>JALAZF010001043.1:0-395123 GCA_022829125.1 Lathyrus tuberosus
ATGGTTGAACATTCACCACAATCAAGAATTAGGGTTTTGAGCCCTCCCAGAGCACTTAGACAAAGGATCAATCAAGAAATGACATGATCTTCAACTTGTATAAAGGACCAAGAGGTCTCCCACATCAAGGATCAAGCACAAGAGTGCAACATTCCAAGGGGATCAAGCCTCGAGATCGCCAGTGTCACCAAATTAGGGTTTTAGTCGACCAAGGCCTCCAGATGAAATTTTTCCTCTGGGCATGAGCCAATGCTTCAAAGCATGACCCAAAATGCTCCAAGGGACCTCATGGATCCAATCATCAAGTCAAATTAGCATCAGGGGAAGCATTCATAAAAAATCAGGAATTAGGGTTTCTTGACCTGATTCACCCCTAAGTTGACTTTTGCAGCAAAACATGATCCAAGACCTCAAGACATGATTTGAGGGCCTCAAATACACTACATTGATCCATTTGCAACAATGGATTGATCCAAGAAGCTTGATTCACAAGTTCCAATTTCATTTGAACGACAATTAGGGTTTTGAAGAAAAAGTCAACTGTATCTTTGACTTTTGACCAAGACATGCTCCCAAACCTTGGGACTTGATTCAAGACACCCTAAAACACCTATGGAATCCATCCATTAGGTTTGAATTGGGTCAAGAACTTGATTGCACAAAGGATCACACCGTTTGGATTTCACCTGACAAAAAGTCAGCTGTGCCCAAAATCAAGTTTGACTTTTTGGAATTTTTCACAAATATGGTTCCCCTAAGTCAAAAACAATGTTAATGTATGGTATTGATCATCATTCATCAAGAAAAATCAAGAAAAGTGAGGTTTCTTACAAAAGGGGCAACCTTGAGAAACCAAATTTTTTCTAAGTTATGGAACAAAAGTGATTTTGTACCAACTTTTCAAGGTCATAACTCCTAAACCATGAGGCCCTTTTCTCCCATTCAAAGCTCAAATGAAAGTTAATCTTACATACTTTAAAAGTGTCAACTATAAGAGATTTCAAATCCTCATGGATTTTGAGTTATGGATTGATCAAAATCACAAAAATGGGAAATGGCCACTTTTTCCAACACTTAGTGAAATTTTCAACAAGTCAGAATCTGTTTCACATTTTCCAAACTTTGAGGACATTTTCACCTTGATCCAAGTTGAATCAGGTCCATTGGTGAACAACATATTTAAAGTACATCATGCAAGCTTTCCAAAATGTCCAAGAACTCAATCAAACTCCATTTAAGCTAGGAGTTATGGATCTCACAAGTTGCCTAAACACAAACTATTTTTTTACAGCATTTGGTACAAACTTGCATCCCAAGATTCCTTAGATTAGCTTTGGCCACTTTGATCATTCAATTTCTGTCCAATTACAACACAAATGAATGAGGAATCTGATCCATAACACAAAATGCCAAGAACCTAGCCTTCCATAAGCAAAATCATCATGAAAGGAACCTTGAAATTCAAATTTGGCATCAAGCATTCAATAGATACATCAAGGTGGCATGGACTGAAGCAAACCCAACTGAATGAGTCAAGCCTTATCCCTACAATAGAAGACTATAGGCATGTGCTCTAATCTCAAGTCAATGGCTAGAGGAGACTTGAGATTCCTTTTGAAAGCCATTGGATAACAAGCTGTACCAGTTGCCATTCACTATTGATGCCAAAACAAACTTGTTGCACTATAAATAGACATCAATTATGATCAATTTGAATACACCAAAGCACCCAAACTGATGCTTTACTCAAAATCTCTCTTTCACTCCAAATTTGCCTTCCATTTCAAGTCACTATCGGGTTTTGAAATTGGAAGTGATTCAAACCAAACCAGTCATGCCAACACCTCATATACATCATATATGAGTGATCCATGGCCTTGAAACACATCTGAAACACCTGAATCACAAAATCACCAGTTTGTTGCTCAAGCGTTTGACAAGGTTGCAGTTGAGGTACCACAAGGTGATCCAAGCATCTCCAATCAAGGCTAAGCATCTCAACACACTCCATAGGGTATAGTGAAGATATCCAGGTCCTTACAACACATCTGTAAAATCTCCCATCATCAAGCTCGATCACCAGCTGCAAGAGGTAAGCCTGAAGCCTTCAAACTCCATATTACATGCATCATAAATGAATTTTTGAGTTACCATCTTGTTTCGGCATGTATGTAGAGTAATAACCCTCAATCAATTGCCATGAATCAATCGTGTATGGAATTTCATTGTGTTCATGCTGAAATTAGGGTTCTTGAGGTTATCCTTTGATTTCTCACTCCACACTTAATATAAATGCAATTAATCTATATGGTTGTGATCCTTGTTCAAAACCGAGCAAGATTGGTGTTTGAATCATGCAAACCCATTGAGTAATCAGAGAGAAAAGTGAGAAAATGCAAATTGAAGCAAAACAGGGCACGCGGGGCAAGAACAAGGTGTTCTTGGCGCCCTTTTTTAAACTTTTGAATTTTTGAATTTTTGTTATTTTGTTTAATTGATTCAAAAATTAATTTCTCTCTGAATTTTAATGTTTTTGAATTGATTATTTTTTTTCAAAATTCATAAAAATGTTAAAATATTTTATTCTACAAAAATTTCACAAAAATATTATTTATTTTGTATATTTAATATTTTTATAAAGATTTTATTTTTTATTTGTTTTTTAAGATTTAAAAAAAAAAATTCTTAATTTTTCAAACTCAAATGATTTTTAAATCATTCTAGGGTTAAAACATGATTTTTCAAACATTAATCCAAGATCACAAATTGTTTTTCATACATGTTGATCATTTTAATTGAATTTTATTCAATTAAAATAGGCAAAATACTCTTTTTGGTCCTTTAACTTTACCTCGGGGTTCGTTTTGGTCCCTTAACTTTAAAAAGTGTCATATTGGTCCCTTAACTCTTCAAAACGTTCCATATTAGTCCTTTTCGTCTTATTAGCGACGGAAAAAATTCAAAAATCAGTCGCTTAAATTTGTCTCTAATAAGACAAAAGGACTAATATGGAACGTTTTGAAGAGTTAAGAGACCAAAATGACACTTTTTAAAGTTAAGGGACCAAAATGAACCCCGAGGTAAAGTTAAAGGACCAAAAAGGATATTTTGCCATTAAAATACATTTTTAAAAGCAAATTAGGGTTTTGATTATTACACACCCTCACAAACATTTTTCAAACACTTTTAGGCCTCTAATAGAGTGTAAGACCCATCCCTTGTCACATAAACAAATTTTGGGCCTCAGTCGTTGTATAAGTCCCACTGTGTTTTCTAAAACCGATGTGCGATCGTTGCCTTTTAAACAAAATCATTTTGGGCCTCCTTTGTGTTGTAAGTGCCATCTTTCTTTTTTTCCAACTTTTTTGGGCCTCTAATAGAGTGTAAGACCCACCCCTTTGTAAATAAAAACCTTTTTGTGCCTCAGTCATTGTATAAGTCTCGATACGATTTCAAAAATCTCGGCGCGATCGCCATTTTTAAAACAATTTTCATCTGGGCATCTCTTTGAGTTGTAAGCCCCATCTCTTGTATAAAAATAAATTGTGGGCCTCTAATAGAGTGTAAGACCCAACCTCTTTTGTAAAAATACAATTTTTAAGCCTCAGTCATTGTATAAGTCCCGATACAATTTTCAGAACAACGGTGTGATCATTGTTATTTCTGGGCCTCTCCTTGAGTATAAGCCCTAATCTTCTTTCAAAATAACTTCCCTTTTGATTTAGGTTTAAATTCATAATTGTTATCAAAACTTTCTTTAATTTCTTTAGTAACTAACCATACAGCTGTAGTACTGGAAGCTTGCTCACCTGTAAGTTCTATTAGCTTTCTTTTACATACTTGTATATATTTCATCTGTATATATATATTTTCCTGTATATTATCTTGCTTAGAGTTTTCCCTGACAACTAGGTCTAGGATTAGATAAAACCAGTGGTCACTCTTTCAACACAGTCAAAACTAGTTCCCCATAGGAAATTCCAGATACAATCTTGCCTCCTCTTGGGCTTATACAATATGGAACAGAGAAAGGCATTATTCCTGGTGAAACTTTTCTCAAGACTGTCACTACTAGAAATTTGTCCAAGAAATTCATTCCCCCAAAGAGGATTAATTCCCGGTGAAACCTCTTTTGAATTTCTTCAAACCCTAGAATTGTTCACTAAAGAAAGGATTATTCCCGATGAAACCTTTCTTGAACTTTTCTTAGGTTTGGACCCACAGGCTTCTTAAAAGCATCCCCAGTCTCCTCTTGGGCTTTTTACAAGGACCCTCAGGCTTCTTAGAAGTTCTCAGCCTCGTCTTGGGCTTAGTACAAGGACCCAAAGACCTCATACAGGTATAGGATAGAACTTAGTCATCCTTTGATAGTTCAATCCTCCAGAGAGTCAGAATCTCAAAACATCATACCAGTTTAGGGTTGATTCTTATCCCTTAAAACATCAGCCTCCTCTTGGGCATCATACAAAGATAAACCTTTTCAGGCCAGTAGACTTGGACAGTCTCATCTCCTTTTGGATCTCAAGAAACCCTCAAGTTTCCTAAAAACACAGGATAAACCCTGATCATTTCATCAATCATCAACAGAGTTAAAACCTCTATAGGTTTTAAAACTCAATCTTTAAACTCTCATTCTAAATTTCCCCAGCTAGGGTCAAATCACTATCAATAAACCTCAATCAGAACCTCAAGGCTTCTAATATTTCAACTCTTCTATAATCCTCAGCAAGAGTTGATTCCCCACTTTGGACTTGTCTATGGATCTCACTAATCCTTGGCAGAAGTTAGCCTCCTCTTAGGCTTTATATAAGAAATTCCCCAACCAGCCTCCTCTTAGGCTTTGTATAATGATCATCCCTCAACACCTTTTAGCCTCAATCTTAGGCTTTGTACAAGACACCCATAAACATTCTCCAGCTGAGTTAGTTAACCCTTTTTAGCCTCAATCTTGGGTTTTGTACAAGACACATATGGAACCTCCCCAGTGGAGTCAATCCTCTTTTAGCCTCAATCTTGGGCTTTGTACAAGACAGATAAAACCTCTCACCAGTAGAGTCAATCCCTTTTAGCCTCAATCTTGGGCTTTGTACAAGACAGACAAAATATTCCCCGGAAAAGTCAATTTCTTCTAGCCTCCTCTTAGGCTTTGTATAATTATCTCCCAAAAAGAGTCAATTCTTTTCTTTTTTAGCCTCAATCTTGGGCTTTGTACAAGACAAATAAAACACTCTCTTGTTGAGTCAGTATTCTTCAGCCTCAATCTTGGGCTTTGAACAAGACAAATATAAAACTCCCTAATAGAGTCAACCTTTTAGCTTCAACCGTGGGCTTTGATCAAGGCACACAAAAATCAACATCCCTTCAGAGGAAATCAAAAAAATCTCTCTGTAGGAAGACATGTCTCTGTATATCACACATCAAAACAGACAATCAAACAAACCCTAATCCCAGATAACTGTTGTAAGTGGCACACTTGTTGATTCAAAAATCCAAGCCGTAGTCCCTCTTTATCCTGGTAAAACCCTATTTCATCTAATTGCTATAAGTTACAAGCCTCTGGATTATTTACATCCAAGCCAATGTCCCTCTCTTAGCATGAAAGACTCCTAAGGAAAAATGGCATTGCTCAACACTGAGTTAAAGTTTTCTCCTTCAGGACAAATCCCTTATAAATGAAATTATGGCATTGTTGGATTCCATATATTCCAGTTAAAGTAATTCTCCATTATAATCTGTTACCCAACAACTGTGATAAACAGAGGAGATATCTCCCTTTAGAGATGACAAATTCTCTCTCAGTAAAACCTTTTAGTTTCAATCTTGGGCTTTGAACAAAACACAAATAACCTTTAGCTTCAATCTTAGGCTTTGAACAAGACACCAAACATATCTTTCCTCCCATAGAATAGGAGGAACTACGATTGCTCTGATTTCCCTGTTTTCTTTAACGGGAATACGTAGGCATAAGATTGTGAAATCTTAGCGAGCACACATATCAAAAACCTTAGGTCCAGTACCTTATCAAAAACATCGAAAAGCCCAAAATCAATAAAAACTCTCTCTCAAACATTCCCAAAGGATAAACTTTCCCAACCCACAACAAATAAACACCAGTAAGTAGATAACAGTAGAATTTGCTAAACGATCTATGGATAACCATATATAGGATGGGTAATTGACAACTCCCCATTGTATAACCTATACCCGGACCCACCCAATCTCTTAGGCATTTGTTAAAGAAAACATTTGCGTGCAAGGTTAGTTTTAGATAACTTCCCTTTCCTTTCCAGCTTCATAGGATAAATAAGAAATCAGAAAGTAGCACCCAATTCCAACCAATGGCGATATGGTGGTCGCATCACCGACAGAAATCGCACGCTACATTATCATGAAGAGATTTCATCTCATTATCCAAGGCCTTCAGCCATTCAGAATCTCAAAACATCAGACCAGTTTAGGGTTGATTCTCATCCCTTAAAACATCAGCCTCCTCTTGGGCATCATACAAAGATAAACCTTTTCAGGCCAGTAGACTTGGACAGTCTCATCTCCTTTTGGATCTCAAGAAACCCTCAAGTTTCCTAAAAACACAGGATAAACCCTGATCATTTCATCAATCATCAACAGAGTTAAAACCTCTATAGGTTTTAAAACTCAATCTTTAAACTCTCATTCTAAATTTCCCCAGCTAGGGTCAAATCACTATCAATAAACCTCAATCAGAACCTCAAGGCTTCTAATATTTCAACTCTTCTATAATCCTCAGCAAGAGTTGATTCCCCACTTTGGACTTGTCTATGGATCTCACTAATCCTTGGCAGAAGTTAGCCTCCTCTTAGGCTTTATATAAGAAATTCCCCAACCAGCCTCCTCTTAGGCTTTGTATAATGACCATCCCTCAACACCTTTTAGCCTCAATCTTAGGCTTTGTACAAGACACCCATAAACATTCTCCAGCTGAGTTAGTTAACCCTTTTTAGCCTCAATCTTGGGTTTTGTACAAGACACATATGGAACCTCCCCAGTGGAGTCAATCCTCTTTTAGCCTCAATCTTGGGCTTTGTACAAGACAGATAAAACCTCTCACCAGTAGAGTCAATCCCTTTTAGCCTCAATCTTGGGCTTTGTACAAGACAGACAAAATATTCCCCGGAAAAGTCAATTTCTTCTAGCCTCCTCTTAGGCTTTGTATAATTATCTCCCAAAAAGAGTCAATTCTTTTCTTTTTTAGCCTCAATCTTGGGCTTTGTACAAGACAAATAAAACACTCTCTTGTTGAGTCAGTATTCTTCAGCCTCAATCTTGGGCTTTGAACAAGACAAATATAAAACTCCCTAATAGAGTCAACCTTTTAGCTTCAACCGTGGGCTTTGATCAAGGCACACAAAAATCAACATCCCTTCAGAGGAAATCAAAAAAATCTCTCTGTAGGAAGACATGTCTCTGTATATCACACATCAAAACAGACAATCAAACAAACCCTAATCCCAGATAACTGTTGTAAGTGGCACACTTGTTGATTCAAAAATCCAAGCCGTAGTCCCTCTTTATCCTGGTAAAACCCTATTTCATCTAATTGCTATAAGTTACAAGCCTCTGGATTATTTACATCCAAGCCAATGTCCCTCTCTTAGCATGAAAGACTCCTAAGGAAAAATGGCATTGCTCAACACTGAGTTAAAGTTTTCTCCTTCAGGACAAATCCCTTATAAATGAAATTATGGCATTGTTGGATTCCATATATTCCAGTTAAAGTAATTCTCCATTATAATTCGTTACCCAACAACTGTGATAAACAGAGGAGATATCTCCCTTTAGAGATGACAAATTCTCTCTCAGTAAAACCTTTTAGTTTCAATCTTGGGCTTTGAACAAAACACAAATAACCTTTAGCTTCAATCTTAGGCTTTGAACAAGACACCAAACGTCTCTTTCCTCCCATAGAATAGGAGGAACTACGATTGCTCTGATTTCCCTGTTTTCTTTAACGGGAATACGTAGGCATAAGATTGCGAAATCTTAGCGAGCACACATATCAAAAACCTTAGGTCCAGTACCTTATCAAAAACATCGAAAAGCCCAAAATCAATAAAAACTCTCTCTCAAACATTCCCAAAGGATAAACTTTCCCAACCCACAACAAATAAACATTAGTAAGTAGATAACAGTAGAATTTGCTAAACGATCTATGGATAACCATATATAGGATGGGTAATTGACAACTCCCCATTGTATAACCTATACCCGGACCCACCCAATCTCTTAGGCATTTGTTAAAGAAAACATTTGCGTGCAAGGTTAGTTTTAGATAACTTCCCTTTCCTTTCCAGCTTCATAGGATAAATAAGAAATCAGAAAGTAGCACCCAATTCCAACCAATGGCGATATGGTGGTCGCATCACCGACAGAAATCGCACGCTACATTATCATGAAGAGATTTCATCTCATTATCCAAGGCCTTCAGCCATTCAGCCTTATTTTGACTCCTCATAGCTTCCTTATAGTCTCTAGGTTCTTTTTCTAGAACCTCACTTGCAGAGATTAAGGCATAAGCTATAAGGTCTGCATACCCAAGTCTCTGAGATGGCTTGATGACTCTCCTCGACCTATCTCTTGACAATAGGTAGTCATCTAAAGTTTACTTAACTTCCTCAGTATCTTTTACTTCTTCTTCGACATCATCTGGGATACGCAATTAAGCATCAACATGCTCCACCTCAACAGGAATCTTTCCCTGTTCCAGCTCTTCGTCAGCATCATCAGTTTTCTTGAAGGTCATCTCAGCTTCATTGAAAACTACATCTCGACTGGTGATAGACCTCTTGTGACCTGGCTCTAGGCACCATAGCCTATAAGATTTGACTACTTCATGGTATCCCATGAACATGTATTTTAGAGCTCTAGGTTTGACCTTGTTTTGCCTAATGTGAGCATAGGCCACGCAGCCAAATACTCTCAATTTATTGAGATATGGTGGATTTCCCGACCAATCTTCTTCAGGTGTCTTCATATCTAACGCATTCGAAGGGCATCTATTTATCAGATATATTGTTGTCGAAACAATCCTCAGCCCAAAACACTTTCTTTAAACCAGCACTAGTCAACATGAATCTAACCATTTCTAAAATAATTCAATTAAACCTTTCCGCCAAACCATTTTGTTATGGAGTACCTGTAGTAGTTTTGTGCCTTGCAGTACCTGAGGCGGCACAAAAGATGTCAAACGCCTCATTTTAAAATTCAAGGCCATTGTCGGTTCTCAACCTCTTGACCTTTCTACCAGTATTATTTTCAACCAGAGTCTTCCAACTTTTGAAATTCTCAAAAGTGTCATCCTTAGTCTTCTGGATGAATACCCATAACTTTTTGGAATAATCATCAAATATGGATAGAAAATACCTTGCTCCTGAATGTGATAGACCCCTTGCAAGCCCCCAAAGACCTGCATGGATGTAATCAACGGATCCATGTGTTCTTTGTTTGCCTTTATTGAACTTCACTATGTAATATTTTCCAAGTACACAGAGTTCACAAAACTTCAGCTTTTCGACTTTGTCTCCACTAAGAATATTTTGTTTCGCCAGTTCGACAAGACCTCTTTCACTGACATGGCATAATCTCATGTTCCAAATTTCTGTCTCCGACTAAGGTTTCATGGATACAACATTTGTTGAACCATTTACAACTTCAACCTCAAGGGTATACAAGTCTTGTTTCTTCACGCCTCTTAAGACTTCTTTCGACCCCTTCATGTCTCTTAGGATACTTTTCTCTCCTTGAAAAACATATCCTTTCTTGTCGAATTCACCAAGAGAAATCAAATTTCTCTTCAAATCAGGTACATACCTAACTTCAGTTAATAACCTTATTGACTCATTGTAGCACCCCAAAATTTGCCCTACCTTTTTCTGGCTTATGTTTCTTTTTCATTTGCATCCATTAGGTCATAGCTCATAATCATATCATGGCATTGGTCTTCTAAGACATGGGATCGAAGGTTTTTTCTTGTTATTGGTATCTCTTATTCAGAGGTTCACCAGGACTACGTTTGCTCATTTAAGGGTGAATTGTTAACCGTCGTCAACTAAAAATCCTTGGTCAGGATTACACGCGTTCAAGTCGACTGGGTTTATTGATTGAGGATTGGGAGCCATTAAGGACACGGATTTGTTTTGGATCTGAAGCTTGATGCGGATTGAATGTGTTAAGATTGATCATGTGACTTACTTGGAAATTGAGATACCATCCACTTCATAAACCATTAAACCAATTTCTAAACCTTTTTATCTTGTCCACATTTTTATTTTTTATCCAAATTCTCATTCTAAATTCCTCCCATTTTCAAATCCATTTTTTATCTAAATATCCATTTTAGTCCATTTTCTTAAATAAAACCATTTTATCCATTTCAATATCCACTTTTAATCTCAAAATCCACTTTCATTTTAAATAATTTGTCCACTCTTAGAAACCACTTTCCTAAATCCATTAATTTCCAAATATCCATTTTTATTTTCTCAATCATTCCCATATCCAAATTTATCCATTTATAAAATCCATTTTTTTAGCCATTTATTCAAATAATCATTTCACAAATAATATTCAAAACCATACCTTTAATCCATTCCACTTTTAAATCCATTTTAATCCAAATTTGTGTCCAATTCAAAATCCATAGTTAAACCCAAAACCATTCAAAATTAACAATTACTCATAATAGGCCCCACATCACGTTACAAAATGCAGAATTCAGCGCAGAGAAAAAGTTTACAACATGAAAAAGAAAATAGCAGGAAATCCATTCTTCTAACAAGATTAAATCTCAACCCTCCATTTCTTGTAACTAACTCTTGAATCAAGGGCCCTGATCAATTGTTCCTGTAACAAACTTTTCACAAGCTTTGTCGCTGCTATATAACTGAGGCACCATCATCTTCAAGGGGATTTTTTTCATTTTGCAACATTCTTCTACAAGCTTTTTCTTCTTCTGCAACAAGTTTCTTCAAACTTCACTCACCATTTTTCATCAATCTTCATTCTCCCTGAAATTTCTTCCATCTTTTTCAACCTTCAATTTCCCTCTGCAATTTCTTGACTTCAGTTCGTCTCCAACCATAAAAAAACACTCCACAAATTCTTCACCTTCAAATTTCAGTTAACCTTTACCTTCAATAATCATCATCTCCTTCGCTCTGCTACACCAACTCATCGTTAACAAACTCTGATACACAACCTGAAAATCCCAGCCCTTTCTTCAACAACTTGTAACAAAATTCAAGCAATCCTTCATTCTCAGATTCACAGCAAAAACACCACAATTTCATAGCAGATTCAACATTCAAGAATTCAATTCAGTGGAAGCCAATTCAGAATCAAAGAAGTAGGAGAAGATCACGGTTCGCAGCAAATCTCAGAAGCAGAGGAGTAGAAGAGGAAAACGGAGAAATCGAAAGCAAGAACGAGGAAGTACGCATACCTGGATTAGATTCGCAGATTGAAGCGCCATCGGAGCGACTCCGATAGGTAATCCGAATTTCTTTCTATTCGTTGATTGTTCTTGAATTTGTTTTTGAGCAATTGGTGTTGTTGATGTTAAATGTACTGAGAATCTGGTTGTATACTCTTCTGCGTTTCGCTTGTATGAGGATTTTGTCTCGGTGAGAGTTGCGTGAGTGAGATAGGTTGAGGGAGGATGAGAACAGAGCCGATGGTTCAGTGATTAAGAGGGAGCGTAACAGAGGGAAGCGGCGAAATTGAAGTTGGTTTGTTGACGGTGCGAAGGCTCCGCCGTTGCCGGTGCGACTCCATGGCACGGTGGAGCAAACCGTTGTTGTTGTGCGAAAGAGAGCAAGACGGCGCGAAGGCTCTTCGTGTTTACGACGGAAGCGATGTGAAGGGAAGACGGCGTCACTGAGATGAGTGAGAGCAAGACGTCATTTCCGTTGGCGCGATTCCGATGGTGCGATCGCGTTGCGAGTGGAGACGAGACGAAGAAGGGGAGTTGACGTGAGAACGGAGTGAGACGGAGAAGATGAGCTTGAGACGGAGTCGGATGGTGATGTTCAGACAAACGCGGCTTCGTTCTTTTAAGGTGATAGTTTCGTTCCATGGAAGAAGATTCCGGCGAGGTTGACGGCGCGAACGGAGAAGGACGGTGGTGAAAGGCTTGCAGAAAGAGCGGCGCTAACGGAGTTGGAATGGTGATGTTCAGACGATGCGGCGTTTTTCTTTTCTGGAGGCGGTTTGTTTCGTGGAAGGAGTTGAGAGGGCCATTAGCGGCGCAGTGAAATGAGAAAGAGGAGGGAGTGAGGGTTGCTCACTAAAGAACTTAGGGTTTTAAGAAAAATAGAAAACAAACCTATTTGTTTTGGACTAAGGCTTGGAACCCATTCGCCCAGATTGCTAATCACACACCCCAACGCTCTTCACACCCCCCTCTGCGCATGGAATCTTGGGCCTGCTAAAGCCCGAACGCTACTAGCATCCTTATAACAATAATTGCACCCTTTTTTTAGTTTTAGTTTAGATCTTTGATTGTTAGTTTTATTAATTGTTTTGATTAATTGAATTTTTGTTTTAATTAGAAGTTAATTTTGATTTTCTTTTAATTAGATTAATATTAGAAATAGATTTAATTAGAAATTAATTAGGAATTAATTTTAGGATTAATCTTAGTATTAGTTTTAATTTTAGATTAACCTTTTTTTACTTAGAATTTAATTTTTCTTAATTAGCATTATAATTCTAATTTGGGTTTTTGATGCATATTCTTGATTAATTCCTGATTAAATGCTTCTTTGCTTGCTTAATCTTCTTCATCCCTCTTTAAGATCAACTTAACTTCTATCTTGGAAGTAAGTTGCTTCTTATGTTCTTCTCCTCTTTTTTTAGGATAGCTCCCTTTAAACCACACTTAACCTTTAGGATCATCCATGCATGATAACAAATAGGATTATTAGTCTCCCTTTAGACTTTTACCTTTTCACCTTTGAGTTTTTCTATCTTCTCATCTCAAAACAAAAGCAAAAACACTTAATAAAGGCATAACAAATATTGCATTTGAGCCTTTCATATGAGAATGAGATAGTGAGGGGTCTTCTCTCACTATCTTAGAATGTTTAGCATACGTCCCGTCTTGGGTCAATATGCGAGGCATTTGATCCTACATGAGAAACTTAAATACAATATGCGTTACACACACCAATAATCAAAACGCTTCTTTTCAAAATACAAAAACAAACAAATTCTCTTTTCATCTCCTTCATTCTATTCCTTAAGGACTCGTCATGTCCGTTCTACCGCAAACAGGTAATGCCTAAGTCTCCATACAGCGAGCTGCAACACCTAACTGCTGGGACGCGCACTCTGATGTTTCCACTAAAAAACACAAACCAAGCAACCCTTGTTGAGGGGAACTATGTCGCTCTGATTCTCATGTTCCCGATGAGATACGTAGGTAGTGGGGTAGGGCCCATTCGAGCACTTCTTTTATTTTCCCTACATTTGTTTCTCGTTCTCTTTCCATTCTTCCTTTTCTAGTATATTTTCTATCACCCTTTGATCGAGACAACAAGCGTGGATCCCATCGAGTACGATGGACGTGTGGGGTGCTAACACCTTCCCTTCGCGTAACCGACTCCCTTACCCGTTTCTCTTGGTCGTGAGACGATGCTTTTCCTTTCCCCCAGGTTTATGTAGTGTTTCCTTTCCCTCTCTTAGGATAAATACACATTGCTGGCGACTCTGTTTCCGCGCCACTTTCGCGTTTGTACTTGGATGAAAATCCCGGGAGCGACAGCTGGCGACTCTGCTGGGGATGACAGGTTGACCTCTTGCTGGTCCATCCCCTTTTGCGAGTCAATCCTAGCGCTTGTTTGTTTTCTTTCTTTGGGTGTTTACTATGATGTTGTAATTTGCCGTATTTGTTGTTTACTGTATTACTGCTTTACTGTACTTTACTGTATTTATTGCATTTACAGCATTTTCATTTCATATACTGTATTATATTGGACTGTGCTGTTTCTGTTTGGCGGGATGGGTATTCTGAGAGATAAGCCCATTACACAGGCTTGAGTGCACACATAGGATTAGAGTGGAAAGTAGTATGGCTTACGTAGCATCTTGGTACGTATGGTTTATACGAAATCCACAACCAGACGAGGTTATCTTGGGAGATGTTATGATTTGCGCGTCTTGTGCATTTCAAAATGTCAACCTAGAAAGCTGTCGACTCTGGTGACCATTCCCGAGGACTCAGTTAAGGCACTCTTTCAGGGAGCGATGGCAGACCAGAAATGGCAAACCCATTACGTATCCTGCCGAGGACCTGAAACTGGGAACTTGCTATAGGATAACCTTTTTTAGGGGAATCAGTTGAGGCCTCCTCGATTGATGATGATGCCAAACCAGAAATGGTGAACGTATCATCATTTCTCGGCCTGAGAGCCCGTGATATTGAGGATCCTCGCCTTTCTAGTACCCACATGTGAGAGGGGCGGGTTGTTTACAGGTTTGCAGGTAACCGTGACCTTCAACATACCCGGTATTCTGGTTTTCCTATCAGTGTGGACTTATCAGCCTGGTATTCTGGTATTCTGATCATCTGGTATTCTGATATTCCGGTATTCTCTTCAGAGCAGACCTGTGAACTTATTCAGTCAGCAGCACAGTAGTTATTCAGAATATGCGGAAGCTTTGATCCCATGTCTGCTGCATTCATATTGCATTGCATTTACATCTTGCATCGTTTTGCATGTCTTTCTCCAGGCCAGAACAGTGCGCTCATCCATCCTTTGTCCTCGACCTGCATTTTATTTCCTGATTTTCGTATTGGACTTGAATCAGCTTTGGAAAGATCATGAATTCAGGGGACCAGAATCAGTTTGTGACTAGGGTCGACGTTGAATTGATGAAGAGTCAGTTGGACCAACTTATGGAAGCTATGGCCGCCATGACAAGGGGAGATGCCAATATTCAGAGGACTTCAGGAATTGGGAATGTCGTTCCACCTCCAATGAACAATGTTGCTCAAGCTCAGTGTTGCGGTGAAAATCGGATAACAAGTTATTACTTAACTTGCATCATTTTCTTTTACAACCGACTTTGATTTATCCAAAGGAAAGGTTCAAGATCGTTAAAAAACCTAAAGGGGGGAGATCTAAGGTTCGGGGGTTGGTTACGTCTAGGGAAGGTATTAGCACCCTAAACGTCCGTAGTACTCTACGGGAACCTCTTGTTTAGTTTGTGTTATGTTATGTTTGCTTGCTAAGAAATCTGCTAAGGGTAAGGGTAAAGACCTAGGTATGTACACTAAGTTTCGCCAAGACGTCGCATCTTGTGCCTATGTATCTGACTAAAGAATCAGAACAACCGTAGTTCACCTAAATAAGGGGTGAAAGAGGAACCATTGACTATGGCCAACGTTCCAAAGGGAATAAGCATAAGCTCATGTAGAGTCCACGATAATTCTCTAAGTCTACGTTATGAATGGAGGAAGTGAATTCTCATGATAGTGAGAACCACACAGAGTTCATGATAACTCTGTAAGTCTGAGTAAAAGGTAAAGTGAGTTCTCATGATAGTGAGAATCACATGGAGTTCATGATAACTCCATCCTAATACTAAACTATGAGGGAAACGGCTCTTATGAGGCCAAGGATGAAACGCGAGTAGTTTATGGACTTAGGAGTCAAAGTAGGAACTTTCCTTTGGAAGGAGGGTCAAGAATCAAGCATGAATATGATATATACAGTATGAATATGACTATTTAAATTCACAGGCATGTTGTGCTCATACTGTCATGACATTTTGCCTTATGTATACCAAGCTTGAAATTGACAATTTTTGGAAAATTTACTTGTGAATCTCATGCTATGTCCATCCTGCCAGGCTGTATGTTTAAACCTCAAACTGTTATTTGATATGTTTCCCAAACTGTGAACATGCTTGCCAGACCATATATCCATAGCATGTGTGCCAATTTGACTTAAACTTTGTCTATGGGTGTATTATGCATGTTTGCATGTTCAAAACTTTTTCATTAAGGATAATTGTTAAATCAAAGAACTACCATGTCATGATTATGTTGCTGTCAGGATGCCTATTTATTTCAAGTGACCATAGGCATATAATTGACATTGGCAATGCTGCCACTAATTTGAGACTATGCTTGTGTGTTGTCCTGGTACAATGTTGAGCACTGCCACCTTTTGTTGCTATGTCATCTTATGTAAATACTTCACTAATGCATGAAGTTTTCCAACTCCTTAATGCATCCATTCTATGCCCTCATTGTGCCACAAGTGTATGATAATGTATGAACAGTTTGTTGTCACCAGTTGTTGTGTCATGTCATATATTTACCTTTGCCTCAAATACACAATGTCTTGTTTGCTTAGTACACTTGATCCTTATAATGTGCATTTGGTTAAGTGGCTTATCATGTGCATATATGCTTTTATGTTGGTTCTACATGTTCAGTATCAGTTGATGATTAACTTTTCTAAACTCATGCTTTTATTGTGTTTGCATCCCTATTGCCTTCTTCTTTGATGTTTAAGTGCTCACTCTTTTTACATCCAAACCATATCCATGCGTGAGCTCAAGTGATGATTGCATACTTTGCCACATTCTGGTATAACAATAGTTTGGACAAATTGATGTTTGAACTCCAAAGTCTGTTGAAACTATTCCCAGTTACAGAAATGCTTAGCTTCATGGTTCTATTTAGGGGTGGTAAAACGGGCCTGACCCGTTCGGAATGTCCGTTTTACCTGCACTTTAGTGCAGGGTGGGCCAAGGATTTAGGCCCTCACCCTCTAATGTGTCCACCCCGCCCCGCCCCGTTTTCTTCGCGGGCTTTTACGGGCACGAGCATTTACATAAAATTTTGCATTTTTAAGCTTAAAAGGTGCAGTGCCCGCAGGCTTTCCCCGCCCCGCCCTCACTTTTTTGCGGGGTGGGCCTAAACAGGGCGGGCATGCCCGTTTTCCACCCCTAGTTCTATTGACATGCTTGTGTTTAGGTCTGTATGTTTAAAACTAATCTAAGTCAGCCCCTTACATAGTGGTGTGGATGTTGAGTTTAAGATATTGTATGCTTTCTTCATCTTGTTGAAAATTTGTTACTTGCATGGCCTGTTGCTATTCTTTTCCCATTAAGTGGTATTTGTCTAAATTAAGGGTTTGATTGGTTTGGTTGATGGCCCATGTGGGAATTTGCTTAGTTTGGTTTTTGCATACGCGTGAAGGCTTGTATAAATTTTGAATCACATTAATAACCGGATGTACCAGCGACCCCAGTGGCAAGCACACACATACACACGCCATATGACCACTAGGACTGGGGTTCGAATCTCCCTCACCCCAGTCCTTTTATTTTGATTTTCCAAAACATCCTCGTTTTACATATATATCATTGTTGCTATCTTTCGTTAGCACGCGCGTTTTGGTAGGATTGGCTTTGTTTTGGGGCTGCATGCGCAAGGTCCTGGGTTCAACACCCATGGGGACCTCCCCTTTCTTTTTATTACATGATTATTTTACATTTCTCATGGTTTATGCCCTAATTTCAAATATTCATAACTCAACCATTTTTCATCCTTTTTCACTCATTCTTTTTGCTAAATGTTCCTAAATGAATTTACTTTTTGAACATAAAAGAGATTGATGAAAATATTTAATTTTAAGGCCTTTATCCATGTGGGAAGTGGAAATATCTTTTTAGGGCTTTATTGCACTTCTTATTTGCTCTTGATTCTTTCATCATGTCATTGTCTAATGAACATTGGTTCTAACCTTGCATTATGCTATAAACTTTGTTTCACCCTAATATCTTGTTATTTAATGTTGCATTTTCATGTAAATATCCATTGTGAACTGTTTGTTTTATAAAGCTGTTGTTTTCCCTATTCTAAAGGAAAATCTTTCTATTGACCTCAAAGTCATAGATATCTCATAATCAACCCTTGACCTCATAGTCATAGGTATTTGCATTCTCCTTGACCTCATAGTCATAGGATCCCCTCTTGACCTCATAGTCATAGAGCCACCTCTTAAACCTTTGACCTCATAGTCATAGGTAGGCTTTGACCTCATAGTCATAGTGGTTCCTCCTTGGCCTCATAGCCAATCAATCTTAACTTACAACATGTTAGAGTTCTTGGACTCTATGTGAACTCATTATCTTGAGTATTCACTTCCCCCATTACAACTTAGACTTAGAGAGTTTCTTAAACTCTACATGAGCTCATACTCATTCCCCTTGGAACTTTGTCCATAGTCAATGGTTCCTCTATCACCCTTAGTTAGGTGAACTACGGTTGCTCTGATTCTTTAGTCTGATACGTAGGCACACGATGCGACGTCTTGGCGAGCAAACTTAGTGTTCATACCCTTAGGTCTTTACCTTTATCATTAGCAAGCAAACATAACATAACACAAACTAAACAAGAGGTTCCTGTAGAGTACTACAGATATTAAGGGTGCTAATACCTTCCCTTAGTATAACCAACCCCCGAACCTTAGATCTCCCCCCTTTAGGTTTTCTCGATCTTGAACCTTTCCTTTGGATAAATCAAAGTCGGTGGTGAATTTCAAAGTTTTGTGATGCAAGTTAATCAATAGCTTGTTATCTGATTCTCACCGCAACACGTAGCAATGGGTGTAGATGAGGAAGTTTATCTGCACTCTTGTTTTTATTTGGCAAGTTGCCTCCTCCGCCTATTTCTGCTATTGAACTTACGAGCGGTTCTCTCAATCTCAGGATCGAAAAGAAGTTGGTCTGCAGGTACACTCCCTCGCATAAACAGAATCTGCACACTTAACCAAACAAATTAAACAACACAAGAAAAATAAACAGAGGTAAGAAATCACAATACAAATATCTTAAAATCAATAAACTATTGCAATGCTTACAATATCAATAACAATCCCCGGCAACGGTGCCATTTTGTTAGAATTGTAGTGTAGGTGGATTTTTGTTATCGTCTCCACAGGGATTGTCCTGATATTTGGATGCTTGTTTTTCAATAGTTTACCGTTTCAAGAAAAAGGGTAAAAAAGTTTAGTTCATAAATTGTCACGATTTTTAGTAGCAAAGCTTATAAATTCTAAAGTGTTTGAATAACAAAGTATATCAAAAGTAGTTTTCATCTACCCTAACTTATACGTATTCTTTCAATCTTGCATGTGAAATCGAATCTGATTAATAACATCGCGTATTCTCTCAACAATGTTTATCTCTAAGACGGCGTCGTGAGAAATAATATATTCATCGCTACATGATCTCTCCATATAACAACCAATATAGTAAGCTTTAAGTTCAATACAAAGCGAATATCAACCATAGACCGATCTCTCTAATCTATAAATTGATAGATGAATATTTTAGGTCAAGTTCCATAAAATCTATGTCTAGAGTTTTACAAAACAAAAATGGATCATTAAGAACAAAAATATTCATCATATATTATTCATCACTTGTTCACATACAAGGCCAATCAAAAGAAATACATAAAACTAAGGTAAACTACCTCTACCTTTGATACAAAGGAAATTAGCTACCCATAACCATGGTATCTTGCTTTACAAGTAATGGGAGAAGATGAATGAGCATTCGCGTCGAAGAATCGAACTCGGATGCGAATCCAGCTTCTATTTGCAAAATTTCACTCTTTGGTGAAGAAATGCTGAAAAATGAGGTTTCTAGGTGAAAATTGGTTATGATCTCCAAAATGTGTGAAAATGACTTATATAGTACAACTAGAATCTGCCAAGTTTACCCAACAAACTCTACTTTATGGCACCTGAAGTGCCTCTGAACAGTTAAACCGCCCTTGAGGAATTCACAAAGTTCGTTGTGCGAACACTTCTTCGCCCAGCGAACTCCTTCGCTACAAGTTCGCACAACGAACTTATGGTCTTTTAGCTACTGCCTCAAATCTGGGATAATTCGTTGGGGCTTCGCCATGAGCTCACCCAGCGAACATTTGTTGCTACTCCTCGCTGGTTGTTCGCCCAGCGAACATGCTGAATCTCTTCTTTTCCTTTGGCTTCCTTGTCCATTTACTTGTGTCTTATACTTTGATGTTTTATGCCTAATTTCTGCACAATAACACACAAATCAAAGCAACCAAAGGTATTTGCAACATAATTGAAGAATAGCTTATAGCATGAAAACATGGAGTAAATCCAACAAAACATAATAAAAGAGATGAAAAATGCCAATAAATATGGATCAATTTAAAGCATGTTTGACATTCAACAATGTATATATATATATATATATATATATATATATATATATATATATATATATGAAAATGCTAACATACACCTAAAATTGGTGGGTCCCACACAAAAAAAAACACTACACCTATTTTTTATTTATTTTTTTTCTTCATCTTTCTAATGTGGGTCCCACTTAAAATTGGTAGACCCCACACAAAAATACACTAAGGTGTATGTTGCTAATGCACACTTACATGGGTGTGTATTAGCATGACCCATATATATATATATATATATATATATATATATATATATATATATACACACACTTAATTACATAAATTATAAAAATTATGTAAATTACATAAATCTAAAGTTACTTAATTTAATACACGTTTGCATGATAACACATCTATAAAAGTCATATTAATTTAATACAATTTGAATTTTTATCTAGTCTTTATTTTCTAGATGGGATTTGTATAGTTGACATTATAAAGAAATTAGTTAAATAATCATGATATAAGTTTATTGCTATTATTAACAAAATTGCGTATCAGTGTAAAGTATATTGCTATTATTAAAGAAATTTGTTAAATAATGATGATATAAGCGATATTACTTTTTTATTTTTGGAAAATAATTAATTTTATTATTGATTTTTCTACTAGATATTTTATAAATTAGATTATAAATCAATAAAATATATTTTTTAGTTTGGTGGCACGTTGAAAAAAAAAATCTTGTATTCATAGTTGTTGAGGCTTGATTATGGATTTAAGGTGTATATTTTGTCTGAATAATAAATCATTCTTTATATACTCTAAATTAAAATTAGTTAATTCTTATATTTTCATACATTTTTTTTAATTTTAAAAAGCACTTAATAGAGTGAATAGGTTTGAATGTAGAGCATTACTTTTAGAATTGAAACAAACTATTCAAGACTAATTCGAATATGTTTTAAATTCATTGAAATTTATTGTTTTGTTTGCAAACGTGTTTGGTATCATAAGAATTTAACTCTTGAGATAACATACTTATTTGCAAATGAACAACAAATATTTATTAACACATAAAATGTGTTTGAATCCTTCTTTAATAGTTTGTTTTTGAAACCTAAAACAAATGTTTTATATCGGCAAAAATATGGTCTAGGTCCTTTAAGTTAAATATATATAAAATTTTAAAATAATAAAACCTATAATTTAAATATATGAAAAACAAATTAAAAATCCAATAAAAAAATATAAAAAAAATAATAAACAAAAAATAAGAAGCGATCATAACATAATGGAGATCGCTTTGAGAATTCGAGAACATATACTTTGAGAATCTTTTTGATTTCCATGATTTCTCTTGTCCTAGAAGTCCACAACAGAATGGAGTAGTGGAAAGGAAGAATAGGACATTATAAGAAATGGCTCGTACCATGATCCAAGAAACTGACATGGCTAAGCACTTTTGGGCAGAGGCAGTAAACACAACATGTTATATTCAGAACAGGATTTCTATCAGACCTATTCTGGGTAAGACTCCTTATGAATTGTGGAAGAGTAGAAAACTCAACATCTCTTATTTCATCCTTTTGGCTGTATTTGTTTTATGTTGAACACTAAAGAGAATCTTGGCAAGTTTGATTCCAAAGCTCAAAAGTGTTTATTGTTAGGATACTTGGAACGCTCTAAAGGCTACAGAATCTATAACACAGAAACACGGATTGTTGAGGAATCAATTCATGTTAGATTCGATGATAAGCTTGACCCTGAAAAGTGAAAGTTAGTTGAAAAACTTGCAGATTTGAAGATTACTTTATCAGAATCCAAGGAGGAAGATTCTAAAGAAGAAGACAAAGTTGTAAAAACTATAGACTCATATATAACTTCACCAGAAACAATGACTAGTCCATCTCATCAGAAGAAGAATAGACTAAGGACTTCTCATTCTGAAGAATTGATTCTGGGAGATAAAGATGATCTAGTCAAAACTCGTTCATCATTCAAACCTTCTGAAGAAACTCTTCTGGGTTTGGTGTCACTTATAGAGCCAACATCAGTTGATGAAGCTCTTCTGGAGAATGAGTGGTTTCTGGCCATGCAAGAAAAACTGAATTAATTCACCAGAAACGATGTTTGGAATCTTGTTCAGAAACCAAAAGGTGTCCACGTCATTGGAACAAAATGGGTATTCAGAAACAAGCTTAATGAGAAAGGTGAAATCATAAGAAACAAAGCTCGACTGGATGCACAAGGCTATAGTCAGCAAAAAGGGATAGACTATACTGAAACCTTTGCACCAGTTGTCAGGTTAGAATCTATTCGCTTATTAGTTTCTTTTGTTGTTAATCATAACATCCTTCTTTATCAGATGGATGTTAATAGTGCATTCTAAAATGGGTATATCTATGAAGAAGTGTATGTACATCAACCCCCTGGCTTTGAAAATTCTGAGAAATTAGATTATGTATTTAAACTGAAGAAATCATTATACGGTCTGAAACAAGCTCCCAGAGCTTGGTATGACAGACTCAGTAATTTCCTTTTGGAAAATGATTTTACCAGAGGGAAAGTAGACACTACACTCTTTTGTAAAACCTTTAAGAATGATATTCTGGTTGTGCAAATTTATGTAGATGATATTATTTTTGGTTCTACTAATCCTTCTTTGTGCAAGAAATTTTCTAAGTTAATGCAGGAAGAATTTGAAATGAGTACGATGGGAGAGCTCAGATTCTTTCTGGGAATTCAAATTGATCAACGTCCAGAAGGAACATATATTCATCAGAGCAAATATGCACGAGTACTTCTGAAGAAGTTTGAGATGTCAGATAGTAAACCTGCAAAAACGCCCATGCATCCTACATGCATTCTTGAGAAAGAAGAAGTAAAAAGGTTTGTCAGAAGCTCTATCGTGGTATGATAGACTCTCTTCAGTATTTGACTCCTTCTCGTCCAGATATTCTGTTTAGTGTATGTATATGTGCTCGTTTCCAATCAGATCCAAGGGAAACTCACTTAACAACCGTTAAGAGAATCCTAAGGTATCTAAAGGGAACAACTAACCTTGGCTTGATGTATAAGAAAACATCAGAGTACAAGCTGTCATACCCCAAATTTTGACCACTAAGATCTCCCATCATTGTGCAAATCATCACCACAATATGGGTAATCCTTCATGCCTCATCAGTCTCCCCAAAGATGGGTGAGCATCCACTACAATCAAAATTAGGGTTTCAAGCCCTCTCAGAGTTCTTAGACAAAGGATCAATCAAGAAATGACATGATCTTCAACTTGTATAACCTCCCAAACATATACAAGGGATCAAGAGGACTCCCACTTTAAGGATTAAGCACAAGGTTGCTCCCTTCCAGGTGGATCAAGCCTCAAGATCGCCAGTGTCACCAAATTAGGGTTTGGTCGACCAGGGCCTCCAGATGGAAATTTTCCTCTGGGCATGAGCCAATTCTTCAAAGCATATCCTAAAATACTCCAGGGAACCTTATGGGCCCAAGCATCAAATCAATTTGACCTCAGGGGATGCATACATAAAAAATCAGGAATTAGGGTTTCTTGACCTAATTCACCCCTAAGTTGACTTTTGGGATAAATCATGAGCCCAGACCTCAAGAGAGGATTTGAGGGTCTCTAATACACCACATTGATCCATTTGAAATAATGGATTGATCCAGGAAGCTTGAGCAGTAAGTCTCAATTTCATCAGTACCAAAATTAGGGTTTTGCGAGAAAAGTCAACTGTAGCTTTGACTTTTGACCAGGACATGCTCCCAAACCCTAGGACATGATTCAATACACCCTATAACACCTATGAAATCAATCCATCAAGTTTGATTTAGGTCAAGGACTTGATTTCATAGAGGATCGCACAGTTTGGAATTCATCTGACAAAAAGTCAACTGTGCACAAAAGTCAACTTTGACTTTTTGAGATTTTTCACAAAAATGGTTTTTTAACCCTAAAATGATGTTAATGTATGATTTGAATCATCATTCATCAAGAAAAATCAAGAAAAGTGGGATAACTTGTAAAAGGGGTAATAATAAAAACTTAGAAAATTTTCTAAGTTATGAACAAAGTGGCAAGGGTACCAACTTTGGAGGATCATAACTCCTAAACCACAAGGCCATTTTTCCCCATCCAAAGCTAGATTTGTAGCTCTCACTATCCTCTACAAAAGCTTAAAACTGACGTCCTTCCAAATTCATCATGGATTTTGATTTATGGAATGATCAAAATCACAAAAAAGTGAAAATGTCACTTTTTTCCAACACTTAGAGAAATTTTCACTAAGTCAGAATCTGCCTTCACTTTCTTCCAAATGTAGGGGGATTTTTCACTTGGATCCAAAAGGTATCAAAACTAAATATGATCAAACAGTTGTTGTATCATATGAGGGCTTTCCAAAATGGCCAAGAACATCACCAAATTCCACTTGGGCCATGAGATATGACAATGGCAATATGCCTTGCTGAAAACTGCCAAGGCTAGGCAGAATTTTGCATTTTTGCCCGATTTGGAAAAATAAGATAATTCCAAGCCTTGTCATCACTTTGGACACATCTGAGGATCAAATTTAAAGGGGACATACACTGAGCCAAGCCTCCAAAGTCCTTGGAACAAGAAGTAGCATGCCAAACCTAGAATTGCCTAAAAGAGGGACAAGACTCCAATTTTGGATTGGAGCATTCAATACATACACCAAGGTGGCATGGACTGAGCCATTTGCAACTGAATTCATTCAAGACTTATCCAAGACCAAAGTGCAACCATTGGCCAAACCTCAGCTGCAGTTGCCATTCACTATTGATCCCAAAACAAACTTGCTCTACTATAAATAGAGTTCATTTGTGCTCAGTTTGAGTACACCAAAGCCATCAAACAGATGCTTTCCTTAAAATCCCTCTCTTTAGGCCAAAATGCCTTCTTTAGCAAGGTAACTCTGAGTTTTTGAGTTAGAGAGCATTTCCATCACAACTCATGATCCTAACACCTCATAAACATCATATGTAGGTGATCCAAACTATCAAAAGTGATCTGTAACACCAAAATCACAAAGTCACATCTCAAAACCTCAAAATAGGCCTTTTGTGCATTTTTCAAGCCATGTCTTGATTCAGTCACTTTCCAAACCAGATAAAACCTCAAGCACACTCCAAATAACATCCTTGAACTGTCCCAAATGGTTCCCCCCCATCTGGAACACCATTTGAGGGAGTTGCTATTTTGGCCATTTTAACCCCTTTTGCCAGAAAGGGCCAGTTTGTGTTTTTGCAGGTTCCAACTGATTCCAACCATCCTAAAAGCTTCTAAGGGATCATTTGAGAGTGTACAAAGCATCAAACCATTTCTGGAACAAGAAGTTTGGCAGATTGCACAAAAACCTCCAAAAGCTCAAAAAGAGGTAAGCATCATGACTTGAAATTTCCAAAATACGCATTGCTTTGAAGTCCACTGATCATACACACCTCATACATGTTATATATGTTGTGTTTGAATCAATTCATCATGTAATTCATGCCTGCATCAAAGTGTAGCATAGAAAATGCAATTATAGGCCTTTTTCAAAACCACTATCGGATTTTAAGGAGGGAGTATGATCTGAAAAAATACCACCACCATTGGATTCCTTGTGAAATTCTAGGCCAGATGCATATAAATTTTGTCCCCAACCATTGAGAAATGAGAAAGTTATGGACCTTCCCGTTTCTTGGCAAAACTTGCCTTGCCTTCCCTTTGCCAGTCCTAGAAAACAAGGCATGCCTTGTATATTTGTGGTTTCACTTCAAGCAATGGATGTATCACCACCCCAGTGGTAAGGCGCGCGCCCTATAACCTTGAGGTCGTGGGTTCAAACCCCACCCATGCCATTTTGTGTTTTTTCACATTTTTGCTATTTTTTCCCATATTTTCATGTTTTATTAATTAATTGGAAAATTAATAACTCTTTCAATTTTAATTATTTTTTATTGGTTCTTTTTGCAAAAAATCACAAAAATATTGAAATATTTTATTCCACAAAAAATTAAGTTTATATTATTTATTTAATATAAGTTTGTGAATAAATTCCTTAAACAAAAATAAAAAATGGTTTATTCAAACTTATTTGGTATTTTATTTGATTTTCTTTAAATATTTACTTTTAAAGAATAACAAATTTGGGTTTCTTTGATTTTCACCCTCATCAAACAAATTCAAACACTTTTTGGCCTCTAATAGAGTGTAAGACCCGATTCTTTGTAAATACAAACCTATTTTTGGGCCTCACTTATTGTATAAGTCCCGTTGTATTTCAAAAAGTTCGACGCGATCATCGTCTGTTGAAAAACAAACCTTGGGCCTCTCCTCGAGCTATAAGACCCATTCAATATTTCTTGGGCCTCTATTAGAGTGTAAGACCCAACCCCCTTTGAAAACCAAACCATTTTGGGCCTCAATGCATTGTATAAGACCCACCGCGTTTTCAAAAATCTCGGCGCGATCGCCATTTTCAAACAAATGACCCTGGGCCTCTCCTTGAGTTATAAGCCCCACCACTTGTACAAAAATAAATCTCTTGGGCCTCTATTAGAGTGTAAGACCCAATCCCCTTTTAACCAAAACTTTTTGGGCCTTAGACGTTGTATAAGTCCCCCTGCGTTAAAAGAAAACCTCGGCACGATCGCCAATAAAAAAACCAATCATCTGGGCCTACCCTCGTGCTGTAAGCCCCATTCTTTTTCTTTAAACACTTGGACCTCTTGAGAGAGTGTAAGACCCATCCCCTTGTACATAAAACCTTTTTTGGGCCTCAGTCACTTGTATAAGTCCCTCTGTAAAAAATGACAGTGCGATCACTGATAAACCTTGGTCCTCTCCTTGAGCTGTAAGCCCCAACATCTTTTCAAAATACTTTCTCCTTTAATTTTGAATATACTGTTGTTTTCAATCTTTCTTTGTTGAACAACTAACCAAACAGCATGGAAGCTCTACAACCGAGTAAGTGTTTATATGCTTTCTTTATCCGCTTTCATATACATATAACTGTATTGTGGGGCTGTTTCACTGTAAGTCTTCTTTCATAAACTCATATCAACTATGTAATACTAGTATAAATATTTAGAGTTTCCCCGGCAACTACGTCTAGCACTAAGCCATGTTGATCACTCTTAAATAGACAAAACTAGATCCCCATAGGATTACCAGACACAGTCTTCCCTCCTCTTGGGGTTAAAAAATATGGAGACGTAAAAGGCAGTATTCTCGGTGAACCCTTTCACAGACTGTCACCCTTAGACATTTTCAAAGAAACTCTACTCCCCAGAGATGATCTTTTCTCCGTGAATGGCATCTCTTGAGTTTCTTCCAAATTCTCAGACTTTCCTGGCTTGATCTATTCTCTGTGAATAGCCTGTCTTGAATTTCTCGGGGTTTGGGGACCCACAGGCTTCCTAAAAGCATCCCCGCCTCCTCTTGGGCATTGTACAAGGACCCTACGGCTTCTTAGAAGTATTCACAGCCTCCTCTTAGGCTTCGTATAAGGATTCTTCCTTCGGGAAGAGAGCCTCCTCTTGGGCTTCGTACAAATTGTCCCTCATCTTCTTAAAAGTTTCCAGCCTCCTCTTGGGCTTCGTACAAATTGTCCCGATGACCTCCTAGAGGCATAGTACAAAATATAAAACTCTAGACTTGGACAGTCTAATCTCCTTGAGTCTCGAAGGCATTCTCAAGTAGGGAAAAACACCAGTAGACTCGGACAGTCTCCAATACCCTCTGGATTCCCCATTCCCTTAAAAAATAGGAAATAACCCTGATCCTCTGATCAATCCCAAAGCATAGCCTTACCTTTAATCAGTCTCTTTATAAGAACTGATTTTCTCTTTTAACCAACCTACTGGACCTGTCACTCAACTGAAACAACCATCCTTTTAGCCTCTATCTCGGGCTTCGTACGAGATACAAAAGACTCTCTTGTTGAGTCAATCTCTCTTTTAGCCTCCATCTCGGGCTTCGTACGTGATACAAAAACACTCTCTTATTGAGTATAAAAAACTCTCTTGTTGAGTATAAAAGACTCTCTTATTGAGTCAACCTTTAGCCTCCATCTCGGGCTTCGTACGAGATACAAAAACACTCTCTTGTTGAGTATAAAAGACTCTCTTGTTGAGTCAACCTTTAGCCTCCATCTCGGGCTTCGTACGAGATACAAAAGCACTCTCTTGTTGAGTATAAAGGACTCTCTTATTAAGTTAAACTTTAGCCTCCGTCTTGGGCTTCGTACAAGACACATCTAAAAGCACTCTCTTGTTGAGTCAACTCCTTTTAGCCTCCCTCTCGGGCTTCGTACGAGACACAAAAGCATCCTCTTGTTGGGTGAATAGCCTCCTCTTAGGCTTTGTATAAGGAAACCCCGGTTGAGTCAATCGACCTTTTAGCATCAAAAACTGTGCCTCGTTCACAGGATACAAACATCAACAAATCCTTTCATCTAATTGCTGTAAGCGGCAAGCCTCTGGAATATTTACATCCACGCCACTGTCCCTCTTTTAGCATAAGAAATTCCTAAGGAAAGATAGCATTGCTCTACACTGAGTTAAAGTCTTCTCCTTTAGGTTAAAATCCCCTATAAAGGAAATTATGGCATTGCTAGGATTCACATATCCCAGTTAAAGTAATCCTCCTTTATAGTCAGTCACCCAACAGTTGTGACAAACAGACCCCCTTTAGAGATGACAAATTCTCTCTAAAGACAACACCTTTTTAGCTTCACATCTTGGGCTTCGAACAAGATACAAATAGACCCTTCAGCTTCACATCTTGGGCTTTGAACAAGATACAAACCACCTTTTAGCTTCATGTCTTGGGCTTTGAACAAGACACCAAAACACCATTTCCTCCCATAGAATAGGAGGAACTATGATCGCTCTGATTTCCCTGTTTTGGTAAACGGGAATACGTAGGCATAAGATTGAAAGAAAAATCTTAGCGAGCACACTAATCCAAAACCCCCCAAATCCCGTACCTTTACACATCAATCGAAAAGCATCAGTCCTAGCATCCTAACAAAATTCCCCATGAACATTCCCGGTGTTTCGTTTGAAATAAAGTAAGAAGAAAGAGGCCCCACTTCCATATAGCATCCGTAACCTAACAGACCGCTGTTTAAACTCAGTATGCAAGCAGTGTTAATTTGAGACATCTATTTCCCTTCCTTAGTCAGCTCAATAGGATAAAAAATGAATCCACCTGTAGTAACCCCAGAGCGACAGTGCTTAAGAACCACGTCCAAAATCGCTCGCTACACAAGCTATCTGGTTATTGTGATGCAGATTATGCTGGAGACAGATTAGAAAGGAAAAGTACTTCTGGAAACTGTCAGTTTCTGGATAATAACCTCATCTCTTGGGAAAGCAAAAGGCAATCAACCATTGTACTATATACTGCAGAAGCAGAATACATCTCAGTGTTACTTTGCAGTAACCAGATGCTCTAGATGAAGAATCAACTAGAAGATTTTCAGATTCACGAGGGTAACATTCTTATCTTTTGTGATAACACAATTGCTATTTGCCTAAGTAAGAATCCTATTTTACATTCTTGAGCTAAACACATTGAAATTAAACATCATTTCATCAGAGACTATGTTCAGAAAGGGATTTCAACTCTTAAATTTATAGATATAAACCATCAGTGGGCTGATATTTTTACAAAAACCCTTAGCTGAAGATAGATTTCAGTTCATTCTGAAAAACTTAAATATGGATTTTTGTCCAGAATGAATTTTATCAAAATATGTTTAATCTCATTCTCTAAAAAGATATTCTGACGTTAAGCAAATATTTTTGATTTATTTATTTGTCTTTCTGAATAAAGATACTTCTACATATTAGAAGATGTCTTGATCAGAAACTTGTCTAGTCAGATACCTCTTGGTATTCTTGACTTTGGGAACATCAAACGTGTTCACTTAAACAGACGGCTATGATTTCTTGTGACACTTATCCAATATCAAATCATACCTTACTGTTGAAGTGACACCTCGAGCATTGTGATTTCGTGAGACTAGGTTTTAAAATAATTACTCCCTATTACTCCCTATTTTTTTTGTAATCATCAACTTCTCTCTTTAAATACTCGTTATCTCACTATCACACACTACGCTACTCTTTCACTTCCCACACTTTTTTTCTCAGAAACCCTAAAAACCCTTTGTGTTCCGTAACTTCATCATCTTTATCAATGAATCCTCAACAACAAAGTGTGTACAACTTCTCTCAACAATCACAACATGCGGAATCATCTCAAATGGTTTCTACTACTGCTTAAGCTGCTTCAATGTCGCTACATCAATTGTTATCTACCTTCTAGAAACTAGTTGAAGTTCATATTGTGGATCGTCCATCTCACATTTATCTCTCGACTCCTTTTGAAGAATTGGAAGTACTTTGTGAATGGTCGGTAGATTTTGATAACCTATTTGATAATGTGATACATTTGTTTCGGGAACTGAATGCTCAAGGTTGGAGAAATTACTTTGATCGTCTCTACAATCCCATCTTCCCTAACCTAATCAAGGAATTCTAGAGATTTGCTAATATTGATGATCACTTCATTGTGCCATATGTTTTGGGAAACAAATTTGTCATCACAGAGAAATATATCGCTACCTTACTTGGATGGAGAACGCTGGTGGAAAGCGTATCTATAAAATGAATTCAAAGTCAAAGTTTCTTTCTGAAGTGATAAACCCAACTATCTTCACTCAATCATCTGATGGAAAGCCACCCTTTAAGAGTTAGGATCTGTCTAAAGAGCTTCACATCTGGCTCAGGATCATTCTGGGTTGTATCTATCATAGAACTTCATCAAGTTCACCTGACTTTATCAACACTGATCAGAAATACATGTTGTATTATCTGCTGAAAGGTGAAAAGATCTGTCTTCTGTCATACCCCAAATTTGTCCTACCTATTGCATGCTTCTCACACCAAGATTTCGTGTTGGTTCTAAGACTCGGGTCATAAGGGTTTGGTATGTGTTTATTAGCTTATGTTGGGTGGCTATGTTATCAAGAAGATTATTAACCATATTCCAAGTGTGACACTGAGGTTATATGGCTAAACAAGCTAAGGAATGGACATTCTCGATTCATCCAAGTTTGCATTGTTTTTCAAGGTTAATGAGTTATTGTAACTTGCGAGCAAGTCGTGTCTCAAGAGAATCCTGACATAATTAAGATTTGCGTCAAGTTGACCCAAGATATGATGAACATTGTTTCAAGCCATGATCAAGTGTATTTCAAGTTTCAAGCCCATTTATTGTAAAATCTTTAAGTGCAAATTTAAAAAAAAATTCCAAATATCCGTTATAAGAAGTGGGAATTAAAATTTTAAAACAAGACATCTCATTCTTGAGCACAATGTCTATTAAGGTTCAAATAGAAATTTCAAGGTGGTCCTAAATTAAATGCAAAGGATAATATACTAGGATTTGTTTTCTTTTTACGTGGTATTACAAGTGTACAATTGGGCTAAAAGATGCACATGCATTTTCAAGTTTCTCATGTTAAAAAAAAGAGACGTGAACTTCTCAAGATTCTACAAGAATGGTGCCCACCATGGATGCAAGCAAACTCAATATAATTCATGGCCACGACCTTTACCCTAAGTTCTGCTAAGTGCATGAATTAAAGTTAAAGTGGACAAGATCAAATTAAGCTCCAATTATCTTATCAATACTCAAAAGTTACAAAGCTACACATTTTCAAACAAGAAAAAATTGTTGGCAACATCATATTATGCTATGGAAATAGACCAAGGCAGTTACAAGCATAAGCCAAGCTTCAAACATTGCCATATGATTCTATCAAGCTACTCAAGAATAATTCCAAGGTTTTTTCTTTAAGAGATGAAGTTCTGTCCTCAGATTTTCATGGCTCATTGTCTACAATAATACAATTCCTCATGTACCATTCATGCGCATCAGAACAGTCATATTCAGGTGTCAAGACATTTACCAAATTCCAACCATAACTTTCCAAGCAAAAACATAGACAGAATTAATAAGCCACTTTTTTCTTCCAAGCCAAATGAGTCACGCATAACTGCTGCCACCCACTTCTCTAAACCACTTGTACCTGTCAAATGACAGTTGTGAGAAAAAACAATATCCTCACAAAACCTGCCACAAACTTTCTCAAGACAATATACCTGCAAGAGAGACCATACTAATCACTGTGCTAAACTCCTCACATCAACACACATAAAAAGAAAAATAGCAAGAAGTAGCATAATGAACAAGGAGCAATACTGTACCGTGTAAAAGTCATAAAGATCACAAACCAATACATGACAGTCACATGATTCAAATGAGTTTAGAATAACTCATACTCAATATCATGCTAGTACACTTTATCAGTCACTAAACCTGCGCTAAATGTTGTGGCATGATCAAGATTTGTCAAGTCTTGAGTTGGTGAAGATATGACTCGACCAAGACCGATGGATCTCATATGTCCCAAAGATCTTCGGTTCCTCATATTCCTTCCATAACAGAGGTAGTAATACGACCTTCGCTACCCCGTAGAGAGTTGGTGAATATAAAAGAAATGTACTGCACTATTTCATCTGGATATTCTTGATCCCTAGTAGCCAACTTTCGCACCTACAACCAGATCATGCTAGCTAGATCAGAGAAGACAAGGTTTAAAAGGAGTAGTGAATAGAAACTCATCACTTTAGAGGTTACCAATTTTTTTTACACAAGAATAATAAAAGATTCCTTTCATTCTTACTCATAGACCTTGGTTGAAGGTTGCTGACAATTGATGTCTTGGAACCGTGAGATGATAATAGATGAGGTTGACTTCCGTCTCATTTCCTCAAAACCAATGGATATTGTTTAGGTATAGTACCCTGAAAATGACAAATAATCACCATGTCACAACAAAGCCAGTTTCCATACACACTCATAACATTCAGCGTATTAAATCCGTTTCAGCTTCAAATTGTGAATACAATATGATAAAATCAAGACCATTGATTCCAGAGCCTACAGTTCAGCCTTACAAATATCTTTACAAATACATGATGACAAGCAAGGTCATAATAGCAGCATAAGAATTAATATAATTTTAAAGGCACAAATGAAAGAATAACAAATCCCACACATCACAAATAACTAAAATCCAGCAGCATCTGTCATTAACTAAGTTGGTGAGAAAATTACTGACCATGAATAATAAGAAGAAGGTAGAGTCAGCAGGGGATGACTTGAGTTGACTGCCACATCAGCACAAAATCAAGAGTGGTAAAAATACAAAAGTCACAAATTTACAAGAGGTAAAAATCACAAATTCACGCAGTAAAAAATCAAACAAATATTGCACATTCTAGAAGCAATCCCAATTCACTACAGATAATTTTCAAGAAAATATCCTCAGAATCCTAGAATTTGTACAAGGACGCATTCCACCTAAATTTCAAAATGGCATTTTGTACTATTATCCTTCCTCCCCAAGTTTTCATACAAAAAACCCTAATTTCTGAGCCTATAAATAGACCTCACTATTCACTCACAAAACGGAGACGAAAACCCTAGGAAAACTCTGTCGGAATCCAAACTTAACCCACACTAAAGCTTCTTTTTCTAACTCTTCCAGAGCTCACATCAGAGCTCTAATTAAGAGTGAAGCTAAAACCCCATTACAAATACTGAAAAGGCTAAGGAAAAGAAAGGTTCGAGGAGGATTTCAAGCAAGTACCTGTTACCAGACCATCGGAGCACCTTGACTTGGGTAAATTTTCTTGAAACCTTTTCCTTTGCATTTTCTTGTTCTGACTTCGTTGCATGTCGATTTGAGTTGCTCTGTTTGAATGCTTTCTCCGATTGTGTGTTTATTTGCTACGTGCTGCTTGATTTCTACATGAATTCGAAGTTTGTGATAGATTTAGGGAAAGTTTGTACGCCTTTGGGTATTTTAGGGTAGGCATTTTAGAAGTGAGTTTTGATCGAAATAAATGTGTAAGGGTTTGAATTTGGGGAAAAAACTTGTTGGGTTTTGGAAACGAGAGAGAAAGATGGTTGGAGGTGGTAGGTTTTGGAAAACAGAGAGGGGTGTTGAAATTGGAGGTTTTGTCTGAGCCGGTGAGAGGGAACGTTTGTTTTCTTTTGGGGGATGAAGCTATATGGTTATCACGTTTCAAAACTAAGTTCTTTTTCTTTTTATTATCATTAAGAGCTTTAACTCCTTTTAAAAAGAACACATGCGAATTGATTAGACTGGACATGTGGGCAGTGAATCATTGTGTTGGTCTGCTATTTGTTTTAATCTTCTTAATGTTACTTTTTATTTTTCCAAGACGGTATTGTGTACTGTTAATTTATTAAAGTTAAGTTTGTGAAAGGTAAAATTTGACTGAAATAAGGCAGTAGTCGCTAGGTTTTGCTGCGCCTTGCCAGCGTTCAGGTGGGTGGACCGGGTTCTCTTTGGCCCGAGCCCAATTTATTATGGGTGATCATTATGAGGCCATTGGGCCTAATAGATTTGTTAAATAGGTTTAGTTTATTTAGTGACATCTAGTTAAATCAAAGATTAAACGCAATAATCATTATTATCTTATTACTAACCAATTGGTAGTCTTATGTTAATTAAACCATTTAAGGTAATTAATCGTTTATTTTGCTTTATAATTATTCAACACTTAATTAATATTTATTTAGTTAAATCTTAACTAATTACTCGATTTCTAAAATAATTCAAAATATTTTTCTAATTAATTACGAAAGTAGTAGGCTCTTGGGGTCTAGCACTCCTTGGGTCCTTGGATGAATGCTCTTGAGGCGCACGCTTTGAGTTGTGTTCATTTCGTCTTTTGCTTATTAAAAATACTTAAAACAATTAATCTTTGTTTAGGCAAAATATAATTAACCCTTAATTAAGTTAAAAATCATGATCTAAAAACTCCTAATCATTTTAAAATACTTAAAATATTTAATTTATATCAAAATACTCAACCCCTAAAAATACAACATTTTCTCAAATTAAAAGACTTAATTTAGTTAATTTCTTAACCTTTAAAAAAAATATCTTTCTCAAATCAAACTAAATCATAATTATTTTCTTAAGACAAAACTTAAAATATTTCTTAAGACATCTAAACCATTCTCCTAATTAGTTATGTAAGTAGTGGGCTTTTGGGGTCTAGCACTCCTTGGGCCCTTGAACGATCACTCTTGGGGCGCACGCCTTGGGTTGTGTTCGTTCCGTCTTTCATTTCTAAACCTAAAAACTTTCAACATTATTAAATTACTTAATCTTTGGCTCATCCAAACTCCAAGGCGTCTAAAATACATCAAAGTCAAATCTTTTTCCTAATCAAACTACGAAAGTAGTGGACTCTTGAAGTCTAGCACTTCTTGGGCCCTTGAACGAACGCTCTTGAGGCGCACGCTTTGGGTTGTGTTCGTTCCGATCTTTCATCCCTAAAACATTCACCCTAATTACATGGACAAATAAGCCCTTTGTCCAACAAACACAATTTCATAATCAATAGAATGAAAAAGGTGTTATTGAGATCCAGCATCTCAGTAAGACCCCGATTAATTGGTTGCGAGGCCGACGTCTCGTTTATCGAATAATCGTCACTCTCCCTCAAAATACTTAATTAATCGAACCTCATCCTCTCGCCCCCGTGCGAACGAAACCCTAAAAACACATTCAAATCAAACTATTTTTCTCAATCAAATCTTTAACACACTTAATCCAATTCAAACAACTTTTCATAAAAGAACATTGTTTAGTCCATTCTTTCGCGCATATAAACTAGTGCTTCAGCCTCCCCTAGCGAGCGAACAAGCCAACGTTTAGCAGTTAGATTGCGAATTAAACACTCGTTTGCTTAAAAAAAAACACCAACCAACCGTAGTCCCACGAACTACGAATGCTCTGACTTTCCCATTGCACAAGGGAATACGTAGGCACAAGGATCTTCATCCTTGCCGAGCACACTAATAAAAAACCACCCATTTTCCCCTTAGAAAAAATATTTGTCTTAGAATAAAACAAACAAACCAAGCTAACCTTTCTCACGAATCGAATCAAGAGGTTCCCGTTGAGTACAATGGAAGTAGAGGGTGCTAATACCTTCCCTCTTGCGTAACCGACTCCCGAACCTGGAATTTGGTTGCGATGACCATTTTCCTATCCTTTAAAAGGTTTTATCGATATTTTCCTTTCCCTCTTTTGGGATTAATAAAGTTCGGTGGCGACTCTGTTTCGAACAGTTTTTTCCGCGTCTATCGCGAGGATCGTATTTTTCGAGATACGACAGATGGTGACTCTGCTGGGGAATATGCATTGCCCTATGTTAGAGAGAGTCAAGCCTAACTTGACTTGATTCGAGAGTGTTAGATTCGCTTGTTTGATTTCTTGTTTGTTTTCTCCTATTACTTCTTTATTTGCTTTGTGCTGCTTTCTCTTTATTATATTTTTTTAATCATATTTGCCTATTGGATTTTGGGTTGATATCACAAGTAAGGCTCTATACCCGAGTCTTGGAAAAAGAAGAGAGAACACCTAGTTTAGATTTTGGAAGTAATTAGTGTTAGTCCCCAAGGACTCGCTCCTTGTGTGCCTAGCATGAAAGCTTCCCCTAGAGTAGACCTTTTCGTAGATCTTGTTGTAACGCAGCTAGCCTGTCGCACGACTTGATTCATGAAAGGGTCCGTGACTCTGGGAACCAACTCTTAGCACCAGTTTCTATCTTGGTGGTCGTTAGTGTTAGTCTTCGAGGACTCGCTTCTCGTGGGCCTAGCATGAAGACTACACTCAGGATAGACCTTTTCGTATCCCCGTCACAATGCAGCTAGCCTGTTGCGTGGTGTTGATGCGACTAGTGTCCGTGATCCTGGGAACCTTATCCATCAATGTAGGAGCTATCCTGTGAGTGGGTTTATAGGTAAAGAATCTAGAACTATCCTTATAAAGCCTACCTGTTAGGAGGGATGGGAAGTTACTTGTGATAACCTGGATCCAACATCGTGCATTCATAATCATTTACATTTACATCATGACTTACAAAAGAACATTTTTATTTTCAGGGAATCACTTGTATCTACTGTTTATCTTGCATTCAAAGTAACCATGGATTCAGGAAAAAGGAAAACTCTGCAGCTGAAAGCTATCATGCCAGATACTACCGTTGTGATGAACTGTTTGAAAGAAATGCCTCCTCTCTTCAAGAAAACTCTAGAGGGAAGATTTGGCCAGGTTCTTGATCTCCTTACTGTCAATGTGCAAGTTCCTGCCGTTACAGCTCTAGCACAATTTTATGACCCACCGATGAGAAGCTTTCTGTTCCAAGATTTCTACTTGACTCCTGCCATTGAAGAATTTGAAGGATTTTTGGGTTTCTCCGTGAAGGGTAAGGCACCCTACACTATGATTGGCCAGACACCCGAGAAAGAAAAGCTAGCTGAGGCCCTCCAAATCCCTATTTCAATGGTCAAGACTGGTTGGAAAAAGAGAGAAGATTTCTTTGGTTTCTGAAGCACTTTTTTGGGAAAAGAAGCGATAAAGTTTTTGAAGAATAAGCAATGGGATGCTCTAGTGAACGTATTGACTCTCCTCATATATGGGCTTGTACTCTTCCCCATTTTTGAGGAATTCATTGACTCTGCTGCCATCAGTGTGTTTTGGGTTGTTTGGAAGGAAGGATAAAGCCCGGTCTATCCCCTCTTAGCTGACATCTTCCATACCCTACATCTCCGCCATGAAAGGAAGGGTTCATTGTTGACATTCTGTATTCCTCTCCTCTACAAATGGCTCACTTCTCATGTGTTCAAGCGTTATGCCATTGTCCCTGACTTGGATAGTGGGGAATGGGCTCAGTTGCTAGTGTCCCTCTCTGAAATGAATATCACATGGTATCCCAACAAACTGGATGTTGATAAAATCATTATGAGTTGTGGGAGCTTTGGCAATGTGTCGCTGATTGGGTCAAAAGGTTGTATAAGCTACAATCCCATACTGGCTATACGACAGTTTGAATACCCTATGTTGAGAAAGCCTGAAGACAAAGAGTTGGAAGAAATGATTCTTCATGACAGGGGTACTAAAGATCCTTCACTCCTTTGTAAGATTGTACGCTCTTGGCAGAAGGTTCATACTAAGGGGTCCGAGTTGAGGAAAAGGGATGGAACACCTAGGGTTCCGTATCAACCATGGGTTCTGGAGAGGATTAAGATGGTCAAACTTCCTTTCTCCATTGAGGCTCCTCCTAGGCCCGCTAGCCCACAACCTGTACCCGTCTCTTGGGAAGAGGTAGAAGGTCTTAGAGCCAGAATAGCCCAACTTGGGAAGGAGAACGGAGAGTTAGAATTGAAGCTGTAAACAGTGACAAATGAGAAAAATAATCTGAGGTATGAGCTAGAGCGCAAAAAGAACCAGCTTGGGGAAGTGGGAAAGAAAGTCGATGAAGAGGAGCACCAAAAAAAGAGGGTTAAGGTGTGTCTTAACCAAGCTGATGGAGCGTTAGATAGGCTTAAAGAAGACTTGGATAAAGCTTATAGGAAAAGTGCGGAAAATGAAAATGCTTGGCTCTTTGCCACTACGAAGAACAAAGAACTCAGAGAAGAACTGGGAGCGAGAATCCGAAAACTAAGTACTGACCTACGCTTGTCAAGGGCTTCTAAAGCTAGAGAGCGCCAGCTTAACGAAGACAAGGCCATTTGGTTGGCAGAAAGGGAAAAAGTGCTCCAGGATTACGATGGTTTTGAGCAATCTATGATTATCCTGAGGGACAGCCGAGACATGTACCGCAACAAACTCAACGGTTTGATTGAGTTTTGTAACTGGCTAGCTAGGGATCTGATTTGGAAACACAGATATGCGTATGAAGCACTAGAAGACTCTACCCCTCAGGCCATTGTTGAGTTTGTTTACCTTTGTAAGGCAATGCTGAAGAGGTTTAAGGAAGAGCTTGAAGAGCGTGAAGCACGAAGGCCTGCAGCTTGAAGATCATCATCTTATTTTCTTGTTATTTATATTTGGCTTGTATTGGTTGAAACTTTGGTACTTCGGAATTATGTAATGACTTAATGAATGAATGAGAATCTAGCTTTCCTTTATTTTCTTGTCTTCGTGTTATTTTAAATGCTTGTTAAACTCTACGAATGATTCCCTAAAAATAAAAAGACATAAAACATAAGCATAAGCATTTAGCATTCGCATCTCATATGCGTTTGAACACCAACTCATACACTCTATCCTTTCCTCAAATAGAAAACCTGACTACTCGACACCGATACGAGACTCGTCAAAGCTTCAAGATGACGTTGGAACAGATCAAGGAGAACCAAAACACAATGAGGAATGATATCGATTCGCTGAAGGCTAAAATGGATCAGCTACTGGAAACTATGATGTTGCTTGCCCAGAAAGAGAAAGATGCTGAAACAGTGGCCAATGCCAAGAAGCTGGCTTAAAAGATAGGCACTTCTGGAGTTAAAGGAATCCATACCTCTGATGTGTCAGAACACTCAGCTCATCACGGGTCCGTGAGTGATGTGGATGAGCAATTTGATGCCTTTTATGTACCACCTCCACCTCCACCTCTTCAACTTGTTGGATCTGATCCATCTGCTGACTGGTTGCACGTACTAGAAGAGAAATTCAAGGCCTTGGAGGTTCATACAACTCCCGGCTTGGATGCTGTCGACATGTGTTTGGTCCCTGGACTGGTAATCCCTCATAAGTTTCAAGTGCCGACGTTTGACAAATACAAGGGACTTAGCTGCCCTAAGACTCATTTGCGAGAATACTATCACAAAATGGTTGCCCATGTTAAGGACGACCCTCTTCTAATTCACTACTTTCAGGATAGCCTCAGTGGGGCATCGCTGGAATGGTACATGCAGTTAGAGAAGAGACAGATTAATACCTGGAGGGATCTCTCTGAGGCGTTCCTCAAACATTACCAGTACAACACTGATTTAGCGCCAAACCGTACTCAATTACAAGATATGACTCAGCGCAACAATGAGTCATTCAAAGAATATGCTCAACGTTGGCGGGAATTGGCTTCTCGTGTTCAACCACCCTTGTTGGACAAAGAATTGATGGATATGTTCATGGGAACTTTGCAGCCTCAGTATTCGGATCGTATGTTGGGATCTAGCTTCCCCAACTTTGCTGAGATTGTGTCAGTAGGAGAAAGAATCGAGAGCCAGTTGAAGAAAAAAGTTGTTATTGCTTCTACAAGCGGAGTTAAAAAGCCTTTTGTGAAGGGGAAGGATGAAGAGACTAATGCTGTCATGAGAGGACGAGGGGGTAGAGCCTCAGTGAATATACCATATCAGCAAGTGGCTACAGTTGCACACGCCCCACCTCAACAGCCTACTCAACAACCGAATTATCAGAATGTTCCTCCACCGCAATATCAAAGTGCCCCACCACAGAGGCAACAAAGACCAAGAAGGCATATCGATCCTGTGCCAATACCGTATAGCCAGATTTTTTCTCAACTGTATCAGAGTGGGCATTTGAAACTCAGGGATTTGAGACCAGCAGTATTCCTATATCCTCCCGGATACGATGCCAACGCCCATTGTGAGTTTCACAAGGGTGCTCCCGAGCATACCATAGAAAACTGTTATGCATTTCAGAACAGAGTTCAAGATTTGGTTGAGTCCAAAGATCTTACTTTCACCCAGTGAGGCGCTAATGTTAAACACAATCCCATGCCCCCGCATGGAGGACCGTCCGTTAATGTTGTGGAAAAAGGCAGCAGACAGAGGTTGATTACAAGGGTTGAAGATATTCGTACTCCTATGGCGGTTATAGGAGAAAAATTGAAGAGATGTGGGATGATCCCTGAAGATGAGCTTGCTGATTTGACTGATGAGTTGGTTAAGAAACATTTGCAGAAATTCCTGGATCAAGGTGTGATTCAGGTTGAACGCCGAGATACAAGAGAACAAAGTGTGGCTGTCATTAACATTCAATATGATGCACCTGAAGGTCGTCAACAAAGACAAGTTCGTCCTGATGGAGCTAATGTTTTCCAACAAAGACCAATTCGTCCTGCACCTGTGGTTATTCAGTTTGATGAAGCGGATGTTAGCAAACCAAGGTCAGTGCGCCCTGTTCCAATAACTATTGAGTATCCTGTTAGTGTTCCTGAGTCCGAAGTTTTTAAACAAAGGCCAGAAAAGGCAGTCGTTGAATATGGAGGTGCTAAGTGTGACGCTGTAGTAGGACCAAGTGGAATAACCCGTAGTGGTCGAATCTTTGCAGCAAAACAAGCTGATATGCCAAACAATGACAAAGGTAAGGCAATTTCTATACCAGTGGAAACTCCGAGTGCTGAATTACAAGAAGGATTGTCATCTCCAAGAGGGGCATTCACATAGAAAGAGGTTGAAGAGTTTCTGAAGATTATAAAAAAAATCGACTACAAGGTAGTCGATCAGTTGAATCAAACTCCCGCCAAGATATCTATGCTCTCCTTACTACTCAGTTCTGAGGTGCATAGATCTTCTCTGTTGAAAGTATTGAGTGCCGCACATATCACCAAAGGTATCACTGTAGCTCAATTTGAGGATGTGATAGCCAACGCCACTACTGGCAATTTTCTTGGGTTTAATGATGATGATATGACTGTTGAAAGGAAGAACCACAACAGGGCTCTTCACATTTCCACTAGATGTGAAGATACTTTATTATCTAGGGTCTTAGTGGATACTGGATCCTTTTTGAATGTGCTCCCTAAGACTACTCTGGAAAAGATACCTATAAGTGGAGTAAGCATGAAGCCAAGTACTCTCATAGTGAAGGCGTTTGATGGATCTAGGCGTGCGGTTATTGGTGAGGTGGACTTGCCAATTAAGATTGGACCTAGTATCTTTACCATTACTTTTCAAGTAATGGACATTTATCCTGGTTACAGTTGCTTGCTAGGAAGGCCCTGGATTCACGCGGCAGGGGCAGTTACGTCTACTCTCCATCAGAAACTGAAGTTTATTACCAATGACAAAATGGTTGTGATAGGTGGTGACGAGGATATCCTGGTAAGTCATTTGACATCGTTCCGCTACATTGATGTTGAAGGTGAAGTGGTTGAGACACCTTTTCAGTCCTTTGAGGTGGTGAGTACGCTGGCTGTGCAACGAGTGCCAGAGCTCCAAGAGTTAAGATCATCAATGACCTCATACGAGGAAGCTAAAGCTGTGGTGGAAGAGGGAAACGTGCAAGGATGGGGCAAAGTGGTTGAGGTTACTGAAAAGCTTGATAAGTTTGGGCTAGGTTATCAGCCATCCCGTAATTCAGCCTTCGTTCCATACAACGGAAATCAGATTCTTCCTGTTGAGAAGATTTTTACAAGTGCTGGGCACATCTTTGGTTCTCCAGTAGCAATGATCATTGAAGACCATGTTGGTGATGAGCAAGCTTCTGCAAGCTGGATCCGACAAGCAAAGCCTGGTGAAGAGCTCCAGAATTGGAAGACCATTGAAGTCCCTCAGTTCTTCACACACCAAACGTAATTTGACTGTTTATCAAAAACCCTACGCTCTGTCCAAGGCGTAGTGGAGCATTGTATGGGCCACCTGATGTTTTCAAACATTGATTATCATTAATGAATTTTAGTTTGCATTCAATTTTCGCTCCCTTTCTTTCTTTTTACTTTACAATAAATGGCAATATTTTTATGCACACCCTAAATAAACTGCATAAATCATAAACATGCAGAAACACCACCGAGGTTCTTGATATAGATGCTGCTACGGGCCTATATGATTTTGATTGCCCAATCTACCAAGCTGAAGAGGAAGGCGTGAAAGGTTGTGAACTCCCCGATGAGTTGGCAAGGCTGCTCAAGCAAGAGGAGAAAGTCATCCTGCCGCACCAAGAAGACATTGAAGTCATCAACCTGGGTACTGAAGAAGACAGAAGAGAGGTAAAGATAGGTGCATCTCTTCAAGTTGAAGTCAAAACCAAGTTGATAGAGCTCCTCCGTGAGTACGCTGACATATTCACCTGGTCGTATCAAGACATGTCTGGGTTGGATACTGATATGGTTGTACACAAGTTTCCACTCAAGGAGGAATGTCATGATATCAAACAGAAGTTAAGAAGGACCCATCCGGATATGGCTCTCAAAATTCGTGAAGAAGTCCGAAAGCAGCTTGATGCTGGATTCCTGGCACTAGCAAAATACCCACAATGGGTTGCCAACATTGTGCCAGTACCGAAGAAAGATGGAAAGGTTCGCATGTGTGTGGATTACAGAGATTTGAACAGAGCTAGTCCTAAGGACGACTTTCCATTACCTCACATCGATGTATTGGTTGACAACACAGCTCAGTTCTCCGTATTCTCTTTTATGGACGAATTTTCTGGGTATAATCAAATTAAGATGGATCCAACGGATATGGAGAAGAACACATTTATCACACCATGGGGCACCTTCTGCTATAAGGGGATGCCATTCGGACTTAAGAATGGTGGGGCAACGTATCAACGTGAAATGGTAATGCTCTTTCATGACATGATCCATAAAGAGATTGAAGTGTACGTCGACGATATGATTGCTAAGTCTCAAACCGAAGAAGAGCACTTGTTCAATCTGCAAAAGCTGTTTGTTCGATTGAGGAAGTATAGACTGAGACTCAACCCCAACAAATGCACATTTGGGGTACGATCTGGAAAATTGTTGGCCTTCATTGTAAGTCAGAAAGGAATCGAAGTAGATCCTGATAAGGTGAGGGCAATTTAGAATATGCCTGCACCTAGGACGGAGAAAGAGGTTCATGGCTTTCTGGGAAGATTAAACTACATTTCCAGATTTATTTCACATCTTACTGCCACCTGCAAACCTATTTTCAAGCTGCTAAGAAAGAATCAGTCAATTGCGTGGGATAATGATTGTCAAGGGGCATTTGATAAAATCAAAGAGTATCTGCAAGAACCACCTATCCTGATACCGCCTGTTCCTGAAAGGCCACTCATTATGTACCTGACTGTACTTGACGAATCTATGGGCTGTGTGTTGGGGCAACAAGATGAGATGGGAAAGAAGGAACATGCCATCTATTACCTCAGCAAGAAGTTCAATGATTGCGAGACAAGGTATTCCTTACTCGAGAAGACTTGTTGCGCATTAGCATGGGCTGCCAAGCGACTCAGGCAGTATATGCTAACCCACACTACTTATCTGATTTCCAAGATGGATCCCATTAAATACATCTTTGAGAAACCTGCTCTCACTGGCAGAATAGCCCGATGGCAAATGCTTTTGTCTGAGTACGACATTCAATACGTCACTCAAAAAGCCATCAAGGGTAGCATACTGGCGGACCATCTTGCCCATCAACCGATGGATGATTATCAGCCCTTGAAGTTCGATTTTCCAGACGAAGACATAATGGTACTAAAAGATTATGAAGAGCCAGGTCCAGATGAGGGGCCCGAACCAGGGGAGAGATGGACTCTCATGTTCGATGGTGCCTCAAATGTTCATGGAAGTGGAATTGGGGCAGTGATTACATCACCCAAGAATTTCCACTTACCCTTCACAACTAAGCTCTGCTTTCCATGCACCAATAACATGGAAGAGTATGAAGCTTGTATACTTGGATTGGTAGAAGCCATCAATTTAAGGATCAAGACTCTTGATGTGTTTGGAGATTCTGCTTTAGTAATACATCAGATTCGAGGTGACTGGGATGCCAAACATGCCAATATAATTCCATATCGAGATTACGTGGCAAAGCTACTTCCCAAATTTGATGATATCACCTTTACCCATGTGCCTAGAGAGGAAAATCAAATGGCAGACGCTCTGGCAACTTTGGCTTCTATGTATAAACTGATATGGCCCAACCATTGGCCGCATATTGATCTACAGTGATTTGAAGAGCCCGCTCACTGTTTGGCTGCTGATGAAGAGTCAGACGAAAAGCCATGGTTCTATGACATCAAACGTTATTTGGAAAAACAAGAATATCCAGAGGGCGCTTTGGCGGTGGATAAGAGAACTTTACGCAGATTGGCATCAAATTTCTTCCTCAATGGGAATGTGTTATACAAGCGTAATCATGATACTGTACTACTCAGATGTGTGGAAAAGCATGAAGCTGAGCAGATTCTGAAAGACATTCATGAAGGTTGTTTTGGTACCCACGCAAATGGGCATACTATGGAAAAGAAGATATTGAGAGCAGGCTATTATTGGCTAACCATGGAGGCTGACTGCTACCATCATGCCCGAACATGCCATAAATGCCAGATATACTCTGATAAGATTCATGTACCTCCCACTCCTTTGAACGTCTTGACTTCACCATGGCCATTTGCCATGTGGGGAATAGATATGATTGGGATGATTGAGCCAAAGGCCTCAAATGGACACCGCTTCATATTGGTTGCCATAGACTACTTTACCAAATGGGTTGAGGTTGCATCGTATACGAACGTTACCAAGCAAGTGGTCGCTCACTTCTTGAAACACAACATTATATGCAGATATGGAGTGCCTAACCGTATCATCACTGACAATGGGTCTAATCTCAACAACAAAATGATGGATGAACTGTGTGCTAGTTTCAAGATTGAGCACCATAATTCGACACCATACAGACCCAAGATGAATGGAGTCGTTGAGGCAGCCAACAAAAACATCAAAAAGATCATTCAGAAAATGGTGGTCACTTATAAGGATTAGCATGAGATGTTACCTTTTGCGCTGCACGGCTACCGTACCTCAGTGCGAACCTCAACAGGGGCAACTCCTTACTCATTGGTTTATGGCATGGAAGTGGTCCTTCCAATAGAAGTCGAAATCCCCTCATTAAGAGTATTGATGGAAGCACAGCTTGATGAAGCAAAATGGGTGAAGACGAGGTTTGATGAACTCAACCTTCTTGAAGAAAAATGCTTGACAGCAATATGCCATGGCCAGCTCTATCAAAGACGCATTAAGAAAGCTTTTGACAAGAAATTGCATCCTCGGACATTCCAGGAAGGTGACTTGGTGCTCAAGAGGATCATGGCTATGTATAATGAATCCAGGGGCAAGTGAACATCAAACTACGAAGGCCCATATGTGGTAAAAGAGGCATTTTCTGGTGGTGCCTTGAAGCTCACAACTATGGACGGTGATGAATTACCATACTCGGTGAATGCAGAGTACGTTAAGCGGTACTACGCCTAAGAAATTGGAATAATAAAGCCGCTAAGTTGAAAACCTGAAAGGGCGACTTAGGCAAAAAAAATGGCAATCCCGGTGGACCTGAAGAAAAAAAATCAGTCCAGGCAAAAATTAGGGATAAAATAAAAGATATAGGCCCGCTGAATTGAAAACCCAAAAGGGCGGTTCAGGCAAAAAAGGGCGTCCCGGTGGATTGAAAACCCGAAAGGGCGATCCAGGCAAAAGTTAGGGACAGATTCCAAGGCAAAGTATCTAGTCTGCACGTCCACTTGATCCTGATGTACCATTGAAGAGAGGAATCAACCCAGTCGTCTTCCTGCGAAGCAAGGTGTTGAAGTTATCAAAGTCATAGAGACCATAGCAGTGTTGAAACTCAATGGAACCTCATTAGTTTGTATTGCCATTATGTTTTCTTCTTGCACCGCAATTACCTCATTAAGGAATTGCATCCTTGTACATACTTACCCATTCCAGGGGAAAATCAATACAAAGAGAGATTTCTCATCAAATTGTGCTCATTTCTTTTTTTTACTTTATCTGTTTGTTTGCAAATTAATTTTGTTTTTGATAAACTGTGTTTTGAAACTACGGTTAATAAAGACAATATTTGAAAACAATAAAATTTGTTTTGGTGTTAAGAGAACTAAAAAATTAGATAGTCTCTAAAAGAACTTCACCACATGAAAGCATCAAATTAGTTGGCAGCCGGCTTGACTCTTCACCACAAGCAGTGTAGCTTTTCAGGGATTTGCTCAACGTAATCCCCAGCAATGAATCTATCAAGCCCAACAGGGGCAACCATGTTCCCTAGTCATCTATGGCTTGTTCAATTCTACGAGGTCGAGTAGTCAAATACTCCCACCAACCTGAAAGTCCAATCTTTTATTGGCAACTACTCAAAAGTCCACACTCGTTGGCACCTTCAAATATACCCTTTAAAGTCCAGTCTTCATTGGCAACCACCAAAGTCCAATTTATTGGCAAACACCAAAATAACCAAAGTCCAATTTCGTTTGGCAACTACCAAATCCAATCCCTGGTGATACCCTCGACAAGGAAACTTATCCCCGGCGCACCCGATCATTTGCATTGTTATACGCATGGCATGCAAGCGTAGTATCATAATCATATTGAGCATATTAGTCTTTTGCATTCATATGTGCATTAGATTCCCCGACAGTTGCATCTTAGTATGTTTCAGTGCATTATACAATGCATGGCATATTCATCCCCAGCAGCATAGCATAACAGGATCCAGGATCGACCCACGCGCATCTTGGCCAGTCCTCCTTCAAAGCCGGCTGTATTTCTCAAAATAGTTGATACCCCACACATGCTCATGGAATCCTATTCCTCAGCAAGTCATTCTTCAGCCATGCAGTTGATATTGACAATCCCCAACAGTTGTTGCTATTCTTACTCCCCAAGCAGAGGATACCATAGAAATTTTCTTATGAGTTTTCCCCTACAAAGCCAGTACATTTCCTCCGAAAGGAATCTTGCTCGACTATCCCTCAGCAAATTTACTTCAGAGATACTGCTTTGGTATCATCGAGGAACCTTAATGGATAAGGGACTGCTTCGACGACCCAGAGAATCATTTACCTTCAGAGATACTTCTTTGGTATCATCGAGGAACCTTAATGGATAAGGGACTGCTTCGACGACCCAGAGAATCGTCTGCCTTCAGAGATACTGCTTTGGTATCATCGAAGAACCTTAATGGATAAGGGACTGCTTCAATGACCCAGAGAATCGTCTGCCTTCAGAGATACTGCTTTGGTATCATCGAGGAACCTTAATGGATAAGGGACTGCTTCGACGACCCAGAGAATCGTCTGCCTTCAGAGATACTGCTTTGGTATCATCGAAGAACCTTAATGGATAAGGGACTGCTTCGACGACCCAGAGAATCGTCTGCCTTCAGAGATACTGCTTTGGTATCATCGAGGAACCTTAATGGATAAGGGACTGCTTCGACGACCCAGAGAATCGTCTGCCTTCAGAGATACTGCTTTGGTATCATTGAGGAACCTTAATGGATAAGGGATTACTTCGACGACCCAGAGAATCGTCTGCCTTTAGAGATACTGCTTTGGTATCATCGAGGAACCTTAATGGATAAGGGACTGCTTCGACGACCCAGAGAATCGTCTGCCTTCAGAGATACTGCTTTGGTATCATCGAGGAACCTTAATGGATAAGGGACTGCTTCGACGACCCAGAGAATCATTTGCCTTCAGAGATATTGCTTTGGTATCATCGAGGAACCTTAATGGATAAGGGACTGCTTCGATGACACAGAGAATCATCTGCCTTCATAGATACTTCTTTGGTATCATCGAGGAACCTTAATGGATAAGGGACTATTTCGACGACCCAGAGAATCGTCTGCCTTCAGAGATACTGCTTTGGTATCATCTAGGAACCTTAATAGAGAATCGTCTGCCTTCAGAGATACTGATTTGGTATCATCGAAGAACCTTAATGGATAAGGGACTGCTTCGACGACCCAGAGAATCGTCTGCCTTCAGAGATACTGCTTTGGTATCATCGAGGAACCTTAATGTATAAGGGACTGCTTCGACGACCCAGAGAATCATCTGCCTTCAAAGATACTGCTTTGGTATCATCAAGGAACCTTAATGGATAAGGGACTGCTTCGACGACCCAGAGAATCGTCTGCCTTCAGAGATACTGCTTTGGTATCATCGAAGAACCTTAATGGATAAGGGACTGCTTCAACGACCCAGAGAATCGTCTGCCTTCAGAGATACTGCTTTGGTATCATCGAGGAACCTTAATGGATAAGGGACTGCTTCGACCACCCAGAGAATCGTCTACCTTCAGAGATACTGTTTTGGTATCATCGAAGAACCTTAATGGATAAGGGACTGCTTCGACAACCCAGAGAATTGTCTGCCTTCAGAGATACTGCTTTGGTATCATCGAGGAACCTTAATGGATAAGGGACTGCTTCGACGACCCAGAGAATCGTCTGCCTTCAGAAATACTGCTTTGGTATCATCGGAGAGCCTTAATGGATAAGGGACTACTTCGACCATATAAAGGACCTCACGCCTTCAGAAATACTACTTTGGTATCATCGGAGAACCTTAATGGATAAGGGACTGCTTCGACCATCCAGAGGACCTCAAGTTATTTTGTTCATCTTATACCCTGTTACCCTGATACCTCATTCTCGCATTTCACCTTACTTTTCAGGATAGACAAATTTCGGGGTCTTCTTGTATCTAATTGTCTTCTACCCTAAAAATAAACGTCATACAACAGTTCATTCTCTCGGGTTCAAAACAATTAGATAGGGGCATCTGTCATACCCCAAATTTTTCCTACCTATCGCATGCTTCTCACACCAAGATTTCGTGTTGGTTCTATGACTCAGGTCATAAGGGTTTGGTATGTGTTTATTAGCTTATGCTGGGTGGCTATGTTATCAAGAAGATTATTAACCATATTCCAAGTGTGACACTGAGGTTATATGGCTAAACAAGCTAAGGAATGGACATTCTCGATTCATCCAAGTTTGCATTGTTTTTCAAGGTTAATGAGTTATTGTAACTTGCGAGCAAGTCGTGTCTCAAGAGAATCCTGACATAATTAAGATTTGCGTCAAGTTGACCCAAGATATGATGAACACTGTTTCAAGCCATGATCAAGTGTATTTCAAGTTTCAAGCCCATTTATTGTTAACACTTTAAGTTCAAATTTAAAAAAAAATTCAAATATCCGTTATAAGAAGTGGGAATTAAAAGTTTAAAACAAGACATCTCATTCTTGAGCACAATGTCTATTAAGGTTCAAATAGCAATTTCAAGGTGGTCCTAAATTAAATGCAAAGGATAATATACTTGGATTTGTTTTCTTTTTACGTGGCATTACAAGTGTACAATTGGGTTAAAAGATGCACATGCATTTTCAAGTTTCTCATGTTAAAAAAAAGAGACGTGAACTTCTCAAGATTCTACAAGAATGGTGCCCACCATGGATGCAAGCAAACTCAATATAATTCATGGCCACGACCTTTACCCTAAGTTCTGCTAAGTGCATGAATTAATGTTAAAGTGGACAATATCAAATTAAGCTCCAATTATCTTATCAATACTCAAAATTTACGAAGCTACACATTTTCAAACAAGAACAAATTGTTGGCAACATCATATTATGCTATGGAAATAGACCAAGGCAGTTACAAGCATAAACCAAGCTTCAAACATTGCCATATGATTCTATCAAGCTACTCAAGAATAATTCCATGGTTTTTTCTTTAAGAGATGAAGTTCTGTCCTCAAATTTTCATGGCTCATCGTCTACAATAATACAATTCCTCATGTACCATTCATGCGCATCAGAACAGTCATATTCAGGTGTCAAGACATTTACCAAATTCCAAACATAACCTGCCAAGCAAAAACATAGACAGAATTAATAAGCCACTTTTTTCTTCCAAGCCAAACGAGTCACGTATAACTGCTGCCACCCACTGCTCTAAACCACTTGTACCTGTCAAATGACAGTTGTGAGCAAAATAATATCCTCACAAAACCTGCCACAACTTTCTCAAGACAATATAACTGCAAGAGAGACCATACTAATCACTGTGCTAAACTCCTCACATCAACACACATAAAAAGAAAAATAGCAAGAAGTAGCATAATGAACAAGGAGCAATATTGTACCGTGTAAAAGTCATAAAGATCACAAACCAATACATGACAGTCACATGATTCAAATGAGTTTAGAATAACTCATACTCAATATCATGCTAGCACACTTTATCAATCACTAAACCTGCACTAAATGTTGTGGCATTATCAAGATTTGTCAAGTCTTGAGTTGGTGAAGATATGACTCGACCAAGACCAATGGCTCTCATATGTCCCAAAGATCTTTTGTTCCTCATATTCCTTCCATAGCAGAGGTAGTAATACGACCTTTGCTACCCTGCAGAGAGTTGGTGAATATAAAAGAAATGTACTGCATATTTCATCTGGATATTCTTGATCCCTAGTAGTCAACTTTCTCACCTACAACCAGATCATGCTAGCTAGATCAGAGAAGACAAGGTTTAAAAGGAGTAGTGCATAGAAACACATCACTTTAGAGGTTACCAAATTTTTTTACACAAGAATAATAAAAGGTTCCTTTCATTCTTACTCTTAGACCTTGGTTGAAGGTTGCTGACAATTGATGTCTTGGAACCGTGAGATGATAATAGATGAGGTTGACTTCCGTCTCATTTCCTCAAAACCAATGGATATTGTTTAGGTATAGTACCCTGCAAATGACAAATAATCACCATGCCACAACAAAGCCAGTTTCCATACACACTCATAACATTCAGCGTATTAAATCCGTTTCAGCTTCAAATTGTGAATACAATATGATAAAATCAGGACCATTGATTCCAAAGCCTACAGTTCAGCCTTACAAATATCTTTACAAATACATGATGACAAGCAAGTTCATAACAACAGCATAAGAATTAATATAATTTTAAAGGCACAGATGAAAGAATAACAAATCCCACACATCACAAATAACTAAAATCCAGCAGCATCTGTCATTAACTAAGTTGGTGAGAAAATTACTGACCATGAATAATAAGAAGAAGGTAGAGTCAGCAGGGGATGACTTGAGTTGACTGCCACATCAGCACAAAATCAAGAGTGGTAAAAATACAAAAGTCACAAATTTACAAGAGGTAAAAATCACAAATTCACGCAGTAAAAAATCAAACAAATATTGCACATTCTAGAAGCAATCCCAATTCACTACAGATAATTTTCAAAAAAATATCCTCAGAATCCTGGAATTCGTACAAGGACGCATTCCACCCAAATTTCAAAACGACATTTTGTACTATTATCCTTCCTCCCCAAGTTTTCATACAAAAAACCCTAATTTCTGAGCCTATAAATAGACCTCACTATTCACTCACAAAACGGAGACGAAAACCCTAGGAAAACTCTGCCGGAATCCAAACCTAACCCACACTAAAGCTTCTTTTTCTAACTCTTCCAGAGCTCACATCAGAGCTCTAATTAAGAGTGAAGCTCAAACCCCATTACAAACACTGAAAAGGCTAAGGAAAAGAAAGGTTCGAGGAGGATTTCAAGCAAGTACCTGTTACCAGACCATCGGAGCACCTTGACTTGGGTAAATTTTCTTGAAACCTTTTCCTTTGCATTTTCTTGTTCTGACTTCGTTGCATGTCGATTTGAGTTGCCCTGTTTGAATGTTTTCTCCGATTGTGTGTTTATTTGCTACGTGCTGCTTGATTTCTACATGAATCCGAAGTTTGCGATAGATTTAGGGAAAGTTTGTACGCCTTTGGGTATTTTAGGGTAGGAATTTTAGAAGTGAGTTTTGATCGAAATAAATGTGTAGGGGTTTGAATTTGGGGAAAAAACTTGTTGGGTTTTGGAAACGAGAGAGAAAGATGGTTGGAGGTGGTAGGTTTTGGAAAACAGAGAGGGGTGTTGGAATGGGAGGTTTTGTCTGAGCCGGTGAGAGGGAACGTTTGTTTTCTTTTGGGGGATGAAGCTATATGGTTATCACGTTTCAAAACTAAGTTCTTTTTCTTTTTATTATCATTAAGAGCTTTAACTCCTTTTAAAAAGAACACATGCAAATTGATTAGACTGGACATGTGGGCAGTGGATCATTGTGTTGGTCTGCTATTTGTTTTAATCTTCTTAATGTTACTTTTTATTTTTCCAAGACGGTATTGTGTACTGTTAATTTATTAAAGTTAAGTTTGTGAAAGGTAAAATTTGACTAAAATAAGGCAGTAGTGTCTAGGTTTTGCTGCGCCTTGCCAGCGTTCAGGTGGGTGGACCGGGTTCTCTTTGGCCCGAGCCCAATTTATTATGGGTGGTCATTATGAGGCCATTGGGCCTAATAGATTTGTTAAATAGGTTTAGTTTATCTAGTGACATCTAGTTAAATCAAAGATTAAACGCAATAATCATTATTATCTTATTACTAACCAATTGGTAGTCTTATGTTAATTAAACCATTTAAGGTAATTAATCGTTAATTTTGCTTTATAATTATTTAACACTTAATTAATATTTATTTAGTTAAATCTTAATTAATTACTCGATTTCTAAAAAAATTCAAACTATTTTTCTAATTAATTACGAAAGTAGTGGGCTCTTAGGGTCTAGCACTCCTTGGGTCCTTGGATGAATGCTCTTGAGGCGCACGCTTTGAGTTGTGTTCATTTTGTCTTTCGCTTATTAAAAATACTTAAAACAATTAATCTTTGCTTAGGCAAAATATAATTAACCCTTAATTAAGTTAAAAATCATAATCTAAAAACTCCTAATCATTTTAAAATACTTAAAATATTTAATCTATATCAAAATATTCAACCCCTAAAAATACAACATTTTCTCTAATTAAAAGACTTAATTTAGTTAATTTCTTAACCTTACAAAAAAAAATATCTTTCTCAAATCAAACTAAATCATAATTATTTTCTTAAGACAAAACTTAAAATATTTCTTAAGACATCTAAACCATTCTCCTAATTAGTTATGGAAGTAGTGGGCTTTTGGGGTCTAGCACTCCTTGGGCCCTTGAACGATCACTCTTGGGGCGCACGCCTTGGGTTGTGTTCGTTCCGTCTTTCATTTCTAAACCTAAAAACTTTCAACATTATTAAATTACTTAATCTTTGGCTCATCCAAACTCCAACGTGTCTAAAATACATCAAAGTCAAATCTTTTCCCTAATCAAACTACGAAAGTAGTGGACTCTTGAAGTCTAGCACTTCTTGGGCCCTTGAACGAACGCTCTTGAGGCGCACGCTTTGGGTTGTGTTCGTTCCGATCTTTCATCCCTAAAACACTCGCCCTAATTACATGGACAAATAAGCCCTTTGTCCAACAAACACAATTTCATAATCAATAGAATGAAAAAGGTGTTATTGAGATCCAGCATCTCAGTAAGACCCCGATTAATTGGTTGCGAGGCCGACGTCTCGTTTATCGAATAATCGTCACTCTCCCTCAAAATACTTAATTAATCGAACCTCATCCTCTCGCCCCCGTGCGAACGAAACCCTAAAAACACATTCAAATCAAACTATTTTTCTCAATCAAATCTTTAACACACTTAATCCAATTCAAACAACTTTTCATAAAAGAACATTGTTTAGTCCATTCTTTCGCGCATATAAACTAGTGCTTCAGCCTCCCCTAGCGAGCGAACAAGCCAACGTTTAGCAGTTAGAATGCGAATTAAACACTCGTTCGCTTAAACAAACACCAACCAACCGTAGTCCCACGAACTACGAATGCTCTCACTTTCCCATTGCACAAGGGAATACGTAGGCACAAGGATCTTCATCCTTGCCGAGCACACTAATAAAAAACCACCCATTTTCCCCTTAGAAAACAATATTTGTCTTAGAAGAAAACAAACAAACCAAGCTAACCTTTCTCACGAATCGAATCAAGAGGTTCCCGTTGAGTACATCAGACGTAGAGGGTGTTAATACCTTCCCTCTTGCGTAACCGACTCCCGAACCTGGAATTTGGTTGCGATGACCATTTTCCTATCCTTTAAAAGGTTTTATCGATATTTTTCTTTCCCTCTTTTGGGATAAATAAAGTTCGGTGGCGACTCTGTTTCGAACAGTTTTTTCCACGTCCATCGCGAGGATCGTATTTTTCGAGATACGACACCTTCCTTCCATTCTTTTCAAATATCTCATAGATTCTATAAGAGAAACTAGCAATGATGCAAAGAAGCCTAAAAACTACATTCCTCTTGGTAGACTTATCTCAGATATTCTGATTGAAAGTGGTATGGTTGATCATCTGGCAAATTTGAAATTCAAAGAAGAATTAGAAATAATAACTGGGATACCTTTGAATAGCAGAAATCTGAAGCGGATGCAAATTATAAACGAGATAAGAGTTGAACCAAGTATGGCTACAGATTGGGACAATTCGAAGTCAGGGAGAATGATAATCAATGGATTTCCTCTGTTCACCAAGATTGACTCTATAGAAGCTATAACGGAGTACATTAAGATGCGTGAAGCTGAAGGATATGATATGTCTGGATTCTCGTTTGAAGATCTACCAGATACAGTCCCTGATCAGATGAGGAAGAAGAGATCCCATAACAAGACCCCTCAGAAGAATATTGTTAAGAAGCAAAAGAAAGGTTTGCATCTGGGTGAAGCCAGCACAAAGAATACTTCACTGGAATCCTATCCATAACCGACAAGTAAGTCTTCTAACTCTTCTATCACTGCATTTGTTCTTACTAATTGAAATGTGTCTTCATCTATTCCAACACCACCTCCAATATTTTCAACCATAGTTACAACCTTATCCATCCCTCTTTCTGAACCACCATCATCTCATATATTTCCATCTTTTGCACCATCTACACAACTTTTTTTTCAAACCACTTCCACTCAATTAACTCCCACCATATCTTTACAATTAACTCTCACCATATCTTTACCATTAACTCCCACCATATCTTTACCATTAACTTCTAACATCATCACTCAACCCATTTCTAGAGAAATTCCTACAAAACCTATTCCAACAACCAACCCTCAATCACCCATATCCTCAACCTCTCCACAGATAAATGCAATAACCATCTCTAATAATCCTGACCCTTCATCACCAAAAATAAACTTTGATTCAGACTCTGACCAAACATTTTCCAATCTAGTTGCTTTTGATGAAGAAACCCAAACACTTCCTGAACATCAACCTTTTGATCTTCCCCCTCTTAACCATGATGAAGTCATTTCTATTTTTAAAGATAATGCAGTTAGGAGAGTCAAGAAACTTTCTGATGAATCCAATTCACCCTTCTGCTCTGGGTGCTACCTGGAATCGATTCAATCGATGGATGTCTTTGGAGTTTCTAAAGATCAAAAGTCTCTCTGCTCAAACAAAAGAACACTTTATCTAGAAAGCAGAAGAAATATTGGAAGCTCAGAGTGAAGCTGAAGAAAAGTTAGTTGCAGAAAGAGAATTAGCTGAAAGACAAGTTAAGGAAGCTCTTGAGAGAGAAGCTGCAATGAAGAATCATGAAGATGCTCTGAACGCTGTTGAAAGCTCTGATAACCCTACTTCTGATCCAGTGTTGAAGACTCTGGAAAGTATTCAGAAGAAACAAGAGTTATTCAGAACTAGAATGGATAAGCAAGATGAAGTTACATCTAACATTCAGAATGTGCTTGCTCAGATTCTTCAGAGGCTCCCTCCTCCTCAACCTTAGACACTTTCTAGGCTACCCCTTAGTTATTTTTTTTATTTTTTTTACCTTTTTTATTATGACAAAAAGGGGGAGTAGTAATGAAGAAATTATTTTGATAAAAATATCTTGTTCTCTGAATCATAATTCTGACATTCTAACATAATAAATGCACACAATCCTTCTTAGAATATTTTTTAGGAACGATATTGAAACTTTGGCAATCATATATGATGCATATGATAAGAACCAGCCTTGAACCTGCTTTGATAATTGATAAGAATCAGCTCTGAAAAAATATTCAGAAAAACTTAGTCAAACATTATTCAGGATCTGATAAGACTAATCAGGCTCTGTTATCCCAAATCTGATAAGACTTTTATAAGTCTTAGATTCAGGGGGAGCTTGATAAAGGGAATTTATTTCTAAACGTATCTCTGTCATCACCTATTGGTTATTTTTGTACAAAATTGTTTCATCAAAATACATTGTTTTGTCATTATAAAAAAGGGGGAGATTATTAGAACAAGATTTGGTTCTGCTGGTTATCTCTAAGTTTTGATAATAACAAGGTAGTATTTGTGTGAAAACAATTTTGGTACTCTAATGGTTTGTTATTCTAAAGTTTTAACAAACAGGTTCTGACTCTGATAAAGACCATATGCAGCGTCATTCTGGCATGACAAAAGCCGCTTCTACGCCAAAGAAGCAAGTATGCTTCTGTACCTACTCACATTCAGAAAGATTCTAAGAAGACAATATGTTGCTACTGTAATGCTCTCTTGGATTCTGCCTCTGAGCGTGACTCTGATGATTTACTTCTGAAGGCTTTCTAGCTTCTAAAGTTGTTCTCTTCTGAAGACTAAGCGCTAAAGACTCTGAAGACAAGGTTCTACTGAACAAAGTTCTGAAGACTCTGAAGACTAAGAGTTCTGAAGACTAAGTGCTAAAGATTTTGAAGACAAGGTTATGGTGAACAAGTTCTGAAGACTTTAGAATCTAAAGACCCAGTGATCAACTCTTCTACTCATGCTTCAAACATCTCTATCCAGAAGCCTCTGTTGTATAGAAGATAAGATCAAAAGTTTATGAGGGAAATAGTACATAGTACATATTAAAACGTTCCATTCCAATCCCATTCCACTACCCTGATTTTGTGGTGAAAATGATAACTTTTGTGTACGATTTTCATCCTTACGTAACGACATTCTTTCAAGTCTCCAGCTCACTCAAGGATATTTCTGATCTGCCCTCCAACAGATCTTTTACTGGCTATATAAGGACTTGATAACTTGAAGAAAATTGTGAAGAACTACAACACAACAACGCAAGAACACAACAACGAAAAATTCATACTATGTGCAAATTTTCTTTAAGAATTCTTAAGATATTCATTGTGTTTATATCTGCTTAAGTAGAAGCATTTCATTGTAAACATTTATCTTTCACAAACTGTTGTTTGTAATTCCTTAAGGGGCCAGTTAGGTCAGAATCCTTAAGAAGACTTAGACAGTTAGTTTTTGTGGCTGTTAGTCACCAGCGGTTGCTAGTGCAGATTGTAATCAGTTGATTATATTGGATTAAGTTCTTGGGTATAAGGCAAAATCATCTTGGTAGGTGGACTGGATTAGCTTGATAATTTTCAAGTGAACCAGGGTATATCGTGTGTCTTTCTCTCTTGTTTATTTTCTTTGTGATTTCTGTTTGAGTTTCATAAAAAGCTTTCATTTTTGAAAACTCAATTCAAACCCCCCTTTCTTGTGTTTTTCTCACACCTTCATGCATGCCATATGTGAAAGTCAAAGAAGGCATGGTAATGCATCGACTAAACTATGTGAGGGAGTTATTATATAAATTTGAAATGACTGATTGCAACATAGTCAAATTCATCTGAAAAAATGTAAAACTTTATGAATGAGTGTAATGATGAAAAAAAAGTAGATAAGTTGGTAATGTCCAGTAGCACTCTATCCTCGAAAATTTCTTCTCGGCTTGGCGGTGCAATGGGGTTGGTACTTGCAAATTACTCGAGCGCCTAAGTTAGTGAACGAATAAAGCAATGGATATTATATTTTAGGTTTTCAAAAGTGTGTACCTTGATTTTGTGATTGAGGTCCTTTATATAAAAGTCTTACTAGGATGTATGATGGCTTTCGTCCTCTCCTATCTCATAAGAATAGATCTTAGTATATAATTTATTTTTTCATCTATCCTTTTTTTAGATACCCTAAGCTTTGATGATATTTCATGTATGCCTCTTATGTGTCAAAATTGATTATCACATCTTATATTATGCATATGTATGTTTATTGTTAACATTAAATGTGTTGTATTGCCTTAATGCCAAATTTTTACAAAAAAAATTAAAAAAATTTATGAGTGTAACCGATTACCATCTGGTTGTAACCACTTACAGGTTCAAAAATATCACTTTAAAAGAAAATTGATGGCGATATGTTGTAACCCATTATAGTTTTCTTGTAACCGGTTACATCTGAAGTAATTCATTTTATTTCTTAAATACTCTTTTAAATTCATTTTCTTTTATACTTGTATCTGTAAGGATTAAGCATTGTGGTTTATGCTAACTACCTATGTATCGCATCTCGAAATGAATACGACCTTGCGAAGCGCGTCAGACGCTCGCGGAATGACTGACAGAGTTGCCATCGAACTTTATTTATTCCCAAAAAAGAGAAAAGGAAAATATCGATAAAACCTCTAAAAGAACGACAATGACATGGTCGTCGCAACCAAATCGGGTTCGTGAATTAATTATGCAAGGGGAAGGTATTAGCATCCCTCATGTCTATTGTACTTAACTAGAACCATTTAGTTAGTTATGTGAATTAGTGTTGGCTTAAAAATGTTTGGTTTTTCAAGTTATTAAAAAATGGAAAAAGAGTAGGACTAAAAAAGAAGTTTTTTATTAGGGTGCTTGACGAGACTTTGAATCTTGCTCCTACGTATCTCTAGGTGCGATGGAGAACTCAAGGATTTGTAGTTCTAGGTAGAAAATGTTTGTTTGTGGGTTGATTTTAGCAAAATTTGTTGTTGCCACAATCGAAAGGAAAACATTGCTTACCCAAAACAGTTAGAGGAGTCGACTTTTGCATCACACCGAATGGAATTCTAAATATTAGCATTCGCGGGAAAACTTCACTTATCTCGCACACATATATGTGGATGAGGCGATGTTTTGTATCGTCTCGAGACGAAAATCTTTTGTTTAAAAAGAGTTTGAAGTTTATGCAAAAAGGAAAAATGGTTTGGGTGTGTCGGATATATTTTTGCGTGATTGACGAAAATTCGAACGGTACCTAATTACGGCCATCACACGAATATTCGAGAGTATGAGGGACAAGTAATTTCAACCCAACCTTTTTCAATAGAATAAATTAGGAAAATAGTGTTTCGAATTAAGTCATGTTTCTTTAATGCATGACAAGTATTCGGGAGGGAGACTAATTAAGGCCATCACACAATACTCAGGATTACGAGGAACAAGTACGTTCAACCCAAACTTTTTGTCCATGAAAGAATAAACTTGATTCGGTTACTTAATGTGTTTTAAGACGATTGACGAATATTCAAACGGTAGGCTAATTACGGACATCATCCAAATAATCGGGGTTACGAGGGAAAATTAAGTCCAACCTAAACTTTTTCAACCGATTTTATTAAGAAAATATTTTCAATGCCTCGGAAGAGCGGAAAAGAAACTCGATGTTGATCGAGGATTTAATCGCGTTAGTGGGAAATGATTTGTGAAATTTATTTGACTTGGTTTTGAAAATGGTTTGAAGTTATTTGAATTGATGTTGAAAAGTGGTTGAAAAAAGAAGAAAGAAATTGAGAATCATAACGCAAGGGCACGAATTGCATCGAGAAGGGTGTGAATTCTAGCGTGATGACGCAAACTCTAGCATAAGGCGTAACCTAACGCCAAAAAGTAAATTGAATCGCAATATTGTACAAAGTATGCAACAAAGTAAAAGGATAGGAGCTCATACAACATATTTACAGCACGCAATTATCATAATTGAATCAAAAGAGTAAAGCAAAACAAAACGTGCACATATCAAAATCATAACGTGAGGACATGAATCGATGTCGTGTAACGTGAAGTTGATTTAAATGTAAAGACGTTGGATCATTGTATCTCAAAACAAATCGAATTGCAAATTAATAACACATAATACACCCATCGCAAATAAAATTGAAATGCAACAAAATATAACATCGTGAAAGCAAAAGTCACATGTCGAAGCGCAAAGTGACGAAAAGAAAATTTGCAAATTGTCGCTATGCTAAACCATCGGAAGCACATATGAAATTAAATTAAAACGCAACAATAACCAAATTGAAAATGTCGCACGCAAATCAAGAAAATTCCAACAAAATTCTAACGCTTAACACAATCATCGCAAATGGATTGAAATAAGTACAAAACACCAACGTAAAGAAGCGAAAACGTAAAGAAAAAGAAAATTAATGTGCAAAGACCTAACGTAACGTAACTTAAAGTTAACACACGCGAATTATAACGTAATGTAACTAATCGTCCGGAATGAAACGCAATGAATAATGTCGCACGTAAGATTAAGAAAATCCAGTAGCGTTGCTAACGTAAAAATGTGATCATCACAATTGAATTTAAACAAAGCAAATGCCACGCATGACACACGTATATGCAAATAGCGTATCAACACAAATTTGATCCGATTTGAACATAACAGAAAATAAAACTCTAAACAGCAGAGCCCATGCATATTATTTGATTACAACAATGTTACAAAGTTATTGCAATAAATCAACATAATTGAAACAACAGCCAGTACACCAATACATGAAACAAACGCAAATGTGATCGAGATGAAAAAATAAGTAACTACCAACCAACCAGAATCATAATTGAATAACAGAAAAGGAAAACCAATTGTAACGAAAAACATGAGTTATTGTTGTTGTTGCGTTGCACTGTTGTTGAGTTATGTTTGTGATGTGTCGTTGCTGTTGGAAAAAGTGTCAGGTGGGTTGTGAAGATGGTGAAGGGATGTCGAAGGTGGTTTGGAGGTTGGCTTCTCCAGCGTTTAAAAGGTGGTGGCACGGTGTTGTTTGAGGTGGATTGTTTAGTATAACGTGGTGGTTGAAGTATGATGTGTGAGGATGAACAGTGATGTGAGGGTTGTGTTATTCTTCGAAGTGAGTAGGTGATACAGAGATATGGAGGTCCAACGAAAGAGGAAGAGTGGAGCAGCGGAATTAGAAGGTTAATGGTGGGATAAGGATGAGCTTGAGAATGATGGAGGTCGGGAATAAGAAGCTTTTGGAGGTTTGTGTAGTTAGTGAAGAGAGAAAGAGAGACAAGGTTGTAGAATGAAAAGATTGAGGAAGACGATGGGTGATGGAAAAGAAAATGAGGAAAATTTTCTGAGTTTTTTTCGCTTCTTTAGAGAGAGAGAGAGAGAGGGTCACCGCCACCTTTCATTTTTTTGCTTTTGAAATTCATCCCAAGCCAAGCCACTTAGCGCCGCGTGCGTGTGGATTTCAGTTTCCTCTTAGCCAATTAATGTTAGTACTGACATGTCTCAATTTAGGGTTACACAATCTTAAGCAATGTCAAAAATACTCTTTATATGCTTTAAGAGATTAAAATGAGTTTAAATCATTTAAACCAAATAAAAATCAAACATTTTTAAATAAACAAAATGAACAAAATGAACAAAATAAAAAGAAATAAAATGAACATTTTTTAGCATTTTGATAAATAAAAAATAAAAAGAAATAAAATGAACAAAATTCAAGCGCGAAAATGATCGAAAAAATAAAATAAATGTACTAAAATGATCTACGTGAAATAAACTTCTAGAAAACAGACAAATAAAGATCAAATTTTGCAATAAAAAATGTATAATTGAAAAAGCTCAGGCAGATCGAAATGGGAATGCAAACGGGACCGAAAAAATAAAACGAGCAAACCAGGTTAAACTATGCGAACCGTAGATTAATAAAATGAACACCAGCAGACCCGATCTCGAAATTTTTCGCCCTCTAATCTTATGTAAATTTGAAAAAGGATTCAACTTATCTGCCTATGAAACCGAAATTTTATTCTGGTAAACATTTTAAGCAATATGCAGAAAGAAATGCATGATCGGGTAAGTAGATGATGCAAATGTCTTGATGAATGTATCGATTTATTGATTCAAGGGGAAAATTAGGGTATGACAACTGCGCATATTTAAATAGTTTTGCCGAATGGTATGAAAGATGACAATCCTCATGGCATCCTATCGAAAGGCATTTAAATACAGAAGACCCGAATTTTGTCCCTATATGCGAATGAGATGATATGATATGTTGTGAATTTAAAGAGGACTCTCTTTTTGTTTTGCTTTGCTAGGGATATGATAGGATATGAGGTGAACCCTTGCATGATATTTTATGATGGATAAAGAATGGATAGTGGGGAAGAAGGTGAAGACTAATGAGGATAATAATCCTGCTGGAGAAATTCACCGAGGAGGATATTCAAAAGTGGGTTTTATCAAATGGTTAGAGATAGAAACAAACACTTCATAATATATATGAGATCCTGGAGTTTTGGAGAATTCTAACAAGAAGTTCATCCAATCAAAGAATTTGGATATTCCTAACAAGAAAATCATCCAACACAAGGTTCTGGAGTTTTCGAATAAGAAAATCATTCAATCAAACTAAATGAAGATTCTTAACAAGGAAATCATCCAACACAAGGTTCTGGAACTTTCTAACAAGAAAATCATCCACGCAAAAAGAAACTTGGAGATTCTTAACAAAGAATTCATCCAATACAAGGTTCTAGACTTTTCTAACAAGAAAATCATCCACTCAAAAAGAACTTTTGAGATTCTTAACAAAGAATCATCCAAGACAAAACTTGGGAGTTTTCTAACAAGAAAATCATCCACACAAAAAGAACTTTGGACATTCTTAATAAAGAAATCATCCAAGATAGAAACATTTGGAAATCTCTAACAAGGAATTCATCCAACACAAAAAATATTGGAGTTCTCTAACAAGAAAAACCATCCAATCTTTTGGGAATTCCTTAAAATGAAGAGTCATACAAATGACTTTCTAGGAAACATCAAGGCAAACATAGTAATAAACTATCTATATCTTACAAACAAAGTTGGATTTTGACCATAGGCATTGGTAACAACCGGCTTCTAATGGATTGGTTCCAGTAACAACTGAACTTTCAAAGATGAGGCCAGTGACAACTGGACTTTGGTACCAATGACAATTGGACTTTGAAAGTGATTCCAATGACAACTGGACTTTACGGACGCCAATAACAATTGGGCTTTTGAAATAGTATGTCGGTATCAACCGTGAACCACTGCATAACATGTCATCCAATGCAACTCGTGGCCATATCACTAATACGATACATAAAATAATACAATTATTCAGTGAACAAACACAAATGTAATAGAATTTCTCACTCAAATTCAACCCAACCTCACATCAAGGTTTTCACTTGGATCACCAAGACTATCACAAGGTTTAATCCTAATTTTTCCCTCAAAATTACCTCAACAAACTCATAATTTTCATCCCATTTTTTATCCTAATCCCATCACATTCACACTAAATTGAACACCCTCAATTCACTCAAACACACAAAAATCTTCAAAAAGAAGCTCATCTGAAAATTTTCCTAATCAATATACTAACCTCATACTAAAGCTCTTACTAATACTACACTAAAGCTCTAAAAGAGTATAGCTAATCCCCATTTTCTATTTTGCTCAAACACATACACTATAATAACACTCAGAAAACGAGAAGGGGAGGAAGAGATAAGTGATAATAAAAGAAAGAGAAATGGAATAAGGGAAGCAAACTTACCTTCGTCGGAAGTCAAACACATCTCGCCGGAGAAGAATGTGGAGCTCCGCTATAGGTAACCTTCTTGTTGTCCTTCGCTTGTTTTCTCTACAGCATAGTGTACGTAGGGACCTAGGGAGTGAAACTCCCATGGTCCCAAATTCTAATTCAGCTTCATCATCATTTAATTTGGTTTTGAAGGTTTTAGGGTTTTGTTTGATTTGCTTGATATAATGAGTTTCTGTTAAAAATTTTGAGGATCTATGATTAGGGTTTGATTTCGATCATGTTTCGTGTTAAGTGTTTGGTAATTTAGGGTTGTTTGGTGAAGATTTGGGCTTGTACAGGATGAACATTGTGTGTGTTCATCGTTGTTCTTATTAGAAAAGTTTTTTTGGTCCTTCTTTTGTGTAAAGTGTGAGGGATTTTTTTTGTTTTTTTAAAGAGAGAGTTGTTGAGGTAGAGAGGACAAATTAGAGGAATGACGTCCCACATGAGACCTCATCCACATTATCTCTCACTCTTTTTCCCATTGTGCCACACGTGGATAAGTAGTTGACCAACTCTGGATCGTATATTTGCTTGACTGGTCTTTGGTTTGACCAGGGTTGTGTGATGATTCACTTTGCTTCATACCATGCACCACTCCCTGGTAACCCTTTGATGGTTCATTCATCACATCTAAGGGCTTGGGGTTGATTCAATGTAAGTTGACTCCCCTCCCTTGGTTGACTAACTCATTGAGCTCTTCTTGATTGGGCCTTAGACCGACTGGATAAGCGCCCCCCTCTTTTAGTGCAATCAACCTTTTTCTTTTTTTTTGTTTTTATTTTATCTTATTCTTGGATCATGATTGGGCCTTGGGCCACATCTATTTGCTAAGCTCATATCTCCTTGAATATTGTTGCAACCCCATGATTGTTTTATTTATTTATTTATTTGTTTGTTTGTTTTTTTTAATTTGCCACAATTAATCAAATAGATAATTAATGTTATAAATAATACTTTCAATTATGAAAATCCTTGATCCAACGTCAAGTAGAATTTTAAAAATCGTTTTGTTTTAATTAATTTCGAATCAACGCAAGTTAAACCTCGATCATTATCAAGTGCATTTTTCCTAATTAAATAAAACATTTAATCATTCTTGAACATCTTTTCATAAAGGATGAAAAAGAAAATGGTCTAGTGCCTACTATTCTTTTCCCCGACTCGACCATTCGAGCAATCGCCATTCATTTAAAACCACCAACCTGATTCATCTCAAACCAATTTCGCAATCAAAACTTAAGCGAACTTAGTTTCGTAAGAAATCAGACAAAAAAACGAAATGGTCTAGTGCCTACTATTCTTTTCCTCGAATATTGGAATACAAGGTGTATAGCTCGGTCATTCGAGTATTCATCGTCTATTCAAAACACCTTAACAATATCTAATCCTTTTGCAATTAAAATGATGAAAAAGAAAATGGACTAGTGCATACTATTATTTTCCATAAATACTTGAATACAAGTTGCCTAACTCGACCATTCGAGTATTCGTCGTCTATTCAAAACACTATAACAATATCTAATCCTTTTGCAATTAAAAGGGTGAAAAAGGAAATGGTTTAGTGCCTACTATTCCTTTTCCCGATTGTTGGATACGAGTTGCCTAACTCGATCATTTGAGCAATCATCGACCACTTGAAAACATTCTAGTACATCAAACCTATCTTTTCTCGCCCCCGCACGATCGAAAACCTTTTCAAAAAAAACACTGTTTAATTTGTTCTACCGCAATAAAAACAAACGCTTTAAGCCTCCAATCCCGAGTACAGACAACATTTAAGCGCTAGAGCGCGACCTAAACAAACGTTCAATAAAATCAACCAACCAATACGTAGTTTTCTATGCAGAACTACGTTGCTTTGAATTTCTCATTGTACCTGGGGATACATATGAGCGAGACACGCAATCTCGTCAAGCACCCTAATACAAATCTTTTTGCTAGCCCTTTTTTATTCCTTTTGAACACCTAATCACTCGAAGAAAACAAATAACATAAGCTAATAGTTTAATCGCAAAGTTGAATAAGCGGTTCTCGTTGAGTATAACTGATGTGAGGGGTGATAATACCTTCCACTCACGTAATCGACTCCCAAACTCGAATTTGCTTGCGACAACGATTTTCTTTTTCTTTTAGGAGTTTTATTGATATTTTCCCTTTCCTTCTTTGGAGTGAATAAAGTTTGGCGGCGACTCTGTTCAATCATTCCGCGAGCGCGCGGACGCTCGTAGGTCTTATTTTTTGAGATGCGACACCTCACCTTATACAAGTGTTCATACTCCCTCCCATAATTAGTCTACAAGTTTATCTCCTAATCAAGTCTATACTTCATTTTCACCCACACGCATTTTAGGCATTTCACACGAATTAAGAAACTTAATTATTACTTTATGAGAAAGACAAATTATGTATGACTTTACAGTAATGTCCCTCATAATTACACATGAGAGAGAAATTAAAAGAGTTGAAAGAATAAATTATAATAAATATTATAGGATATATTGAGGAAAATGTCATTAATATTGCATTGGAAATGTAAGGTGACTTATAATCCAGGACAATTTTTTTTTTTTTGACAAAGTGCCTTATAATTTGTGATAGTGTGAGTATTTTTCTTATTTTTCATATTTTCTATGTAATGATTTTATTATATCTTAGTAAAGTTAGTTACTCTTTTTCTTATTTCTACGCAATGATTGGTAGAGTTTATTACAAACTTGTCCATACAAAATCATTTAGGATATGATTGGATTGATGGAATGGAATGAAATGAGATGGTATAAACTTAAAATTCTATTGTTTGGATTGATTAAAAAATGATGGAATGGAACGGAACCGGATAGAATGGATTTCATTCCATTCAATCACTTTCTATCATTTTTTGTACCCTTCAATTTGGGCGGAATGACAAAATCTCTATATTCCGTCATGACATACCCAAACAATAGAAAAATATATTTATTCTATTTCGTTTCATTCCGCTTTATTCCACTACACTTCATTCCGTTCCACTCAATCGTTTTACAATATCCAAACATAGCGTAAGTGAATAAAATAAATATATTGAATTCATAATAAATATTTTTTCTTTCTAAAATTATCTTTCAATATTACTCTCTCTATTATATTGGATTTTATTCTAAATCATTCGAATCCCTGCTCTTAAAGATTTGGATTTTAAATTCACAACCTCACATTCAAATTCTAGTCGCAAAATTACTCAAACAGCTAGGCAACTTTGATACTGCCTAGGAATTGATGTGTCTCATATGTACTATTGTAGCTTGTTTCTCTCTCAAACAAAGTACATCAATGATGCTAAAACAAATATAATGATGCTAAAATCTTGTTAAACCAACTAAAATGGGATCTGATTACTTGAATGACCCTACCTATTACAGGTGAGTTACAATATGCAACCATCACCAGACTTGAAAACATTATTAAACAGCTAATTCGTATTATGTAAAAAGCATATTACACACAAAGCAATTATAAAGATGTAACATTTAACTGAACATTGAAAACAACTATTGAATTGAAAAGAAGTAAATTTTCTGATTCTAAAATTATCACAACTTTTTTCATCTAAACGCATGCATCACCTAAGCAATTGTTATCAACAACTCCATCAAACATTTCAATCTTATCTCCATCTTTCACCCCATGCCACTGAAACGACCTATCCTCATACATAACTTCCCGGTTATGAACGAAAAAATAATCACCGTCTTGCGGAACAGCATTCTTCTTGTAACATTCCAGAAACTTCTTCAAATCACTTACTTGCGCAAACGGTTCTATTTCGCGAACCGTAAAATCACCTTCCCCTCTATTAGCCCTAGGAACCACCGTCACACCCAACGTTCTTGATTCTGAATTTAACAGCGGTGTTGCCGGTGCTTCTCGCGGTTCTGGATTCGTGATCGGTGGTGTTGCTGGTGCTTCTACCGGTGCTTCTTGCGGTTCTGGATTCTTGATTGGTGTGTCGGGGGTGGTTCGGAGGCGAATGATTGAGAAGTGAGTGATGTCGGTGGTTAAGATGATGTCGGCGTCGTTGAGAGGTTGGTTGTTGAAGATGAGAGTTTGGTTGGAAATGGGAATGTTGAGATGCTTTTGGATTATCTTTTTGACTTCCATGAAAGTGTTGAAGTGATTTAACTCCAGGGTGAAAGATTCTCCGCTCTCTGTCACGAAATTCACGTCCATCTTGATAAGCGTGCGCGGTTGTAAAAATGAACGGGAATTTATAACTGAATTGAAAAACTCACGTGAGTTTATATAGCACATGATGTATATTGTTAGATTGTAAGCGAGTGAACGAGAAAAAATGCGAGGAGCTTAAGCGAATAGGCGAGAAAAATGCGAGAAGCTTAAGCGAGTGAGCGAGAAAAAATGCAAGGAGCTTAAGCGAGTGAGCGAGAAAAAATGCTAGGCGCTTAAGCGAGTAGGCGAGAAAAAAATTGCGAGGAGCTTAAGCGAGTGAGCGAGAAAAAATGCGAGGAGCTTCAGTGAAGTTGGTGTTGATGACGGTATTCTCATTTTTGAGAAGTTTGTAATTGAAAAAGAGATTTTTGTTTGTTAATGGAGACGGGATTGTTCTTTCTTACCTTAAGAAACAAATCAAATAAGATTGAAATTTATAAAATTATGTGAAAATTTATAAATTTTTTTCTAATTGTCTAAATATAGTGCATTGTACAATCAATCAAAATTCTTACCTCGAGTCATTTTAATTTTTTTTTAAATAAAAATATGTTTTATTGTGATAAATATCTTTTATATCTTTTATTTGTGGATAGTGTAAAAAAAATTTTACATTGTGCATTTTATTTTCTCTCATTGGTAAAGAATTTAACGATAGTGCATTGTCGTGTAAAATAATTTTACACATACAATCGATCAAAGTTTTTACATTTGTCATGTCGTTTCAATTTTTTAAAAATAAAAATATATTTTATTGTAATGCATGTCTTTCATTGGTTAACAATGTAAAAAATTTAAAATAAAGTAATTATTTTAAAAGATTTAAGAATAAAGAATGTGACATAAAATAATATGTATTTGCTGATAAATTACAATAAAGTAGTCTTGTATGTGGTTGTTTGTGGTTACAGGCACGATAGTGCGTTGTGTTGTTGGGGTGATTCTGTGCAGGGCGCAACCTAACTAACTACTTGTATGTGACAGTGCGTTGTGTTGTTGGGGTGATTTCTGTGAAAGCGCCATTAACTCTCAAACGTAAGAGTTCATCACAAGATTTGAAAATGCAATGTATTTGATAGAAAATGTCCCAAGTATAAGAAAACAATCATTAAAGAAACTAGATACTACTCTTTTTTTTCCGAATAGTTTAGCGGCTGAAATTCTTTTTTTTAAAGGTTAACAAATTGGATATCGCAGGATCAAACTTGTACCCCATATTTGAAGTCGGTGCACAACTACCGACTAAATTGACTAAAACAGAATATCCATAGACTACTCTTTGATCTTACGACCAGACTACTATTGGCAGTGTTTAGTTACTATCAAAAGAACATAAAAGATCATTGGCAAATTTCTCTTTCATTTTTATGATAACTTCAACATCATTCCAAACTGAAATTTGTTAAGCACCAGCCTAAGTAAGCAGAATGAAACATTGCATTTTAAAGCTAAAAATAATGAAAAAACAGAGGTATTTCACATGTATCTTTTACACACAATTCATAACTCTGCTACAACATGCCCTTTCTGATAAAACTCCTCATACTTATTGAATACTTATTGAACAACAGGTGCACAAAACCACTGCCAAACATTCAATGGCTGCAAGACTGAGGTTAAGTACCTACATTAAAAGAATGTAGTAATAGCTAAACCAGTTTCCTTCAGTTTTTTCTGTTTACGGACAGTTAAATTTCATGTGCTAACTTAGTACATCTTGTTTATAAATATAAGATTTTGTGTTGGACCAGAACGATTTTACTCTCCTCCCCCCAAAAATATTAATAAAGCTACCCATAATAAATAATTTTGAAGTGTTATAATTTTAACTATCACGTAATTCAGATAAGTAAAACAAAATTTTGCCCTTTGAAAACAGCAGGAGAAGCAACTGTAGGAGCTATCTTCTGCGCTTTGATTCTTTCCGCATCTCTGTCATGTAGTTCTCCATATTTGACTTCTCCCATAAGCTTCTTAGCACAAGATCTTCCTTTGTTGCTTCATCTATTAGTAACAGGCACCAAATCAGTAAAAACTCAATAGGTTCAGAATCCTCAAGAGATGTTCTAGTCAGTTAGACTATGCATGTATAATTCAGAATAACAGGTATTAAAAACAGGATGGTTCTATTTTGGAACAAAAATTCTTAGTGCCTAAGGTTATCATGGAGAAATTGCAATCACCTATACTTCTCCATCTGTCATCAGGAAGACCAAGGGAACTTTGTGTGAGATAAGAAGCATCCTCCCAAGAATAAGGGGACTTTTTCACTTTGTATGTCCAAAACCAACAGGAAGACCATAGCAGCAGCTGAATGGAGGACAGAATTAATGAAAAATAGTAACACATAAAGCAATTTTAGTTATTATAAGTATATGATTTCCCTTTCCAAATAGATTATTTTAGTACTAACCTTTCCTAAAGTATAAGGTAAAAGAATGATGCGGACACCAATAAGTTTCCATATGGAGGGCCTTTCGGTGCCTGTTATCTGCAGATCAAGTTCTTCCTCAACTTTACTGAGGTCTTCCTCTACTTTTCTGTATATACAGAAATTCACATTGTGTATCAAAAGTAAAGTAATTACAGGCAATGAATCCAAATCTTATGAATCAAAGACAAATTAATTTAACAGAGGATATGAAAGTTTGCAAGGAGGACAACCAAATTGAGAAGGTCAGTAGACATAGGTAACATACAAGGGCTATCCAGAATCAGAGTGATACCATACCTGTCCTTATTCTTTTGACCCTTCTTCTTATTGGTAACCCCACCATTGCGCTCAAGTTCCAATGCCCTTAGTTTATTTTTATAAGCTGGTGTCTTCTTCACCATGGCCACAGCCTTAATTAACACACAAAAAAAAAAGTCAGTGCAATGAATCTGGATGTTTTAATCTGCCAAAAACATTTCACAAATAACAAATAGAGCAATTCGCAAAAATCAATTATACATATCTTCAAAATGTGGCACTCCCTTGCAAAGGCCTAACCTACTTTAAGTATTTAGCTTGCATCCAAGACTAGAGATTTCAAACATTTTAGCTTAAATTGACACCTAGATTCATCAGACAATATCTGTGTTGTAGCAACACTCAACTTGAAGATTTATAGGATACTGGATTTGGGCCTTAGCCTAATAGAAAGGCTTAATAGAGAATTGGTTATAGCTACTTATGCTAGAAGGGAAGGGTAGTTATATAAGGTCGTCACTAATAGCAATGGAGAATTCATTGTGTCTATTTTTGGTTAGAAACCTTTTCGGTTGGGTAGAATCAGAATCATCCCTCGTTTGAGAATCGCTTGACTCTGGGATTATATGTATTACTCTATGTAATAGTTTTAGTTTCAATCAATAATACGTTTTCCATTATCTGAATTTCAAGTTTCCATCAAAGACCCATGTTCCTTGCGAATATATGTTCCCACAAACAGCAATTTAGTTCTACACCCACGAATACAAATGAAATGGCTTGTACAAACTCAAAACCTCTTATAAAATTGAACCAGACTGCATGGCATAGCTGCATAAGTCGGCTGAATACAATACTTAACACCATAAGTACATCTCTTCAGCCATTAGCTAGTCAGTTAGACCACGGAGTGGGATAAATGCACATTCACATAATTGCAAACTACAAATCTATACACTTCTGGCAATATATTGTTTGTATAAGCAGTTAAATATCAAAACATCACTTCACATCAAGGTCATAAAATCAAATGATATTTTATACTATATCACAGTACCTGATTATACCTTGTCGTTTGATTCAGATATTGGAAACCAGAAAGAATAAGAAGAAGGCCAACCAATACAGCGCGAGCATCCTAGCAAGTTAAAGTATACAAGTACTAACAAAATCAGATTCAACGGTAAAAACATCATCCAATCATTCAACATTTCAAGTTAATTCCAACCAAAATACATTAACACACAGCAATAAATATAGAGCAAATCTCACCGTCTTGTGACCATAGTACGCCCGATAGTATTGTGCAGTATTATAAAACACCTGGAATCAAAAGAATCGAACTCAATTCTACTTCAATCAATGAACATTATGAACATTACAAACAAATCACGGATCAAATATATGCATATGAAAAACCTAAATACCTCCTCCGGATGCGCAATTGCATAATCGTATTTTTCTCGTGTAGCCTCATCCTTCAAAATCTGTAAACAAGTTATAATTCCATAATTCATAATCACAACAAACCATTTCTCACCAAGACATAATGCAATGTGGCTTAATTTTAATCAGCTTCACATTACGAAACGATGAATTTTATCGAAAGAATAACAAAATCACCTCATAAGCAGTTGCGATTTTAACGAAAACCTTTCGCGATTCTGGATCAGGGTTTTTATCTGGATGACTGATTTAAATAGAAAGCCAAAATAAATGAATCAGCTGAAATAACATGAAATTAAAGAGAGAAGGTAAAGAACGAGCTTAGAGAGAGAAAGGGGTACTGTTTCAAGGAGAGTTTGTAGTATGCTTTCTTGATTTCAGAAGAATTTGCACTCTGAGTAACCCTGCAATAAAAAAATTGAAAAAATCAACAAAATTGGAAAAAAAAATTAGGGAAAAGAAATACGTTGGGTAAGGTTAGCTGACCCGAGAAGATCATAGCAATCGTCTTCGTCGCAGTAGATTGCGGTAGAAGGGGAAATGGTGGCTAAAATGAGAAGCACCACGAGAATTGGGATTGCGGTTGTGCGCCACCGGATTGGTGCCGGCGGCGGATCCATTTTGATGAATGTGTTCGCCGGAATTCGGTGTCTTTTCTGGTTTTTTTTTATTATTATCTTTTTCGGTTGACCCAAAATAGCGAACGGAAATTGCTCTCTTTAATCACAATCACGAATCTCAAACTGTTTCGGATCTTCAATGCTCCAAGATCCGACTTGAATTCCAGTGGTACAATACTTCTGACCGGATATTTATATATTTATATATCCTTACGGACAAGTTTTCCAGTTTTCACATGGGAGTTTTTTTTTTCAACATCCTTTTTTCAAATAAAATACTACTAGTTTGAAAACAAATTCTTCAAATGCTTTATTTTTTTTAGCAAAAAGATATTTAAATAATCACCCCACCACCAAAATAGTTTAAGTACAAATTTGGTTAGAAATGAGTTCGATTTCACTTTAGTTCAGGTCGATTTGTTAAAAATTTGTTCAGTTTAAATTTTGGTTCGAGTTTAACACAAAATTTTTTTAAGGTTAAATTTGATTCTTATAAGTTTACGTTCATCTCATTAGATCCAACTTATTTGATTCACGGACTAGCGTTCAAACGAACACTCCCGTGCCCGTTTGTCCGTTTTTTTTTAATACGCTTACGCGTCAAAAAATAAACGAATATTTTTTATTTTATTTTAATTATTTATCTAATAAATTTAGTAATTCTCTCTCCCTCTCCCTCTCTCCCCTTTTGATCACCTTTTCAAACCTAATAATTACTCAATGGAGTTCCTACTACCATACTCAAACCCAAATTATATTGACTGTTCCTGACCATAATCTAACCAAAAAACAAAAATAAATACTCAATGGAATGCTTCCAAAGATTGATGCAACACAACTCTTACATTTATTGTAGCAATACTTTAAGAAATGCTTCAACATTTGATTCTCATTTTCACGTAAAATCTTGGAAGTGTGTGTAGTATTTAATATTTGATGTTGGTTTTCTCTTATATTATTAGTATTGAATACAAATGAACCAATTTAAAAATAAATTATTTTTATGTTGTTTATCCTTAAGAACAAATAGTTTAAAAAGGAAGACAATTGAAAGACGCTATGATATATCTTTTGATTTCTACTATTATTTCGAGAAGGCATACGATACGGTAGATTGGAACTGTCTAAAGTTTATCATGACAAAGATGGGTTTCCATGATAAATGGATAAGATGGGTTTTAGAATGCCTTAGAACGTCCCAAATATCGGTGCTAGTAAATGGAAGCCCATCGAAGGAATTCAAGATGTACCGTGGTCTTAGGCAAGGAGACCCGTTGTCCCCGTTTTTATTTTTGATAGTGGCAGAAGGTTTCAATAAGTTGATGAAAGGGGCTATAGACGAAGGGCTGTATTATGGATACAAATTTGATCTTGGAGAGGAAAGATTCAGCCATTTACAATATGCAGATGACACCTTGATAATAGGCGAAAAAAGATGGTCTACCGTTAGAATAATCAAGGCAAACTTACTTCTATTTGAAGTGATGTCGGGGTTAAAGGTGAACTATCATAAAAGTGTTTTAGTGGGGGTTAATGTAGCACAACACTGGTTGGAACGAGCTGCAGACGTTCTTCAATGCAAAACAGGAAGTCTTCCCTTCACCTATCTCGGGCTACCGATGGGTGCAAATCCAAACAGAATCAAAACTTGGCAGCCGGTTGTTGAAGCAGTGAAATCAAAATTATCAGGTTGGAAGAGGAAACAAATATCGATAGCAGGTCGAGTGGTGGTTCTTAAATCCGTCTTGCAAGCGTTTCCAGTCTATTTTCTATCCTTTTTTAAGGCTCCGACAGGTATAATTTCTAATATCGAATCTCTTTTTAAAAATTTCCTTTGGGGAGGGAGTGAGGGTGAGAAGAAAATAAATTGGGTTCAATGGAAGAAAGTGTGTAGGCCAGTGGCTGAGGGGGGCTTAGGTATTAGAAATTTGAGAGATTTTAATAGTGCTCTCCTAGGGAAGTGGGAATGGAAATGGAAATTTGAGAAAAAAGGTCTTTGGTACAAGGCTCTAGTTAACCGTTACGGAGGGAGTGTTAATGGATCAGTGGCGGTAGGCATACATAGTTCTAACTGGTGGAAGTGCATTGCGAATCTCAATCTTGGTGAGTGGTATAATGAGTCGTCTTACTCGGTTAAGGAAGTATATAAGGGACTGGAATCTCAAACTGTCAATCCGGCAAATCAGGACTGTGTTAAAGCTTGGTTTAAAGTTGTTCCGGCGAAAGTGTCTTGTTTAGTGTGGAGAATTTTTCAGAACAGAATCGCTACGAAAGATAGTCTTATAAAGAGAGGAGTTATCAGAAATGGAGATGGTCTTTGTGTAGGGGAGTGTGGTAAAGAAGAATCGATTTCCCATTTATTTTTTGAGTGCCCTATTTTTGCGGAGGTCTGGTCTGCAGTGTGTCGGTGGTTAAACATCTCCTCGGCATTACACAACGAAAGCTTTTCGCATCTGGATCAGTTCGTAGGGCTTATAGATGGAGATAATAGAATAGGTAAAAAGGTTCAAGTAATCTGGTTTGCAAGCATGTGGAATATCTGGAAAGCAAGAAATGACAAGCTGTTTAATAATAGGAATATTGAAATTGAAAACATAGTAGAAAAGATAAAAATGCAGGTTTGGAAATGGTTGAAAGTTAGAGCAAAGGAATCGGATCTAGACATAACGATGTGGTGTTTGAACACAAGGGCTGCCCTTGGCATCAAAGATTAACAACTGTCTGGAATTTGTCAGACTCAATTTGGAAGTGTTCTGGGTTTTCCGATTTGGCCATTGGCAGAGTCCGGATCAGTGTTGGAGCACGTAGTAGCTCAGGCTCATGGCTGTTCATCTGTAGCATGGTTTTGTCTCTTGGCAGCATTGGAACTCCGGTTGTTTTCATGTGGTTGTTGTCACGATATAGGGTAGTTTTATTGGCTTCCTATCCAAAATTTGGGTGCAGTAGAATTGATTGTTATGTCTTCTTTGTGTACTAGCCTTCTTTGTTTTGGTGGTTGTTAGTTATCGGGAGCTTGTGGTGCCTATTATCTTATGGTTTTGGTTTTTAGAGCACCTTGATTGGGGTAGTACATTTGCTTTTGATTGGCAGGTTCAGGCGTTGTCTTTTAATTGTTGTTATTGATTTCAGAATTTTTTCTGATCTGGCTGGTAGGGATTGGTGTGGGGAAAGTTGGGTTCAAAGGGGGTGTGGCGATAATTGATGAGGTCTGTTGATTGTTAGTTTGTTGTCTTTGTACGAAGTTATTCTATGATTATTGCGGCTGTGGTTTGGCTAAGGAGGGTTTCTTGTCTAATTGGCTGAGTTTTAATGCTCACATCGCCTCGTGTCAGTCTCGAAGCAGTATTGGATTTTATCTATAGTGTTAGTTCCTGGATTGGCTGGAATTTTGGTAAAACAAAGTATATTCAATGTTGATGTCAAGGTGCTGATGTTACAACATTGAAGTCTTAACACTGGGTTGTGTTAAGTATTTAATTGCTGAAGTTGGATGTCTGATGTCACACAAGTGATGTTGTAACATCAGATCTGCAGAATTAACAACAGCAGGCTGTGATGTTGTTAGGGTTGCGTATTAGCTGGAATTGTGGAGAGCAAGTTGTCTCATTGGATGCGAATATCTTGGGATAGATATTTGCTGCTGCATAGGAGATCTGTTGCAGATTTGTAGGAGATTTAAAAGGTTGAAGATTTAAAAAGATTTTAGGAGAAAATCTATTTTAAATATTCAGTTTTAAATAACAAATCTGGGAGATATTGTAGCAAGTCCAAGACCAATTCAAGGAGCTATATAAAGCGCACAAGACCAAAGGAAAAAGGTACAGAAATACAGAGAGAAGATCAAGAGCATAGGCTGAGTGTCTTGAGTATTTTGTACGAGTTGTATAACCAGAATTCTAGGGTGAATTATTGTGTCGTATTCTATCCTCTCTAGAAGTTGTGAAGCAATAGAGAGTGGTTGATTGATCGAAGCTGTGAAGTAAGATCAAGGGTACTCAAAGTGGGTTCTTTGAGTGTTTGTAAGGGATTGAGTGGTGTTCTCATATCTAAGTGGTTTCTTAGGTAGGAAGTTATTAGTAGAGTATAAGTTTAAGAGATTGTCAATGGGTTGTTGAGTCTGTAAATTATATCTACAAGTAGTGAATTCCATCTCTGGCTTGGTAGCCCCCAGAGTAGGTTGGTTGTAACCGAACTGGGTCAACAATTCTTGGTGTTATTTTACTGTTATTGATGTCCATTGTGCAGAGTGTGTTGTTGTGACATCATAAGTCTGATACCAGAATTTCATTTGGTATCAGAGCAGGCATCCTGTCTGTCTCTGGGTGAGATCTAGGGAAGTTACTTTCTGGTGTAAAGATGGACAAAGAAGTTGGAGGATTCGTCAACAGACCCCCTATTTTGGATGGATCCAATTATGACTATTAGAAGCCAAGGATGACCACTTTCTTAAAATCCTTGGATAGTAGGGCTTGGAAGGCTGTTATTAAAGAATGGAAAGCTCCTGTCATGTGTGAGAAGGATGAAGCTGGTAAAGATAAAGAAGGCACCTCTAAGCCAAAGCCTGAAGAAGAGTGGACCAAGGAGGAAGACGAGCTTGCCCTTGGAAATTCCAAAGCTCTAAATGCCATCTTCAATGGAGTGGATAAGAATATCTTCAGGTTAATCAATACCTGTGAAGTTGCTAAGGAAGCATGGGATATCTTGCAGGCTACTCATGAAGGAACATCTAGAGTCAAGATGTCAAGACTTCAGATTTTAACATCAAAATTTGAAAGCCTGAAGATGAAGGAAGATGAGACTATTCATGATTTCCACATGAGTGTTCTTGAGCTGGCCAATGCATCTAGTGCTCTTGGAGAAAAGATGTCAGATGAAAAGCTTGTGAGGAAGATCCTTAGGTCCCTACCTAAGAAGTATAAGATGAAGGTTACTGCCATTGAAGAATCACAAGACATCAGCAAGATGAGAGTAGATGAGCTCATTGGATCTCTTCAAACTTTTGATCTTGGGTTGAATGAGGAAGAACCAGAAAAGAAGCCAAAAAGTATAGCCTTGGTGTCAAATGATGCAGAAGAAAAAGGAAAGAGTTCTAAATCGCAGGAGGATCTATCTCAGGCCATAGTGATGTTGGGAAGACAGTTCACCAAAGTATTTAAGAGAATGAATAATAACTTCAGGCCTAATGTCAAGAACATGACTTCTGACACCAGCAAGAAGGATGAAGAGAAAACTACCCAAGATAAAGGAGTTCAGTGCTTTGAGTGTGAAGGGTATGGACATGTCAAGAAAGAATGCACTACCTTCTTGAAAAAGCAGAAGAAGGGCATGACAGTTTCCTGGTCTGACTCTGATAGTGAAAGTGAAGGCGAGTCAGCAAAGCATGTGAGAGCTTTAACAGGAGCTATGGTTTCTGATGATGATTCTAGTGATGGAGAAGTAACCTATGAGGAGTTAGCTTCTACCTATCAAGAGCTGTGTTTAAAAAGTGCTGAGATTTGTCAAGAAAACAAGTACCACAAACAACAAATTGCTCAGCTAGAGAATGAAAAGACTGATCTGGAAAATGAAGTGGTGCTAGTTAGAGCTCATCTTGATCAAATGACCAAGTCTGTTAGGATGCTGAGCTGTGGTACAGACACACTTGACAAGATTCTTCAGTCAGAAAAAGCTGCTGGAGACAAAGCTGGGATAGGTTATGTGGCTGAGGATAAGGGAACTTCAGAAGAAAGCACTTCAGGTTCAAAGAAGGAAGTGTCACAACTTTTATCTCAACATCAGCCAAAGAAGCAGGATCCTACCCCTAAGAAAGCTGATGTTTCACAATCGAAGAAGATTGAGAAGAAGACTGGTCCTTATCAGAAGAGAAAGCAGCCACAAGGAGCTAGTCAGTATATGCCCCCACAATACCACAAGAGCATGCAAGCTGCTCAGTTCAAACATCACATGTCTCATCAGGTGTTTCAACATCAGGACAACTGGTATGGTTATGGATATGGATACACCAATGTTGTTCCTCATTTCTATGGAAGAAGAAAGCCACACCCTCATGGGAGACAATCCAGGAAACAGCGTTCTCAGCTTTCTTATGGGAGAAGATACCAACATAATAGAATGCAGGCCAGCTATGGTAGGACGAGACCACATTATGGCTGGCAGCCTAAGCAATCTCATCATGGCAGAAGATTCAGAGATGAAAGGGTGAGATGCTATTATTGTGGAAGGTTTGGACATATGCAGTACTCTTGCTACAAGCTGCATGGATACCCTCAACTTCAAAATAGATGGAGAGAGTACAGGCCCAAAGTTGTTAAACAATGGGTACCTAAGGAGAAGGTGAAGTGCTTATTGGCTCACATGGCTGACAGAGAGTTTAAAAAAGGAACCTGGTATTTTGAAAGTGGGTGTTCCAAACACATGTCTGGATGTAGATCCATGTTTGCTGAAGTCAGTCATTGTCCCTCTCATGAGGTTATGTTTGGCAATGGAGAAAAAGGTGTTGTTGCAGGAGTTGGGAAAGTGAAAGGTGATGGTAGACCTGAACTTGACAATGTTCTGTTTGTCAGTGGTTTAAATGCAAATTTGATCAGCATAAGTCAGCTATGTGATGAAGGTTACAAAGTTAACTACACCAAAGATGAGTGTGTGGTATCTGATGAGCATAATCAGGTTGTTATGAAGGGTGTCAGATCCAAAGATAATTGCTATCAGTGGATACCTCAAGTGGATAGTTTATCTAGTGATGTTAAGGATGATTCTGTAACATCAGATGGTGACATCAAGTGTGAAAGTATGGTGAAAAGTCAATATGGGTTAATGACTTATGGTGCTGTTACTCCTAAGTTGGATGATGTGTTAAAAGCCAACTTGAGTAGTCAGTTATGTGAGCAAGATGAAGGAGTCAACAATGCTGATGGAAGGATCAAAAGTTGTGACCTTAAGAAGTGTTGGGAGCTTGAAATTCTGGTATCAGACGTGTGATGTCACAACAACACACTCTGCACAATGGACAGCACTAACAGTAAAATAACACCAAGAATTGTTGACCCAGTTCGGTTACAACCAACCTACTCTGGGGGCTACCAAGTCAGGGATGGAATTCACTACTTGTAGATATAATTTACAGACTCAACAACCCGTTGACAATCTCCTAAACTTATACTCTACTAATGACTTCCTACCTAAGAAACCACTTAGGTATGAGAACACCACTCAATCCCTTACAAACACTCAAAGAACCCACTTTGAGTACCCTTGATCTTACTTCACAGCTTCGATCAATCAACCACTCTCTATTGCTTCACAGCTTCTAGAGAGGACAGAAACTTAACACCTATTCAAACCCTAGAATAGTGTAAATATAACTCGTACAAAATACTCAAGACACTCAGCTTATGCTCTTGATCTTCTCTATGTATTTCTGTCTCTTTTTCCCTTGGTCTTGTGCGCTTTATATAGCACCTGAATTGGGCTTGGACTTGTCACAATATTTGATCAGATATGTTAATTAAAACTGAATCTTCAAAACAGATTTTATCCCCAAAATCTTTTTAAATCTTCAACCTTTTAATTCTCCAACAGACCTGCAATCAAATCTCCCATGTAACAGAAAATATCTATCCCAATATATTCTCATCCAATGAGTCAACCACTCTCCACAATTCCAGCTAACACGCGTGCCCTAACAACATCTGCACCTGCTGTTGTTAATTTTGCAGATCTGATGTTACAACATCACCTGTGTGACATTAGACATCCAACTTCAGCACTTAATTACTTAACACAGCCCAGTGTTAAGACTTCAATGTTACAACATCAGCACCTTGACATCAACATTGAATATACTTTGTTTTACCAAAATTCCAGCCAATCCAGGAACTAACAATCTCCCCCTTTGGCTAATTTTGGCTAAAACACTTTCTGCACTCTGCAATCAACTTTTGCACTCTGCACCTTCAGAGATTTCAGCAGCGGAATAAACTTCAGAAATTTAAAACTCATTAGCATTAGTTTGACAATCTTCAAAGTCTTCATCACTTGATCTGTTGCAGCACCATCTTCATTATTGACAACAGCCAATTGGTGCTCCCCCTAGATGTCTGCTTGGCTGCACTCTTCAAATGTCATGATATCTTCACAAGTTCAGTCAAAACTCCCCCTTAATGCAGCAACAACCTTTTCAACTAAACACCTTTTAGCAGCATCAATCTATTTCTCTCTTAAAATCTGCATCACATTAGCATCATATGGCAATAATACTCTTGACTATCTTGGCTAATTTCTCCCCCTTTTTAGCCACAATTAGGCAAACTTCACCTGGCAGTTGACTACACATTTTCAGAACCACCCCAACTGCCCACAACCCCTTTTGCAGATTCAGTCTTCATAAATGCAGATTCCCAATTTGCTTCTTAACCTTTCAAATTGGTTTGCATCCAAGGCTTTAGTGAATATGTCAGCCAGCTGGTTCTCTGTGGCTACATGTTCCAAGGTAACAACTTTTTCTTCTACCAGATCCCTTATGTAATGATGCCTTATGTCTATGTGCTTTGTCCTACTGTGCTGTATAGGATTTTTAGATATATTAATTGCACTCAGATTATCGCAGTACAAAGTCATAACATCTTGTTTAACATTGTATTCACTCAACATCTGCTTCATCCAGACCAGCTGAGAGCAACTACTTCCTGCTGCTATATACTCCGCTTCAGCAGTTGAGAGAGATACACAATTCTGCTTCTTGCTGAACCAGGAAATCAGATTGTTCCCTAGAAAGAAACACCCTCCTGAAGTGCTTTTTCTATCATCTGCACTTCCAGCCCAATCAGCATCACAGTATCCTTTTAAAACAGTTCCAGAATCACGGCTATACAACATTCCATAGTCACTTGTGCCATTTACATATTTCAGAATCCTCTTCACTTGATTCAAGTGACTTACCTTTGGATCAGACTGATATCTAGCACATACTCCAACAGCAAAGAAAATATCAGGTCTGCTTGCTGTGAGATATAGTAAACTCCCAATCATACTTCTGTACAAGCTGTGATCCACACTCACTCCATTCTCATCCTTGGATAGCTTCAAATGGGTGGGAGCAGATGTCCTTTTGTGATTGGCTTTATCTAGGCCAAACTTCTTTACTATGCTCTTAGCATATTTGCTTTGAGAAATAAAGATAGAATCCTCCATTTGTCTGACTTGCAATCCAAGGAAGTAGCTAAGTTCTCCAACCAAACTCATTTCAAATTCTGATTGCATTTGTTGGACAAACTGTTTTACCATAGCATCTGACATCCCCCCAAATACAATGTCATCCACATAAATTTGGGCTACCATTAATTTTCCTCCTTTTTCCTTGACAAACAAGGTTTTGTCAATGCCTCCTTTTCTATACCCATTTGCTACTAAGAATTCTGTTAACCGCTCATACCAGGCCCTTGGAGCTTGTTTTAAGCCATACAGTGCCTTCCTCAGTTTGAACACATGATTGGGGAAGTTTGGATCAGTGAATCCTTTAGGTTGATCTACATAGACTTCTTCATTCAGATAGCCATTTAGAGAGGCACTCTTCACATCCATTTGGAACATCTTGAATCTTAGGTTACAAGCCATACCCAAAAGTAGTCTGATGGATTCTAGTCTCGCCACTGGAGCAAACATCTCATCAAAGTCGATTCCCTCCACTTGAGTATAACCTTGTGCAACAAGTCTCGCTTTGTTTCTTGTAACCACTCCAAGCTCGTCTGACTTGTTTTTGTAGATCCACTTTGTTCCAATAACATTCACCCCTTCTGGTCTTGGCACAAGATCCCAGACTTCATTTCTCTTGAACTGCTCCAGATCTTCTTGCATAGCATTTATCCAAAATTCATCTGTCAGAGCTTCCTTGACATTTTTTGGCTCAATTTTGGATACAAACCACGAGCTAGCTATGATTTCTCTGGACCTAGTTCTTACTCCAGAATTTGGATCACCTATGATCAGCTCCTTAGGAAGATCCTTCTGAATTCTGATAGAAGGATCCTTCTGAGGTTGCTCAGGCTCAGTGTCAGCAGCACTTGGGGATGGATTTCTTTCTTCAACTTCAACAGCTACCTCATCAGCTGATGTTCCAACATCTTCTATGACATCCTCAACTTCATGCTTTTCTTCATCATCAATCACAACATTGATTGACTCCATCATCACTTTAGTCCTGGAGTTGAAGACCTGATAAGCTCTGTTGTTGATGGAGTACCCCAAAAATATCCCTTCATCGCTTTTGGAATCTAATTTCCTTCTCTGCTCTCTATCTGCCAGGATGTAACATCTACTACCAAACACATGGAAGTACTTAACATTAGGTTTTCTTCCCTTCCATAGTTCATATGGAGTGGATGAAGTGCCTCTTCTTAGGGTAACTCTATTGTGAATGTAGCAGGCAGTGTTCATGGCTTCAGCCCAGAAGTGATAAGGTAGTTTCTTGGCATGAATCATTGCTCTAGCCGACTCTTGTATAGTTCTGTTCTTCCTCTCAACAACTCCATTTTGCTGAGGGGTGATAGGAGATGAAAATTCATGACTTATACCTTCAGACGAGCAAAATTCTTCAAACTTGCTATTTTCAAACTCTCTTCCGTGATCACTTCTAATTCTGATGACCTTACTCTCCTTTTCTCTTTGGAGTTTTTGACAGAGCTCTTTAAAGACATCAAACACCTCAAATTTGTCTTTGATGAAATTCACCCAGGTGTATCTTGAGTAGTCATCCACAACTACATAAGTATATTTCTTTCCACCCAGACTTTCAACCTGCATAGGTCCCATCAAATCCATATGAAGAAGTTCCAATACCTTGGAGGTGGTGTCATGTTGAAGCTTCGGATGAGACATCTTTGTCTGCTTTCCTTTTTGACAGTCTCCACACACCTTTCCTTCCTCAATACTAAGTTTGGGAATCCCTCTGACTGCTTCTGAGGAGATAATTCTCTTCATTCCCTTTAGGTGAAGATGTCCCAGCTTCTGATGCCAGATTTTGACATCATCTTCTTTAGCAAGCACACACGTGGAGGAATTTGAATTTTGCGGCACCCAAAGATAACAATTGTCCTTAGATCTGGCTCCCTTCATAATGACTTCTCCTTTGTCATTTTTCACATTACATTCGGACTTGGTGAAGTCTACTTTGAATTCTTGATCACAAAGTTGACTAATACTAATCAAATTAGCTGTTAGTCCTTTAACAAGAAGAACATTCTCCAGCTTGGGAGTACTGTCACAGTTTAGTCTTCCAATCCCCTTTATCTCTCCTTTGATCCCATCACCAAATGTAACATAGCCAGAAGACTGAGGTTTCACATCAACAAGAAGATTCTTTACTCCAGTCATGTGTCTTGAACACCCACTGTCAAAATACCAGTCATCTTTGGTAGAAACCCTCAAGGAAGTGTGGGCTATCAAGCAGGTAACTTTAGGTATCCATTTCTTCATCACCTTAGGCCTAACCTCTTGCTGTTTGGGTTGAGGAGCAGAATTAGGATATCCGTGAAGCTTGAAGCACGAGGACTGCATATGACCAATCCTGCCACAATAGAAGCATCTGACTCTCCCATTTCTGAAGTGGTTAAATCTTCTCCCACTTTGATAATTCTGTGACTGCCACCCATACTGTTATCTCCTTATTCCATAGTTAAATTGTCTTTTCCTGTATTGATGATGCTCTCTCTTAGGCTGTCTTCTATGGTGATGAGGTTTCCTTCTTCCATAAGTCACAGCATTGTTGTATGCATAACCATACCATTTTTCCTGATGTTGAAACCTCTGCTGAGACATGTTCTGCTTGAACTTGACAGCTTGCATATTCTGGTGATATTGGGGAGGCATACTCTGACTAGCTCCTTGGGGCTGTATCTTCCTCTGATGAGGACCATTCTTCTTCTCAGCATTCTGGGGCGGAACAACCTTCTTTGGGGAAGGGCCCTGTTTCGTAGGTTGATGTTGAGACAACGGTTGAGACATCTCCCTTTTTGTTCCTGAAGTACTAGCCACATATCCTATGCCTGATTTATCTCCAACAGATTTCTCTAACTGAAGAATCTTATCAAGATCAGCAGTACCACTGTTCATCATTCTAATGAATTTAGTCATCTGATCCAGTTGGGACTTAACTAGCACAACTTCGTTTTCCCAATCAGCTTTTTCATTTTCAAGCTGAGCAATCTGTTGCTTATGATACTTATTTTCTTGACAAATCTCAGCACTTTTCAAACATAGCTCCCGATAAGTAGAAGCTAGCTCCTCATAAGTTATTTCTTCATCACTATCATCATCAGACACAACAGTTCCTGTTAAGGCTCTAGCATGTTTTGCTGACTCACCGTCACTTTCACTATCAGATTCAGACCAGGAAACTGACATGCCCTTCTTCTGCTTCTTCAAGAATGTGGGACATTCTTTTTTGACATGTCCATACCCTTCACATTCAAAGCACTGAACACCTCTATCCTGAGCAGTCTTCTCTTCATCTTTCTCTTTTGAATTGGTGATGTCAGAGGAACTGTTCTTGACACTAGGCTTGTAGTTATTGTTCCATCTTTTTAACACTTTGTTGAACTGCCTTCCCAACATTGCAATGGCTTGTGACAAATCTTCCTGAGAATCTTTGACTACCTTATCTTCTGCAAGAGTGGAGACCAAAGCAATACCCTTGGGCTTCTTTTCTGGTTCTTCTTCATTTAAACCAAGTTCAAAAGTCTGAAGAGATCCAATGAGCTCATCTACTCTCATCTTGCTGATGTCTTGAGCTTCTTCAATCGCAGTCACTTTCATCTTGTACCTCTTAGGTAAGGACCTAAGGATCTTCCTCACGAGCTTTTCCTCTGACATTTTCTCACCAAGAGCACTGGATGCATTAGCCAGCTCCAGAACATTCATGTGGAAGTCATGGATGGTCTCATCATCCTTCATCTTCAGGCTTTCAAATTTTGATGTTAAAATCTGAAGTCGTGACATCTTGACTCTAGATGTTCCTTCATGAGTAGCCTGCAAGATATCCCACGCTTCTTTAGCAACTTCACAGGTATTGATTAACCTGAAGATATTCTTATCCACTCCATTGAAGATGGCATTTAGAGCTTTGGAATTTCCAAGGGCGAGCTCATCTTCCTCCTTGGTCCACTCTTCTTCAGGCTTTGGCTTAGAGGTGTCTTCTCTATCTTTGCCAGCATCATCCTTCTCACACATGACAGGAGCTTTCCATTCTTTAATAACAGCCTTCCAAGCCCTACTGTACAAGGATTTTAAGAAGGTGGTCATCCTTGGCTTCCAATAGTCATAATTGGATCCATCCAAAATAGGGGGTCTGTTGACGAATCCTCCAACTTCTTTGTCCATCTTTACACCAGAAAGTAACTTCCCTAGATCTCACCCAGAGACAGACAGGATGCCTGCTCTGATACCAATTGAAATTCTGGTATCAGACGTGTGATGTTAAGGTGTGATGTCACAACAACACACTCTGCATAATGGACAACACTAACAGTAAAATAACACCAAGAATTATTGACCCAGTTTAGTTACAACCAACCTACTCTGAGGGCTACCAAGCCAGGGATGGAATTCACTACTTGTAGATATAATTTACAGACTCAACAACCCGTTGACAATCTCCTAAACTTATACTCTACTAATGACTTCCTACCTAAGAAACCACTTAGGTATGAGAACACCACTCAATCCCTTACAAACACTCAAAGAACCCACTTTGAGTACCCTTGATCTTACTTCACAGCTTCGATCAATCAACCACTCTCTATTGCTTCACAGCTTCTAGAGAGGACAAAAACTTAACACCTATTCAAACCCTAGAATAGTGTAAATACAACTCGTACAAAATACTCAAGACACTCAGCCTATGCTCTTGATCTTCTCTCTGTATTTCTGTCGCTTTTTCCCTTGGTCTTGTGCGCTTTATATAGCTCCTGAATTGGGCTTGGACTTGTCACAATATTTGATCAGATATGTTAATTAAAACTGAATCTTCAAAACAGATTTTATCCCCAAAATCATTTTAAATCTTCAACCTTTTAATTCTCCAACAGACCTGCAATCAAATCTCCCATGTAACAGAAAATATCTATCCCAAGATATTCTCATCCAATGAGTCAACCACTCTCCACAATTCCAGCTAACACGCGTGCCGTAACAACATTTGCACCTGCTGTTGTTAATTCTGCAGATCTGATGTTACAACATCACCTGTGTGACATCAGACATCCAACTTCAGCACTTAACTACTTAACACAGCCCAGTGTTAAGACTTCAATGTTACAACATCAGCACCTTGACATCAACATTGAATATACTTTGTTTTACCAAAATTCCAGCCAATCCAGGAACTAACAGAGCTGAATACTTGCAAGGCCAAGAAAGATGACAAACTGACTAATGACTCCTATAGTTCAGAAGAAAAAGTTCATAGGTTGACCATCCTTAGGTTGGAAGATGCAGATGTTAGAGCTGATGTTAAAACATCTCAAGTCAAGAAAGGTACTTCAAGCCTTAAAATAAAGAAGAGTGATGATGAACTAATTGCAAAAGTGGTTCCTGGGGTTGCTAAATGACTGAAATCAAGGAAGAGGAAAGCTATTGAGTCACCTCCAAAGATGAGAACTGATAAGCAGAAGATCTATGTGGATGATACTACAAAATCCAGGAGTAAAGTGTTCATCTCTTCCAGAAATAGGAAGATCAGAGATAAGTCTGATGATAATGTCCAGGATATCTCTCAAATGAAGGAAGCTGTTGTTGTTAGAACTTCTGAGAAAATTCAAAAGGCCATACTAGATAACATTCCTGTGCTTTTCATAAAATGGTGGAAGTATGTTTTGGAAAAAGAATTTGGTATAGATACTCTGGATATGGTTGAGTTTTCTAGGATATGGTTCAGAGAGGGTGTGGGAACTTATGGTATTCAGGTGTGTATGAATAAGTTGCTCTGACTGTGTTTTATTGGGAGCTTCTTGAAGGACTTCTTTGTGCAATGAGTCCTTTGAATGGTGATGAGAAGTTGATGTCCCAAAAGATGTTATAACGTCATATTTGCTGGTGGTTATATCCGGAAGATGATTAAGATTGGACATATGGAGTTGGATGCTCTAGTATTTTTGGTCAGAAGAGGTGGAGATTATGGTCATGTGTTTAGTAGCTGGTTCTGGCAAAGCATGATCACTGTCTTTGAAGACTTCACCAGTTTCAACAACTACTGGTGGATGTAAGGATGGAGGAATTGTGATCTCTTGAAGAGGCTGGATCTCAGTAAAGCTTATAAGTAAACTGAGAATTTGTGGAGTTTGTGACACAGTGTTGAGTGGAGCATATGTAATACCCTGGTGTCAAGAGTGTCAAGAGTATCCTTGGTGAAGGATGTCTTTGTTCTGGATCTGAAGCTTAGTGCTTACATTATATCTAAGGAGCATCTACATAGTCATACGGGAGAATGATGAAGTAGAAGGTTTGTCTTGGATGGTGAAGATGAATTGTATGATAGCCTCTGGAGAAAGGGACAGTGGTACCAAAATGCATGTACTCAGAAAATGTGCTCAAATGTTCATCTCCATCTAGAGCAGTTGCTAATCATGACAGGGGGAGTACTTGTCTATAGATTTGATAACACGAAAATGAATCGTATTTTGGCCTTGATTTACATTCAATTATTATATCGTTTTTGTCTAATATCCGATTTTCTTGAGAATATTCAAGTGTATTCGCAGGTATTTCATTTCTCAAACTAAAAATGAGCAAAGTGCAGAAAAGTAGCAAAATAAGGAGAAAACAGGGAGAAATAACAGAAAAATCAGAGAAAATGGAAAATGGTGTGTGTGACGACCGTCACACACACGCCATGACCGTCATGCATTTCAACCACGCCACGATCGTCACAAGAACGCCACGACCGTCATGGACTTAAAATACACCACGATCGTCACATGATCACCACGGTCGTCACGTGCGCAGAGTAAGTTATAACGTTCAGAACAGAACGTAGCCACAAAATAAGTCATGCACACGTTCAACTCAATTCCCTGGATTCTCTCAACCTAAATTCCAACTGCGCCTCAACTCAGTCTCCCGTAATACTCTCTCCATGAGGCCACTGCTCCTAAATTCTCTCCAACGGAAGTTACAAGGGACTCTATAAAAGGGAAGCAATCGTCACAGAAAAGTCTCTCTCTCTTCTCTCAGCCATTTTTCCTTGTTTAGTATTTAGGCAGAAATTTTACCATGTAAAAGTGGTAGTTTCTCACATCGAGGAACTACCACACCATTAGTCTTAGGATTTGTTTCATTTGTTTAAATTTCAGTTCCAGTTATTGTACGCCAAGATTATTCTGCACTATTTCAGAAGTAATACCAGTTTTCCTTTTTGCATTATTAACAGGTTTCATTTTATTGCTTTATTATTATTTTTATTTATCGTTGTTAATTTAATTACCATGTTATCTTTAATTGCAACCGTTATGTTTAATTCGTTTTTACTTAATTCCACGATCGGCTAAATAGTTTAGAGTCCGGTTGATGAGGACCGTCGTTACCGACGGGACTCGGTAGAAAATAATAGGTGCGAACTTATGATTAAAAATCCTGTTTTAGTTTTAATTTCCAAGTCTAATTTAAATAACTTTGTCACGAGAGTGAGAGGTTATTTAACACGATTTTGTCACGAGAGTGAGAAATTAATTAAGGTTAGAGCCGACATTGCGAGAGCGTGGGGATCGAACCGGATAGTGGAAATTAGGCAACAAGTCTAAATACAGCGAGAGCGCTTTAGATGCGTTTAGGATATTATTGGTTTTCAAAATATATTTCCTAGTTACCGGGCGAGCGGGAGCAAAATCTTGGGATTAGGGAACATGACTTTAGTTAATACCGCGAGAGCGTGAGGCGAAGTCTTTAAGTTGATATATTCTACGGAACTAAGTTATAGTCGTAATTAGTACCCGAATTCTACAAAGTCCTTTAGGAACGCGGAATCCATATTCCGGCCTCTCTTTATTATCATATTTTCTTAGTTTTATTTTAGTTCTAGTCTTAGTTTCCCTTTTATCAATTATCATTAGCCTTAGCTTTACAAAGTAACGATAGATTACGGTAGGTTGACATTGGTCTCTGTGGGTTCGACAATCTTTTATATTACTTTGATAAATCCGTGCGCTTGCGGAGCATCAAGTTTTTGGCGCCGTTGCTGGGGACCAACAGTCAATATTGTGATTCCGTTGTTGCACTGTATAGACTAAGGCACTCCTATAAAAAAAATAATAATAAAAAAATTAAAAACTATGTATCACCCAAATTTTCTCTATGATAACCACTCACAATATCTTGAGGAGCCGCACCCAAATTTTTTCTACAATTACCAACCGCAATACTCCCCTTATTTTGAGGAACCGCAACCAAATTTTTCCTATGATTACCATTCCCAAAATTTTGAGGAACCCCAAGAATCGTACAATTCCAACCTTGAAATACTACTGGAAGATTTCCACGCGACGCTATCTCATTTCCGCCCAAATCACCACTCTCAATATTTTGAAGAACCGCAAGAATTCGTTCAGTCCAACCTCGAAACATTAATGGAGGATTTCATTGAAACATCAACCAATGCTAGACTAGAGTCTATGATGGAGCACTTTGTGGACGCACAAACTATCTAGAATGAAGAGCTTAAAAGACAACATCTCGATAATCATGAGACCCTTAGGCGGCTGAACACCGTGGTCGAGTCCCTTGTGACTCACACTGAGGCATTGGAGACCCAAACCTTACTGCTTGCACTGACACCTATAGGTCCCTCCCCTGAGGAGAATGCGTATGTTATAACAACCAGTAGTGAAGGACAACTCGAAAATCCTGAGGAGAGTGATGATCAGGTTGATGAGAGTTATGGTGAGAAAAGAGTTGAGATTGAGACAAATTCACCAACACCATCCACAAACGAGGTTGTCATAGAGGTAGAGAATGAAGCAACTATTGTTGTTCTTCCTCCATATACCCTACCAATTCTTTTCCCGCAAAGGTTTGTAGAGGCTAAAGTAGAATCCCAATCCAAAACGAATGTAGAGATATTGGAAAATATCCACACTAACACACCTTTGTCTGAGGTCCCACATAAAAAGAGAAAATTAGAGGACCGCGAAACTAGGGAAAACATTACTGCTAAGAGGTTAAGGTTAAACTTTGAGATGATGGATGAAATAACTAAACCCAAACTTGAAAAGCTAATACTTAGCATAGATCCAGAACCACCACCACAAGTTCAAAAGAATGAACTACCCCACAGAAGGAAGAAAAGAAAAGGTGAGGGATATGTGAGATGGCTTGATAAATGGCCATGGAAACCAAAAATTTAACACTTCCATCCGTCGAGCTATCGACGTTAAATAAAGCTCTGCGTGGGAGGAAACCCACAAGTTTTTAATTTAAATGTTTTCCTTTCATTGTTTGTGTTTGCAGAAAATAAAGAATTGTATCGCTTGTCACGTCTCAGCTACATTTAGTCGAACGATCTCTTGATGACAATCCCTTAAGATGAGTTGGTGCCCACGCACATTCCTACGAATGTCGCTGCTGGTGGTGACACCGATGATGAGTACTTCCTTCGGAAACAAGCCATATAATGAGCGGCTTCAAGAAAGTGAAGTTTCAGCAAATTCAGATATCTCGTAGTACAAGACGCCGGAGTAGAAGTGGTCAGCAAAGACAAGGACAACAAGGGAAGAATCAGAGTGAATTTGGCTATGGTAGCACACATTGGTAGTCATACAGGTTCTATCTTTCCTTTACCACCTTTTATCAAAACATTGAGGACAATGTTTGGTTTAAGTGTGGGGGAGGAACTCTACCGCTTTCATTTTAACGCATTTTAGTTAGATTTATTGCTTTCTGGCATGATTTTAAAATTTTTTCTATTTTCGTTGCGTCTTTGCATGTGCTGTCAAGTCTTTATATGCGATTTTGTGTTTATCGATTTCCCACTCCCTTGAGCCACACCAAATATTTTGAAAATTTTTGCGTTAAAAATAGGGTTTCTTTTGAAAATCTTAGGTTACAGACGAAATTAAGGTTAGATTGTGAGTCGTGGGAAAAATTCCGCAAAATCGATATCGTCTTAACACCGTGAGCCTCCATATTATGGAAATCGATTTGAGTACTTGTTATGCCGTAGCCTTAAGTTCTCACCCCTTTAGTAGACCCTAATTAGTTTATTTAGCAGTCAGCACCATCCTAAGCACGCACTAAGTAGGAAGCCGATGCAAATAAGTGTATGATCTCATGTTTAAATGGTAAATTGAAAAGAAAAAAAAATGAATGAAAAGAAATGCTCCTTCTAAGTTAGGTGATCCTCACCCGATCATTTAGCCCAACGGTGTAAACTTCTTTATTTTATTGATATTTAAGCCAATGTGCAAAAAAAAAAATGATAATAATAATGAGATCATAGTCACTAACAGGTTATCCTACCATGAGTGTGAAAGGATAACGGGCTTAATGTGATTGCGCCAGAATGAAAAGGGATGAAAGAAGGATGAGTTAGTTAGGTTTAGGTATAATGACATGATTCAGATTGGTTTGTATATGAGGGAGGTTGATGACCGCAAAAGCGGAATTGTGTTGTTACGATATCCTTAGTGTGAAAGCTAGTACCTATGACACAAACTCAACCGAAGTAGAGTTGGTAGCCTAGGATGAGTATCCGTATGCACTATTTTTCTTACGAGTCATGGTTTGCTTGAGGACAAGCAAAGGTTTAAGTGTGGGGGTGTTTGATAACACGAAAATGAATCGTATTTTGGCCTTGATTTACATTCAATTATTATATCGTTTTCGTCTAATATCCGATTTTCTTGAGAATATTCGAGTGTTTTCGCAGGTATTTCATTTCTCAAACTAAAAATGAGCAAAGTGCAGAAAAGTAGCAAAACAAGGAGAAAATAGGGAGAAATAACAGAAAAATCAGAGAAAATGGAAAATGGTGTGTGTGACGACCGTCACACACACGCCACGACCGTCATGCATTTCAACCACGCCATGACCGTCACAAGAACGCCACGACCGTCATGGACTCAAAATACACCACGATCGTCACATGATTACCACGGTCGTCACGCGCGCAGAGTAAGTTATAACGTTCAGAACAGAACGTAGCCACGAAAGAAGTCATGCACACGTTCAACTCAATTCCCTGGATTCTCTCAACCTAAATTCCAACTGCGTCTCAACTCAGTCTCCCGTAATACTCTCTCCATGAGGCCACTGCTCCTAAATTCTCTCCAACGGAAGTTACAAGGGACTCTATAAAAAGGAAGCAATCGTCACAGAAAAGTCTCTCTCTCTTCTCTCGGCCATTTTTCCTTGTTTAGTATTTAGGCAGAAATTTTACCATGTAAAAGTGGTAGCTTCTCACATCGAGGAACTACCACACCATTAGTCTTAGGATTTGTTTCATTTGTTTAAATTTCAGTTCCAGTTATTGTACGCCAAGATTATTCTGCACTATTTCAGAAGTAATACCAGTTTTCCTTTTTGCATTATTAACAGGTTTCATTTTATTGCTTTATTATTATTTTTATTTATCGTTGTTAATTTAATTACCATGTTATCTTTAATTGCAACCGTTATGTTTAATTCGTTTTTACTTAATTCCACGATCGGCTAAATAGTTTAGAGTCCGGTTGATGAGGACCGTCGTTACCGACGGGACTCGGTAGAAAATAATAGGTGCGAACTTATGATTAAAAAGGTTGCAAGATTTAAAAAGATTTTAGGAGAAAATCTCTTTTAAATATTCAGTTTTAAATAACAAATATGGGAGATATTGTAGCAAGTCCAAGACCAATTCAAGGAGCTATATAAAGCGCACAAGACCAAAGGAAAAAGGTACATAAATACAGAGAGAAGATCAAGAGCATAGGCTGAGTGTCTTGAGTATTTTGTACGAGTTGTATAACCAGAATTCTAGGGTGAATTGTTGTGTCGTATTCTGTTCTCTCTAGAAGTTGTGAAGCAATAGAGAGTGGTTGATTGATCGAAGCTGTGAAGTAAGATCAAGGGTACTCAAAGTGGGTTCTTTGAGTGTTTGTAAGGGATTGAGTGGCGTTCTCATATCTAAGTGGTTTCTTAGGTAGGAAGTCATTAGTAGAGTATAAGTTTAGGAGATTGTCAATGGGTTGTTGAGTTTGTAAATTATATCTACAAGTAGTGAATTCCATCCCTGGCTTGGTAGCCCCCATAGTAGGTTGGTTGTAACCGAACTGGGTCAATAATTCTTGGTGTTATTTTACTGTTATTGTTGTCCATTGTGCATAGTGTGTTGTTGTGACATCACACCTTAACATCACACGTCTGATACCAGAATTTCATATAGCAGTAGATTGGGGGTGAGAGTGGATTGGTGATATTCTCAAGTTGGTGTAGTGGTTGGCAGCAGTAGGGGTTTAGGAGTCTGTTTATTAATGGCTGTATCTGTTTGGTTTTGGTAAGTTGGTAGTCTTAGGTTGCTTGAAGGGTGCACTGGGGTGGTTTAGTTTGTTCATTCTGGTTAATTTTTTGCTGGTTTTATGTTGGCTGCATTTTATGGCAGCAATGATATTTGAGGTTCATGTACTGGATGTATCAGTAGCACTCCTTGTGCAATGTTTAATAAAAGTTTCATTTTGGCCTTTTCCAAAAAAAAAAAAATATAAATTAACACGTAGGTAGCAATAACTAAAGCCAAAGTCACAAAACAACTTTTAAAATATAAGACAAAGAATTCTTAAAGCAATAACCTAACATTGTGAAGCAAGAGAAACTATACTACAATTAACTATGGAATATAATGAAGTATTGGAGAAGGAATATAGTTTCACATAATTTATTTCACATAATGAATCACATACACCGATAGTCAGACCCCAATCTTGAAAAATATCGTCTACCAACACTGAAGTTCAGTATCTCTCTCCTTCATATTCACCAAATCTCAAACCTCTCATTCTCAAAAACAACTAATTCATCAACTTCCAATACATTACACTTACCAACAAAAACAATCACAGTAAATCTTCTTCGCTCCTGTTGTTCCATTTCATGTAACTCCTTTCTTGCCATCCATGTAACTACCTTGAACGGTTAATTTGTTGTGTTAATAAATCTAAATGACATAAGAATTAGAATAAAAAGAGAGAAATAAGAAACTGAAACATGAGAAGTTAAAAGAAAACACAAATAAAGAAGAATCAAGAAATCCTAACATACCTTAATAATTTTCTGGTTTCAGAAGAGACTGTACATGCAAGCATTTGCAACAGGACTCTTCTACCATCCTGTGTCTCAAACTTTTCTTTTTTTGTTTGTTGTGTTTATAATATAAGAACCAACCAATAACACATGCATTTGGTTATTTAACGGTTAATATGTACGTGTGTTAAGTGATTTTGAAAGAAAATGATATAGTAACTGCTTAACTGTGTCATTTAAAAAAAAAAACTATATTCATATTTGATGGAAGTTATTTAAGGGTAATTTTGGAAGAAAAAAGGGTCAGACCAAAATCATCTATTCCCTTTATATATAGTTATAGATTTAAAAGCATTTTTTTAAGCCTATTATTTTTATATATTTAAAATTTTATATTAATATTTGTTTTAAAATAAAATTAAGTTATCAAATTGAAATTTGACATTGTCTAAAAAAACTATTAATTCAAAAATTACATAACTTTCAAAACATACATTTAAAAGTCTAATTTAAAAAATATTCAACAAAAATACTGGTTTCGTCCTTTAAGTTATTTTAAAATATCAAGTTAGTCCTTTAAGTTTTTTTTGTAACGCTTTGGTCCTTTATGTTAAGTAACGTTTACGTCGTTGACCTTTTTAAAAATCTCTGTTACAATAAATTGCAAACTCATATATCATTTGAACTGGTTTTTCGTGCTGATCACGAATAAGTAATTAGTTTTGCATTTGATTGTGTATTTTGGTCGGATCGAACAATTTTTTATTATGTATTTGTCCATTTTTTTTTCTGATTCTCATGAACCGTAACTTGATTGATAAATTTGATTGCATATTCGTGATCAGCGCGAAAAACTAGTTCAAATGATATATGAGTTTGCAATTTATTGTAACTGAGATTTTTAAAAAGGTTAACGACACAAACGTTACTTAATATAAAGGACCAAAGTGTTACAAAAAAAACTTAAAGGATTAACTTGATATTTTAAAATAACTTAAAGGACCTAGACAATATTTTTGTCAAAATATTCTATTGGAGTTTAAACAATATAAGGTTAAAATTTAGAGTAAATCTTTAAACAAACTCTTAAAGATAATATAATTCTTCTCATATATAATCGAGTTGACTCATGAACCTAATTTATGTGAGAGAAAGAATTTTTTAGAGAGAGGGAGGAGACATATCTCACGTTTTTGGATGTGAAAAAACGAAGGGGTAGGTCTCTATTTATAGGCCAAAAAATGGTTCAAAAAATGAAATAATTCATAAGTAAAATTAATTGTCTAATCGACTGGGTTTTATTCCAATCGATTATATAACCTAAATAATTGATTATTATGCTCATTTTGGAAATATTTGAGCAATCAAATCTATCTCTTTAACCATAAACGCCGACATATGCTAGGATTTCCTACTCAATGTGTCTCCTACCATATTAGCTTTACCATAATGGTAACTCAACTCGAAATCACAGTCCTTCAAAATTTATAGTCATCTCTTTTACCTCATATTCAACTCCTTCCAATCAAATAAATATTTCAAACTTTTATGATCGCTGAAAACTTCAAACCTCACTTGATCGAAGTCCTACGTATCTCCGATATCTATGGTAATGTGACTTCATGTTAAAGACGTCAAAATATTAGTCTTAATATAGGTTAATTTACAAACAGTTCTATGACCCGAGGAGCAGGTATAAACCTGCTCTGGAAAATGCGCAATCCAAGAAAGAAATTAAAGTAAAGTTGTCATATAACATAACTATAACACCCAATACTACTTTCAGAATTACCGACTGACGCCACAAACCAACACGAATTTTTTCACCATGCTTTGTCCTAACTCGCACGCTTTTCGGGAAATTTCCCAAAATGTCACTCATCCAAATACTTCTCTAAGTCAAGCATACTTAACTAAGAAGTTCTTCTTTGTTAGGCTACCGAAAAGAAAATGCATCTTATTAGTATATGTAGTACCAATCAATCCTTATAAGTCTTTCTTCAACCATGTAGTCCCATATCTACACAACCTCAAGACCCCTCTCATTCCGATGTGAATTTGATTTTGACCTAGAAGCTTCCAGGAGCCGCTCATTGTCATGCCTTGTGCAACAGCGACCACTCCCCGCCCTCATCGGTCTCAGGTGTTACAATAACAAATGATATTCTGACATCTGTCTTCTTGGACGACTATGATTAAGTCTACGGTTATGAGTCTTTGCAAGAATCACCTCCTCCTTGAACGACCCTAATAAAACCTCTATATAAAGAACCACATATGTCAAATCAAGATACACAAAATTCTTTGAATTTTATTTCTCTTATATTTAACAATTATTGACTTGAACGTCAAGAGTCTTTATAAGAATCACCTCTCCTCCATTCAACTTATACAATTAAACATTAACAAGATTTTTATACGGGAATAACAAATACCTAACAAAAACTTTCAAACACTTTCAAATGTGAAAGAACACTATACTTATATGAAATAAATTGACGACTTAAAAAAACAAATGAGTACAAATCAGAAGTAGAAAAAAAATTATGTAGGTGGCGAGTAAAACCCTATCTATTAGTAATTCTTAAAATAAAAATAAAATATATTTTTCATGTAAGAATTGAGATCAAACACCATTTTCAAACTTTATCATTTCACCCCACAAGATTTTAAAACCACAAATCAGTCAAATTTTATCTATGCGCCAGTCATGTATTTAATGAACTTTTATTCTAAAAGCCACCATAATAAATTGTTATTAATACTATAAGAAATGAATAATTTTATTAAAATTAATAGGTTTATTGATTTTCTTTGTTAACTAGCGGGTTACCCGTGCGACGTTCGAAAATCACTTGTCAATCTTGTAATATTTTTTTCAGATTCTAAATTTTTTACAGCGTAACCAATTTAATAGGTTAATAAATCTAACAACAATAGTACGTATAAATTATAAAATACAAAATTAACACTTCTTGTAGATTTAATATATGAACATTAAAATGACCCGTTTACAGCTGGTATGTCATAGATACGTTCACATTCCAGTAATTAGCAAAACTCAGTTGAATTCAGATGAGTAAATTCTAAAACTACAAATATGAATAAAATCATATTTCCAATTAAAATAATATTCGTGCTATCGTACGGGTCCCGTATGTATTCACACGCTACATTGCGAAATATCACTTGTCAAACATACAAACTTTTTTCAGGCTCTAAAAATTTTACAGTGTAACCAACTTAATGGGTTGATAAATCCAACTACAATATTTATATCAACATGTAGGCTTTTTCCTGTTTTAAAAAATATATATTTTAACTTATTTTTGTATATAAAATTATTTACATCATGTAGACTTTTTTCCGTTTATAAGCGCCTTGAACCTGTGTGATAATTTTTAGTTGATTAACATTTATATACTTACTGTAACGCCCTGGTTTTTGTTAGATTTATTTAATCGAGTCGATTTAATTATTTTCATTTTTATATCATTTTATTCTTGACTTTTATTTGACAATATATTATTTTTCATCGTTATTATGTATTATTGCGTTTTGAGAGCGTTTGCGAGATATTTGAGCTGAGGGGTAAAATAGTCTTTTAGGGGTTTAGATATTTTTATATAAATAGAGATTAGAGAGAAATAGAAAGAAAGGAAAAAGAAGAGAAAGAAAAGGAGAAGAAAGAAACAGAGAAGAGGAGAAAGAGGAAAATCGAGGAAATCTCTGTTTCAATCACGATTAATCGCGTAAGGGTGAGAAGTTTCAATTATATCTTGCTTGTGTATGTATATGTGTTGTTTGTTGTAATTGTTTTGGTTGTTTCACAACTTTTTCTCATTGATAAATTGACGAACAATTGCTAGAAATCGATGTTTTCACGGTCGGAATTCGATATAAATTGCGTTGTATGGTCACACTGTGTTTAGGAACAATTGTTGATACTTGTTTTGCTGTTGGAATTGATTTGGGATGAAAAATGGGATTTTTTGGGGTTTGGAACCATGTAACCCGCAGCAGGAAATTATGGTTCTGGTGCGATTCGCCAGGGGAATTGGGAATTCTCCAGGCGAATTAGGTCTCGCCACTAGTTCGCCAGGCGAAGTGCTGGCGAAGGGGGATTCGCCAGGCGAAAACGGAGAGACAGAAATAGGTTAGCTTCTGTAACTCTTGGGGTTTTTCTAAATTTGTGGTTCGCCACTAGTTCGCCAGGCGAAGTGCTGGCGAAGGGGGATCTGCCAGGCGAAATCCTAAGTCGCCAGGCGAATCTGGCTGTTTCTCAATAAATTCTTTCCTTTGAAAATTCATAACTTTTGATCCGTAACTCGGATCGAGGCGTTCTTGGTACCGTTGGAAAGTTTATAAAATGTTCTTTCTTATACAAATGGTTTTGAGATTGTTGACCGATTTAATTATGTCGGGAATTTGAAAATGTGTCGTTTTGTCGACTTTTACCGTTTTAATTGCGTGTAATTGATGTGTTATCATGCAATGTGCTTTTGATATATATATCGTATGACTTGTGTGCTGTTATATGATGTAAATGCATGTGATGAAATGTTGTGATGATGATTTGTGGCCTAAGGGCAAGAAAATGCATTGTGTTGTGTTTGATTGTACATGCATAATTATGGATGGGTATATGTGTGCATTTGAATGTCATGAGTCATTGTATGCCAAGCATCATGATATGCATTCTTGTGATGTCGTGTGCCCTAGTGGGTGTGAGCGACGAAACGGTTCCAGAGGGAATCCGCTATAACATCGTGAGCCTTATACCGAGAGGTCCTAAAGCGATAATTATAGACGATCGTGAGCCTTATACAAAGAGGACCTAAAGCGATCGGATCGTGAGACTTATACCGATAGGACCTAAAGCGATCCATAAATGTCGTGAGCCTTATACCAAGAGGACCTAAAGCAACGGGGAACATCGTTTTCCCGACGGGGAGTTACACTAAGTAACAAGCGATGATTCCAATAGTTCCTGGGTGATCTGATGATGAGATTGATGGATGGATGGTACCGCATTGCATTTGCATAGAGTCGTTGTGTCGGTCTCTTTGCATTTGCATAAATCATGAATTGATTGATTATGTGTGAAAAATCATGAATGGATTGATTATGTGTGGAAAATCATGAATTGAGTGATTATGTGTTGAGTTTGTGATTGGATTGGTGAATTGATGTGCATATGTGATAAATGCATCGGTTATGGATGATAGGTTTTATGTATAGACATATGATGTGTGATGTGGTGATGTGTTTCCATATGTTATGTATCTGTGGCTTGCTATATGTATTGGTATGTGATGCGTGTGGTGAGAATAACTGTGCGTGTGAATTTATATGTGTTTGCATATTATTATGCAATCTTGATTTAGTTGTTATTTCTCACCCTTCTGCTGTGGTTTGTTGCTCTATGAGGCAGTTGCAGATTAGTATCTTGGAGGCTTTTGTGAAGATTAGTCCTCCGTCCTTTGTCTGTCTGTCTGCTCTGATACGTAACACGGGAGTCGGGGAACGCTTTTGTTATATGTATATTTTTGTTGAATATATTTTGTATTACCTTTGTATAAATATTTTGATGTTATAAAACAATTTATTTTGTAAAACAAGTCAGTTATGGATCTTTCCGCTTTATTCCATAATTGAACTTTCCTTTTGTTGGAAAAAGTTTCCCTTTTAGGTTTATTCCCTTTTGTGTTATGTATCAAATAATTGAGCAGGGATTGTGTTTTCTTTCCTTAATTGTGGCATCCTTGTTTCTGTCGGAAAAAATTAATTTTTATTTACTCTGATTTAATTATGTATTATTTATTCGCGATGGAAATTGGGGTGTTACAATAGTGGTATCAGAGCAGGTCGGTCCGTCCGGCCAAGTTGTTGAGTCAGTTGGTGTGACAGTTGAATACTGTCGATGTTGTTTGTCCCTTAGTACGTGATATGTGTGTGAAACACTATCAGTGTTTTCTGGTTTTCTAATCTTTTGTCTTCAGGATTGAGAATGAGATAAGTGGGGGAGAAGCTTGTACTTCTCTAAGTTGCTTCGTTTGTGTGCAGTGGGTTGCCAGAGTGTAAGTGTGGGTTGGATAGTGTTGTTCTCGATTCTAGAAGGAATGCGGAGGTAAGGTTTATGTCAACTAAGGATTGGTGCCTTAGGTAGTTTGTGCACAAGATGCAAGAAATGCTATTATAGTTTGGTAAAGACGGTTTATGCCCCATCATGATTGTTGGCTGTCTATTAATAACTTGAGGAACTGATCACCCTTAATCTCTTGTTGATAGTAGACGGAATTATGTTGGATGGAATAGAGGTGTCTTTCCGGCTTTGATAGTGTGTACAATGAATTGTTTGGAATTTAAGAAAATAATTACGGATTGTTTTGATGAGGATTAGAGGTTTTGGTATGTTGGTTCGGTTGGGAAGTTGTTGAGAGGGAACGATTGGGTATCGTTAATGGTTGTTCTTAGAGAGTAGAGTGTGAGCTCAAATTTGACAAAAGGGAAGATTTGAGGTTTGGATCTGCTAAGTAAGTAGAAGAACTTTTAGGAAGTGAAACTAAGAAGTTTGTTATGTTTGTGATGATAGTGTTCTGGAAATTGGCAGAAAGGCCACAGTGTTGGGCTGCCAGTTGTGCGTGATTCCAGATGTGTTTTCGGATGGAATATTGGATGTTAGCGTTAGAATTACTCAGATTGAAAGAGCGGTTGAAAGATTTATTGGAAAGGAGAATTATGAGGTTGTGTCGTCTTGGAGAGCTCCAGTATGGTTAGTAACAAAAAGGAAGGATGATTGAACGGAATAACAAGCATGATGTGTATAATGGTATTGAGACTATGGAAAGTAAAACTTAGAGTTTTGGTGAGTTTTGGAGTTTTTAAAGTTTTTGGGCATTAATGAAATCTTGAGAAAACCCTAGGTGTGGATGTAATATTTAAGAGTTCTTTTTGGTTGGTTGTTGCTACATGTTGGGATTTATGGAATTTGGACTGTTAAGAGAAGCAATTGTGTATGGATTACTAACAGTTGAATAAGGTAACGATTGAGAATAAATGTCCACTTTCATGAATAGATGACTGAAATGGTTTGGTTGAGTTTGAGTGAAATTACAATTGGTTGGAATGTTTGATAAGAGTGGTGAATTGTGTGAGTTAAAGCTTTGATCGATTTAATGTGACTGGTTATGTTTGTTATCATTGCAATAGGTTGTTATTTACTCGGTTAAGCTTGTATGTGAGTAGCCAGTTACCCAGTGAAAATTTTTGTAGAAGCTTTAAGAATTTGTATCTTTTGGAATTTGGTTGGGCATTATAACGTACAGTGATGTTATTTGGTGTTAGTAATGCGTCTGTAATGTTTGTGGAGTAGAGGAGTCGTATCTTCCATATTTATTTGGATAAGTTCGTAGTGGTTTTAATTGAGAATATTCAGATCTGTTATAAACTCAGAGGAAGAACAGGTAGAGTGTTTGAGAATTGAATTACAATTGTTGAAAAGAGACAAAGTGTTATGCTAAGTTATTCAAGTGAGAATTTTGGTTGAAAAAGGTTAGTTTTCTTGTATATGTTATTTCAGATGAGAGTATGGTTATGGATCCATCGAAAGTAGATGCAGTTCTACAATGAGAGGCTCCGAAGTTGGTTATGGAGATTAGAAACTTTTGGGCTTAGTTGGTTGTTACGGTAGGTTATGGAAGACTTTGCTAAGTTCGTACTTCTGTTATCTCAGTTGACTTACAAAGGGTGAGTCGTTTGTTTGGGATGTTCGTTGTAAGGAAAGTTTCAGAGAGCTAAAGTAGAAGTTGTCTACGGCTCCAATTTTGATTCTGTGTGATCCTAATAAACCGTTTGTGAGGTATTGGGATGCGTCTTTGATGAGTTTGGTCAGTGTGTTAATGCAAGAGGGTAAAGTCGTAGCTTATGCTTTACGACAATTGAGGATTTATAAGAGGATCTATACTATTCAGGATTTGGAATTGGTTGCGGTTGTATTGTGTTGGAAAATTTGGAGGTATTATTTTTATGGTTCTGGGTTCGAAGTGTTTAGTAATCACAAGAATATTGAGTACCTGTTCGGTCGGAAGGAATAGAGTATGATACAACGAGGATGGTTAGAATTCGTGACGAGTTATGAATTTGGATGGGATTACCCTTCGGGAAAAGCGGAGGTTGTGCCTGAAGAGTTAAGTCGATAGTCTTTGCATGGTTGTTTTGATGGATAGAGAATTAAAATTATTTGAGCAGTTCAGAGACTTGTGTCTGGTGTGTGAGATGATATAGTCGAGTGTGAGGTTGGGTGTATTAACAGTGGACAGTGATTTTTGGTGAATATGAGGAAGAGTTAGACTTTGGACGTGAGATTGGTAGACTTGATGGTTTTGAGTAATCAGAGTGCGCAGCGGAAGCGCGATGTGGCACATTTTGTATTTGCGTGTGAGACTTGTAAGAGTTCGTAGGTTGAACATTGGGAACATGTAGGACTGGTGAGACTATTGGACGTTTCTGAATGGAAGTGTTAGGTGAAAGGTTTAAATATTATTCATGGGCTACTATGTAGATGGATGTTTTGGTTGTATGTTCGATTGGTGAGTCGTAGCATTGTTGCAATATTGTTGTGTGACAAGGATGTTGATATTGTGGTTATGTAGAGGTTGTTGAAACGATGTTGGGTCGTAGAACTTTAGGTTCTTATTTGTATTGTTGCCTCGTTTCCATCGTGATGGTTCGAGTGCGAGTAGCTAATTCCTGTATGTGTTCGTAACTTGGGTATTCTTTGAGTCGTGAGTTAGTCGTCAAGTGCATTGTATGGGCTTTGAACCTTGTCGTTGTAGTTGTCGTCGTTGTCGTGTCGTTGTTGTAGCTGCTATTAGCAAGGTGGTTTGTCAGTTGTGTTATTTGTGGTTTACCTAGTGTTGGCATGTTAGTTGGCTAGTCGGATGCGAGAGTCGTATCCGGAGTCGTTCGTCTCAGTTATATTTTCGAGGACGAAAATTTCTAAGTGGGGGAGAATTGTAATGCCCCAGTTTTTGTTAGATTTATTTAATCGATTCGATTTAATTATTTTCGTTTTTATATCATTTTATTCTTGACTTTTATTTGAAAATATATTATTTTTCATCGTTATTATGTTTTATCGCGTTTTGAGAGCGTTTGCGAGATATTTGAGCTGAGGGGTAAAATAGTCTTTTAGGGGTTTAGATATTTTTATATAAATAGAGATTAGAGAGAAATAGAAAGAAAGGAAAAAGAAGAGAAAGAAAAGGAGAATAAAGAAAGAGAGAAGAGGAGAAAGAGGAAAATCGAGGAAATCTCTGTTTCAATCACGATTAATCGGGTAAGGGTGAGAAGTTTCAATTATATCTTGCTTGTGTATGTATATGTGTTATTTGTTGTAATTGTTTTGGTTGTTTCACAACTTTTTCTCATTGATAAATTGACGAACAATTGCTAGAAATCGATGTTTTCACGGTCGGAATTTGATATAAATTGTGTTGTATGATCAATATGTGTTTAGGAACAATTGTTGATACTTGTTTTGCTAGTGGAATTGATTTGGGATGAAAAATGGGCTTTTTAGGGGGTTTTGGAACCATGCAACCCGCAACAGGAAATTCTGGTTCCGGTGCGATTCTCCAGGCGAATTGGGAATTCTCCAGGCGAATTAGGTCTCGCCACTAGTTCGCCAGGCGAAGTGCTGGCGAAGGGGGATCCGTCAGGTGAAATCGTAAGTCGCCAGGCGAAAACGGAGAGATAGAAATGGGTTAGCTTCTGTAACTCTTGGGGTTTTTCTAAATTTGTGGTTCGCCACTAGTTTGCCAGGCGAAGTGCTGGCGAAGGGGGATCCGCCTGGCGAAATCCTAAGTCGCCAGGCGAATCTGGCTGTTTCTCAATAAATTCTTTCCATTGAAAATTCATAACTTTTGATCCGTAACTCGGATCGAGGCGTTCTTGGTACCGTTGGAAAGTTTATAAAATGTTCTTTCTTATAAAAATGGTTTTGAGATTGTTGACCAATTTAATTATGTCGGGAATTTGGAAAGGTGTCCTTTTGTCGACTTTTACCATTTTAATTGCGTGTAATTGATGTGTTATCATGCAATGTGATTTTGATATATATATCGTATGACTTGTGTGCTGTTATATGATGTAAATGCATGTGATGAAATGTTGTGATGATGGTTTGTGGCCTAAGGGCAAGAAAATGCATTGTGTTGTGTTTGATTGTATATGCATAATTATGGATGGGTATATGTGTGCATTTGAATGTCATGAGTCATTGTATGCCAAGCATCATGATATGCATTCTTGTGATGTCGTGTGCCCTAGTGGGTGTGAGCGACGAAATGGTTCCAGAGGGAATCCGCTATAATATCGTGAGCCTTATACCGAGAGGACCTAAAGCGATGATTATAGACGATCGTGAGCCTTATACAAAGAGGACCTAAAACGATCGGATCGTGAGCCTTATACCGAGAGGACCTAAAGCGATCCATAAACGTCGTGAGCCTTATACCAAGAGGACCTAAAGCAACGGGGAACATCGTTTTCCCGACGGGGAGTTACACTAAGTAACAAGCGTTGTTTCCAATAGTTTCTGAGTGATATAATGATGAGATTGATGGATGGATGGTACCGTATTGCATTTGCATAGAGTCGTTGTGTCGGTCTCTTTGCATTTGCATAAATCATGAATGGATTGATTATGTGTGAAAAATCATGAATGGATTGATTATGTGTGGAAAATCATGAATTGAGTGATTGTGTGTTGAGTTTGTGATTGGATTGGTGAATTGATGTGCATATGTGATAAATGCATTGGTTATGGATGATATGTTTTATGTATAGACATATGCTGTGTGATGTGATGGTGTGTTTCCATATGTTATGTATCCGTGGCTTACTATATGTATTGGTATGTGATGCGTGTGGTGAGAATAACTATGCATGTGAATTTATATGTGTTTGCATATTATTATGCAATCTTGATTTAGTTGTTATTTCTCACCCTTCTGCTGTGGTTTATTGCTCTATGAGGCAATTACAGATTAGTATCTTGGAGGCTTTTGTGAAGATTAGTCCTCCGTCCTTTGTCGGTCTGTCTGCTCTGATACGTAACATGGGAGTCGGGGAACGCTTTTGTTATATGTATATTTTTGTTGAATATATTTTGTATTACCTTTGTATAAATATTTTGATGTTATAAAACAATTTATTTTGTAAAACAAGTCAGTTATGGATCTTTCCGCTTTATTCCATAATTGAACTTTCCTTTTGTTGGAAAAAGTTTCCCTTTTAAGTTTATTCCATTTTGTGTTATGTATCAAATAATTGAGCAGGGATTGTGTTTTCTTTCCTTAATTGTGGCATCCTTGTTTCTGTCGGAAAAAATAAATTTTTATTTACTCTGATTTAATTATGTATTATTTATTCGCGATGGGAATTAGGGTGTTACACTTACAAACATAAAAACATTTGTAACTTGTTCCCTTTTATATAAATAATAGTAACTTATTCTCGTTTATAAAAGTATTGTAACTTTTTCCCGTTTATAAACTCGTGTGTCATTTATAAAAATATTTGTAACTTATTCTCATTTATACAAATAATTGTATCAACATGTAGACTTATTCTAGTTAAAAAAAAATTATTTTAACTTATTTCCGTATATAAAATTATTTACATCAACATGTAGACTTTTTCCCGTTTATAAGCGTCTTGAACCTCTGTGACAATTTATAAAACAATTTTTAATTTATTTATGTTAAAAAACAATTGTTTTAATACTTCAATTTTTCTCCTTTATAAAAATATTTGTAACTTATTCTCATTTATACAAATAATTGTATAAATAGTTGATTTATTATGTATATCAAGTTATTTGTAACTTATTCCCGTTTATAAAAACAATTGTAACTTATTCAGTTTATAAAAATGATTGTATCAATACATTTTAATATTTTATCATTAATTTTTTATGATTACCATTTATCATTAAATTTTCATGATTACCATTTAACTTTTTTTTATCATATAAAGTTTATTTGAAAAGATTCCGATAAGTTTAAGTATTTTTATATGTTTAAAAACAATTATATCAATACGTAGATTTTTTTTCCGTTTATAAGTGGCTTGAACCCTTGTGACAATTTATCAAAATAATTTTAACTTATTCTTGTTAAAAACAAATTTTTCCCGTCTGGATTCACATTATACGTCTCTCACTCTCATTTAGCAAAAATGGAGGAAACTTGTTCCGGACCGGGCCAACGTCTGCCCTACCGCCGGGCAGGCCCAACCCAATACTGGTACGACCCAATATGGCCAATAAAATAGCTAGCCCCGAGCACGTCCCTAGCGTCGCCGAGCACACCCGTGCCTTCCCCCTCGTCGGCCACTGGGTAGACACCATTGCCGTGCAGAAGCTCAGAGCCGGGGAGAGTGCCCCTCTCCTCGGCCTCCACGTACTCCTCCCCGCGAGGACCCGTTCTCTTGTAACCTCCCACCTCCGAAGGATTCGGTCTACCCACCTTCCGGAGATCTCGGGACCGTTATCCCAGGGCGAAGACCACGTGTTGGTCTTCACTATGCCACGTAAGCCCTGACAGTTGCTTGGATTGGGCCTTGCAGTCCAGGCCAATGCAAGTAACCGTTGGCCCCGCGCTGGGGGCTCTATATAAATACCCTCTCTCTTGAGAGTGTCAGGTGACTTCATATTCTAAACTCACCTACTTTCTATACTTGTTTTTCTCTGACCTTACCTGACTTGAGCGTCGGAGTACCTTGCAGGTACACCCCCCGACCATATCATCCTCACCGGAGCTGAAGACCATACGACGTTGCTGGCCACTGTCAAACTGTCTGATCCAAGTACGATCAGTGGCGCCGTCTGTGGGAAACTACTGTTTCCCGGTTTTTTCTTCATCATTAAACCAAAGTAATCTCTCCGTTCACAACTACCATGGCCAGCACTAGCACCCAAGATGGGAACACCGCTCCGGACGCCGCCTTCACACAGCTCGACAACGGAAACCACCGTGAGGACACTGCTGCCGCCCATATCGAAGAAGGCGACATAAAGGACGGGCAGACCGCCTCCCCTTTTTCTGAAGACGTGGCGTATGACGCCGCCAAACATGACATCCTGCAGGTCGTCTACCAGCCAGTCGCTCCACCACCAAACGCTGACCCGGGCACGGTGGCCCTTTTCGCATTGGTCAATCAGACCAACCAATTGATTGCCCAGCAGAATCTCAGGATCGAAGCGCTCGAGAGAGGGCGACCACGACGCTCTTCCCCGTGAAGGTATCGTCACCCACCGTCTCCCGACCGTTCCCCTTCCCCGCGAAGGAATTGCCCCGCCATCTCTCGCAGCCCCTCCCCGCAGCGCGAGGGCCGCCGGCCGCGACTGGAACGACCCCAACAAGCAGTCGCCCAGAAGCGCCCTCGCTCCCCTCCGTAGGGCGAGCATCGACGTTCCCCGACCAAGAAGAGGAGCACAAGTAAAGGGGAAAGGCCGAAAAACCCCCCAGAAGCTCTCCTCGGCGACATGGACCCGGTCGGGGCCACCACTCCCCATCTAGATCGCCGACCAGAAGCGATGAAGACGACCAGAGGACTCCTCTGTCCAGAGAAATTATGGACACACTCATCCCCGCGGGCATGGAGAAGCCCCCACAACTGGGGACCTACAATGGCACGACCGATCCTAACGATCATATCGAGAACTTCAAAGCCCTGCTCGACTATAGAAACGTCAGGGGAGCTATCAAGTGCAGGCTCTTCCTGAATACCCTCCAGAAAGGAGCCATGACTTGGTACAAGAGGCTTGCTCCAGAATCTATCACATCCTGGAGACAGCTGAAAACGCAATTCTCCAGGCATTTCACCACCTCTCGCTGACATGCGAAGACGGTGGCCTCCCTGGAGGCCATCTTCCAAGGACGAAATGAATCCCTCTGAGACTACATCGAGAGATTCAACATAGAAGTCGTCGAGGTCCACGCGACCGACGACGTGAAGAAGTTCTTGATCGCTCGGGGACAACGCACTGGTACCGACTTCGCTAAGGTTGTGGGCATCCATAAGCCTCACAACTTGGAAGACATGCTCTTCCGAGCTCAATCGTACATTGAGTTCGAGGAGACGCAGGCCGCTTAAATAGCCCTCGACTCGCGGCGACAAGATGGCCCCCGCGGCCACAGAGAACAAGACTCTCCTCCCCCCCGGTGTGGGGGAGAAACGAGGAAGGAAGGTCGCCCCTGGGACTCTCGCTAACAGAGAGGTCCTGCAGGCCGGTTCACAGAATACACGCCGCTCAACGCTCCCCGCGCGCAAATTTTCTCCGAGTGTGCCAACTCGGAATTTTAGAAAGGGGGCGTCCGTTTTCCCAAGCCAACATCCTCCACCTCAAACAAGTCCTGTCACAACCCCCGGTCCTCTCACGGCCTGAGAACGGGGAGACACTGTTCTTATATCTCACAATCACGAGTGAAGCAGTCAGCGCTGTCCTCATCCGAGAAATCCCGGACGGGCAGAAGCCGATTTACTTCACGAGCAAGGCCCTCCAAGGCCCCAAGCTCAGGTATCAGCAGATTGAGAAAGTCTCCCTGGCCCTCGTCACCGCAGCCAGGAGGTTGTGCCATTACTTCCTAGCCCACACGATCGTTGTACGAACCGAGCAGCCAATAAGGCAACTCCTCGGTTGACCAGACATGGCAGGAAGGATGCTCAGATGATCGCTCGAACTCGCCGAGTTCGACATCCTGTACGAGGGAAGGAAAGCCCTGAAGGCTCAGGTACTGGCCGACTTTGTGGCGGAAATGACCGTCCCGGAACCTTCGACCAATGGATCCCAAAAATGGACAATCTACGTCGACGGGGCATCCAGCACGAAAGGTAGTAGGGCGGGCATTATCCTCGAGAACGAGGAAGGCATCCTGATCAAGGTCTCCCTCGAGTTATCCTTCCCGACATCGAATAACCAGGCAGAGTATAAGGCTTTCCTCGCCGGGCTACGATTGACCGAGGACCTTGGCGCCAAAGAGGCCAAAATCTTCACCGACTCCCAGCTCGTAGCCTCGCAAGTCCGAGGAGAGTACCAAGCCAAGAACGACATCCTCATCGAATACTTGACCTTGGTGAAAGAAAAGATCGAAAACTTCGCCTCCGCGGAAGTAGCCCACATCCCATGCGAGCACAATACCCGAACAGATGTCTTGTTCAAATTGGCGAGCACAAAGAAGAAAGGCGAAAACAAATCCGTCATACAAGAAGTGCTTTCCCGCCCGAGCATCGACAAGCCCGTTCCGGCGGCGGACGTGAACGCCATTGGGGACAGCAATTGCTGGATGACCCCGGTATACGAGTACCTCACGGCGGTCAAACTGCCGGAAGATCCCAAGGAAGCGGGGATGGTTAAGCGGCGAGCATGCTCGTACACAATAGTCGAGGACAAGTTATACCGTCACAGGTTTTCTATCCCCCTCCTCAGGTGCATCGAGGAGACCAGGGTCCCCGGTATACTCCAGGAAATCCACGAGGGAATCAATGCACAGCACCTCGGCGGGCGATCCTTAGCCCATAAGGCTCTCCGAGCGGGGTATTACTAGCCCACCATGCAGCAGGACGCTAAGGAGCACGTCAAGAAATGCGATCGATGCCTGTTGAGTGCAGAATAGGGCAAGCAGCAAAAATATTTATTTTTAGAAGAATTCCCACCGGGATTTATATCGTGTCCACAGAAATCGGTTCGAGGGAAAGAATGTCGTTCGACAATCTCTCGCGTTAATGAGTTTGGGTTTAAAATGATTTTAAATATAAAAACAGAAAAGTAAACATTAAAACATAAAACAAATTCATTCTTCAGCAAGACAAACTTATCCGGCATGCACATAATCGACTCCTCACAAACTTAAACTTACCGACCAGTTATACTCAACCTACAATACTCCTCAATATCACCCAGCATTGCTCACAACAAAGGTTATGTCTAACGCAAAGTTGAGATAACAACCGTGTTACCCTCGCCGATACTTTCGCACGCAAGCTCAAGGCACAGAGGCATTAAGCTTCAACGCCTATTGAAGATTGTTAGCTCTTAAATCTATCTCTAGAATCCAGAAACTAACACCCTAATCAAAGTTTGCGAAGGTTATCTCTAATGCAACTCAAACCCTGCGCATAAAGCAAAAATCAGAGACAATCACCAATAAAGATTTGTAAAGCAAGTTTTATACAACACCATGGGCGACAAATATACATGAGATCATAGTCAATATATATATACAAAACCCATCAAAGAAGAAAAACACAAAGAAGAAGAGAAATGAACCAAACATCTCGCGGTTTGTCAGAGCCGATCGACGATCAATCCACTCCAGATCATCCGTATGCAAGCTTCCATGTTGTTTTCTAAGCTAATCTACTGAAAAATGAAGTTTGATGGAGTTGGAGCAAGAATCCCCTAAACCATCCTCTAAAAAATTACAGAATTCTATTATATACAAATCAGATTTTCGCAGGTTCGCTAGGCGAACCCTTCCATTCGCTAAGCGAATGCACTAAAATGGCACTTAAGTGCCTACAAAAAGTTAAATCGCCTCTTGCTTTCTTCAGAAGTTCGCTAAGTGAACGATTTATTCGCCTAGAAAATGCTCGCTAGGAAGTTCGCTAAGCGAACTTTGGTCTCTTTCTCCTCTGTTTCTTTCTGGACTACTTCGCTGGGACCTTCGCCAGCCATTCGCTAAGCGAACATTCGCTGTCACACTCGCTAAGCGAACATGACAACAAAACAACCCCTTATTGAGACCACAACTTCTGAACCGCAGCTCGGATTGATGCACGGTCGGAAGCGCTGGAAAGCTTATTCAATGCTCTATACAACAATGGCAAAATCTCCTTACTTGAATACCTAAAAAATTGAATAGAAAGCAATTAAACTCAACGATATATACAAGAAAACGCAAAATACACACGAAAACGTAAAGTAAACGTATTTACACATAAAGTGGGGTTTATTCAACCAATATTAACACAAAGTATAGATAAGTGCAACAAAACTTATTTACAAAAATAGGTAAATTTTGCACTTATCAATGCCAACGATACGGGGACATGCACCTTGCCCCTCCAAACGAGCTCAAACATTGTCGTCCCCATGGCCGTTTACGTGGTGGGGAATGGACATCCTCAGGCCCTTCGTCGTGGGGTCATACCAAAACAAGTACCTCATCGTCGGATCGAGGCGGAAGCCTTGGCCAAAATCACGACCTTCAACATACTCCGTTTCTACATGAGGAACATCCTCGCCCGATTCGGAGTGCCCCAAGCGATCGTCACCGACAACGAGACACAATTCACCGACAGGAGTTTCCAGGACTTCATCACCAAACTGGGCACGAAGCAGCACTTCACGTCAGTCGAGCATCCTCAAACGAACGGGCAGGCCGAAGCGGCGAACAGAGTAATCATCCGAGGATTGAAACGCCGACTCGGCAGCGCCAAACAACGGTGGGTCGAGGAACTACACAGCGTCCTCTGGGCCTACCGAACAACCCCGCATTCCACGATCGGGGATACCCCCTTCCGTCTGACCTACGGAACGGAAGCAATGATCCCCGTGGAGATCAGGGAACCCTCGAGGAGGACGGAAGGCCCCCTCGACGAGGATGCGAACATCGAGGCCCTAAGGAAAGAGCTCGACTTCGTCGAGGAGATAAGGACGGACGCATCCCTCCAGGAAGCCTCACTTAAACAGAAAATAACTTTACGTTATAACATCAAAGTTATCAAACGTAATTTTCAAGTAGGCACCCTCATCCTACGAAGGAACAAGAAAGATTCGCGAGAAGGCAAGCTTGCCGCGAACTGGGAGGGCCCGTACCGCGTCCGCGCTAAAACGAGGATAGGAGCCTATTTCCTCGAAAATATGCACGGGGAAGAACTTGCTCGACCATGGAACGCTGAGAAGCTTAAGCAAAACTACAGTTAGACACTGTCCACGACACGTCAACGTCGCGATTACGGGGGCGCGCTAGGGTACAAGCGCGACACCCCTATACGAATACGATGGTCAAAGGCCGCGTTGTGTGTGCGCGAGGACTTTTGATCCGGCGAGGATACCTCGATCGAGCTTCGTCATCGCCGTACCAATTAGGCAGAACACCCAGCTCGTAATGGGAAGTTCACGCCACGAAGTTAAGACCTCGACCGAGCTCTTAGCCTCGTTAAAGGTTGGAATACACCTCCGACCACTCGACCAGCTCTCCACGCAGTCGAGGAACATGAAAGTCGAGCAAACTCCCAAAATTACCAATACTTAGACAAAACAATAGTATCACACACACATAAGCGAAAACATACAAGCATCACTCGCGCAAATACGCAAGAATCAAAGCACTAACCGGGCAGAAGCCCATTGTACGAATATTACAAAGTATCAAAAAGCCCTTGGCACGCAGGCCGGGCAAAGATCATCAAAGAAATGGCACACAGGCCAAACAAAAAACCAAAAAAGTGGAACGCAGGCCGAGCAAACAAAATAACTAGACAACGATTTCCTCCTCGATCCGGCCATCATTCTCCCCGTCCTCCTCCTCTGGAAGGTCCAACTTGCCATCGACCACACGAATAAACGAGTTAATCATGTCGAGCGCAAGCGGGACACCTGGATTCTCGGCCTCAACCTACGCCACAACATTTTTGAAGCCTATCTCGAGGGCCTCAAGACTATCCTGCTGAAGCTCCCGAATCTTAGTGATCAAATCCGCATGGCTGACGAAACTTTTCTCCTCGGTCGACTCGTTCTCTGCAGGGTGAATAGCAGCGGAGAAGAGAAGGGAAGACCGGAGCGAAAAAGGTGGGAACGTGCAAGTGGCACGAACTCAAACCCCTTTTATAGGCCCTTCACGGGACTCGAGGAGTCCCTAGGCTTTTGAGTACCCTAGGCCTAGCCGTCCCTAGGCATTAATTACAGGTGACACGCAACACGTTTTTCACGCGTTAACCCTTTCATCTGCCTTGCTCCTCGGACTCACAACCCCTGATCTCCCCGTGGCAACCGACCGACGACGTCACTGTTCGAACAGAGTTCAAATTTCCTGCCCGTCTAGTGTCCCATGACCGTGGCTTTCGCATTGCATTATGCCCGCGGACACGGGGCAACCTCCCCGTCGACACGTATCCTTAACGAATGGCTAACTGCTCGGCTTAGAGTATATTATGCCTGGTGACACGGGGACACCTCCTCATCTTAGAGGCTGACCCTTAAGTCATTACTCCGACACCTCGGAGCAACGACTTGGGGGGCTCCTGTTCCAGACCGGGCCCAACACCTGCCCTACCGCCGGGCAGGCCCAGCCCAATACTGGTATAAACCCAATATGGCTAATAAAATAGCGAGCCCCGAGCACGTCCCTAGCGTCGCCGAGCACACCCGTGCCTTCCCCCCTCGTCGATCACGGGGTAGACACCACTGTCGTGCAGAAGCTCAGAGCCGGGGAGAGCGCCCCTCTCCTCGGCCTCCACGTACTCCTCCCTGCGAGGACCCGTTCTCTTGTAACCTCCCACCTCTGAAGGATTCGGTCTGCCCACCTTCCGGAGATCTTGGGACCGTTATCCCAGGGCGAAGACCACGTGCTGGTCTTCACTACGCCACGTAAGCCCTGGAAATTGCTTGGATTGGCCCTTGCAGTCCAGCCCAGTGCAAGTAACCGTTGGCCCCGCGCTTGGGGCTCTCTATAAATACCCTCTCTCTTGAGAGGGCCACCTACTTTCTGTACTTGTTTTTCTCTGACCTTACCTGACTTGAGCGTCGGAGTACCTTGCAGGTAGACCCCCCCCGCCGTATCATCCTCACCGGAGCTGAAGACCATACGACGTTGCTGGCCACTGTCAAACTGTCTGATCCAGGTACGATCAAAACTGTTAAGTGTAATTTTTCGATATCAACTCTTAGTATCTCCAAAAAGAAAAATAGAAAAACATTATAAACAACATCAAAACCGATTACAACATTTTTTATTTTCGTTGACATGAAAACATGAAAAAAATGTGAATCAAACATGAAAAATAAAAAACATTAAATCAATAGAAAGTCATTAAGCAATATAAAATCAGTAAATCAAAGGAGATACCTTTCATATTTGAATGGCCAGAGATGGAGACCAGAAAGAATTTTTCGATAACGTTTCACCGATCTAATTGATGTTTAGTTCTTTAAACAGAGCATGAGGAGATGAGCACGAAAATGGCTTTTATTTCTCCATTGGAGGTGGTGATGGTTGTAGAAAGGGTGGAGAAAAGGGGCGGCGGTGGTCTAGGATTTTGGGGAAATAGAGAACATGGGAGAGAAAGACCAGAGAGAGGAAGATGAGTAGAAGTGAAAGGTAAGTAGAAGTGAAATAAAAATTAACGTGTGAGTTTGAATTGGAATGGAAATCGATTGCAATTACTGAGTTATATGGGAAGATGTGACATGTTGTGAGAGTTATATGAGGTTTTCAATGTGAGATTTTAGGGTTCAGTTAACCGTGTAGAATAATTTAAGGTTCCCAAAACCTTTTGCAATGACCAAGGTGATATGCACAACTTCTTAGAAGAGTCTTTAGATATCCCAATTTTTTCCAAACATCTTCATAAAAATACAAATTTTTTAATATTTTTTAATACGCTTCACTTCTACCCGTTAGTATATGCCTTCAAGACCTTTATTACGATAAATAGTCTATAACTATTATTCTATAGATACGCTTCACATCTACCCGTCAGTATATGTCTTCAAGAACCTTTATTACGATAAATACTCTCCAAAATCTTGATACATTACTTATTCAAAATAAAAGACTAATATAATTCGTCGCTAATTTAATAATAAAAAAAAATCTTTCAATCTAAAAGACTAATATGATAAGGGACTAAAATAAACCTTAACCTATTATACTAAAAAGATATTAAACCATAAATATATTAATTAATAAACTTTTCCTTTTGACAAATACTAATGTTAATAAACCATAATATTACAAACATCATACGAATATCACATCAATTATCTAAGTAGTATATAATTTTTATCACATCAATTTTTTCAACATGTTTGATTTTTATTTTAAAAAAATGAATTTTTTAATTCTAAATATTTTAAAGAAATGTGCTTAAATAAATGTACTCTGAATATATTTTTATTAACCTAAAATATGCAAAAATTGATTTTCCAAATTGCACCCTCTCTCGTTCTCGATATTCAATTTATTTATTTTGTATTCTGTATATTTCAAAATTTAAAAGAAGAAACTATAAATTCTTAGTCTAAAAAGAAGTAAAAATGGAATAGCAAAAAAAATGAAGATAATTTAGAATTTAACATTTTTTTGCGAGGGTGAGCTCAAGTGTGGGGTCTATGGGAAAATTTTCTTAAAATTCAGTGACCATAGATATAGTTTAGCCAACTTTGTAAATGTTTTTTCTTTTGGTGATAAATTTGTATATATATTGTTCTGTTAAATAATTGAAAATAAAATGTAAAATCATTTACTATTAGTCTATGATTAGTTAACTAATCTTACAATCTTTGAGAATAATGGCAGCAGAATTTAGAAGCAAATTTAGGGACATGGTCAGCAATAAAGAAGAGTATCATAATCTCCACTCAGTATCATAATCTTCACTCGTCTTGATATATGTTAAAGTTTAAGGAATTTTCATAAACATTGAGTTATAAACTATTTTTATCAGAAACCAAGAATAAAATTAAAATCTAATCCAATCACATTAGTTTCATATTGATAAATCAAACTGCAATTACCATTGAAAAAAACAGAGGCATTCTTGCGTCACACAGTTCTAATTATTTCTATATTCATAATATAGTGCATTGTTCTATCTAACTATGGAACTCACTATAAAGATTTGAGTATTTTGCTGTCAACAACAACCAAGATACAATGGTTTAACCTGTAAAAGAAGAAAATAGTGTTATTAAATAACAACTTCTAATAGGCATAAGAAGTCATTAAAGAAACCTCATGAAAGCATGAGCACAATTTAATATTAGTACCAACCAATATGACGACATGAGCAATAGTTAACATTATATTATTTTTTATAGTTGGTAGAAGATAAAGATGCACTCCAAGCTCCACACCAATCCAGCAGAGGCATCATTATTATACTAAAATAATAGTAATTTAAAACACAAATCACATAGGAGTAGAATTTATTCAACACAAATCCATTGCTTTTATGGGTGCACTCCTTTCTTCATTTCCTGGCAATTTAAACCCTATCACCAACACAGACATTTCATCAAACACTTAGTAGGCAATGCTACACTAATTAATTTGATGTTCATACCAAAATTGAACACAAAATTATTAACCTAAGTTTTCAAAAATGAAAAGAAGATAGATTAAAACGAAAAACTGAGCTTTGGATTAAAATTACTAATTATAATTAAACATAAAAGGCATTTGTACACTTACTGCTAGCAGAGAGATTCGATTTAATTACTGAATTTCAATTCTTCTCGGAATGCAAGAGTCTATACACACAACTGAAAAGACGAAAAGAATTTCTGTTGAGGGTAGTATACAACTTTTTTAAACAAAAATATACATAAACAAAATTTTAGAAAATAAATATATAGATTTCACCACTAATCAAGGGCAGCAGTATCAATTATTTACCCAATATATAAAATACAAATGTTCAGAAATTAAAAACAATATACAAAGAATAAAATCACATATAACTCTACTAATCATCTCTGAAAAACTCAAGCTTTTTCTGATGTACAACACGAGTATTCCCTGCAAATCACAAAACCCTAAAATTAGGGACTTGAATTAGCGAATAATAGTAGTTAGTAAAATTGAAATCATAGAAGGTGAATTTGAACAAACCAATCTATTGACTGTTTGTGTTTGATTCGAGTTCTTGGAAGGTCTTTGGATTAAAAGAAGAATAAAACGAATAGATCGTAATACAACAAGCAATGAGAACAAAATCTTACCTTATAAAGTAAAAATCCCAAAAAATTGAAAAGTGATAAAAAGTGACAGCAAAATTAGGGTTCTGTTTCGATTTCAAATTTGATTTTGAATTCGTATCAGCTTTTTGGTTGAGGAAAAGGTGAAGGGTTGGAGGAAGTGAGAAAGCTGGAGGAAGTGATATTGGAGAGCCATGCTTTTGTCATAGATTGGAGAATAAAATTGGAAGAGATTCGATGGTGATATTGAAGAGCCATGCATTTGTATCAATGCAGTTTCAACTTTCAAAGTCCATTTTCAATATCCAATGTGAATACTGACAGCAAAATAGAATGGTTTTAATATCATTGCATAGAAAATAATTCCAAGTTTCAAAGTGCTTCTTCAATATCCAATGCACTTATTTGACTGTACATCTTCTCTTTATTTTCCAATTATTTTTCTTAATTTTTAAAAAAGACAATGACCTTACATATTCAAAGATTTTTTTTTTTAATTGAAAAAGAAAACTAAAAAAACAATAGCATTGCCACATCAGTCGCATTTAATGTCAAATGACTAATATTACACTAAAAGTGTGTAAAGTCGTTATTGCCTTTTTAATTAATTTAATTAAAGAATTTAACCGAAGGATAAAATGGATATTTTGTGAGGTAAGATTTTAATAGATAGTTATTAGAAGTAGAAACAACTTTAAAACTATAGATTATTGTGGTTGTCGCATTTTATCAGTAATCCGAAACATCCTTAAAAAAAATAAAATAAATAAAATATCCTACTAATCTAATCTGAAAAAGTTGCTAGCTATGCCAATTTCGCAATTATGTCCAAACACCCCTCCAATTCTACGAATCAAAGCCTGCAACCCCAACAACAACGACACTGGATCCAAATCAGTTACAGGGAAACCCAGGGTCAGTCCCCAGCTGAACCGGTGGTCCAGGGCTCGTGCAATACGTTCCGGTCGAAAATTGGACCGCTCTAGTCCACGAACCCAAACCCTAGAAACCAACCACTCCCCACCTACACCTCCCTTCGCTGTTGAACCAGATGACACCGTTAGTGATGACGGTTCAGAGTTTAGGGCCAAATCCATTTATATTGTCTCTGACGGAACTGGTTGGACCGCTGAACACTCCGTTAATGCCGCCTTGGGTCAGTTCGATTACTGCTTGGTTGATCATGGCTGCCCCGTTAGTACCCATTTGTTTTCTGGGGTAACTTTTCTAACCATCCATTCTTTATCCTTTTTATCAGAAACACGAAACCGACACTAACACTTGTGTGTAGGTTTCTAACACTAGCACAGACACCTCTGAAACTTCTTTTCAGAGGCGTCTGTGCTATAGAGTTCTTAAATTCTCCTGAATAGTTTTATTAATGCTCTTGTCGTTAGACTTTTAGTTATTTGTTTATGTTGAGATTGTTGTTGTTTAGATTGACGATGTGGAAAGGTTATTGGAGATAATAAAGCAAGCAGTGAAGGAAAATGCATTGCTTGTGTATACATTAGCCGATTCTTCGTTATCTTCCGCTGCTGAGAAGGCATGCAAACTATGGGGTGTGCCTTCTACTAATGTACTGGGACCCATTACGGAAGCCATTGCTTCTCATTTGGGTGTGTCTCCTTCCGGTCTTTCTCGCGGAGCTTCTGGCGTTCCTCTCTCCGATGATTACTTTCGAAGGATTGAAGCTATTGAGTTCACTATCAAGCAAGATGATGGGGCATCTCCGCAGAATCTTGCCAAGGCAGATATTGTGCTCACCGGGGTTTCACGCACTGGGAAGACGCCTTTGTCTATTTATCTTGCTCAGAAAGGGTATAAGGTCGCTAATGTGCCGATTGTGATGGGTGTGGATATGCCTAAGACTCTCTCTCAGGTTGATCCAAAGAAGGTTTTTGGATTGACTATAAATCACGGTGTTTTACAGGAGATTAGAAGAACAAGGGCTAAAACTTTGGGATTGAGTTCGGAATCAAGGACTAATTACTCGGAGATGGATTATATTCGAGAGGAATTTGAATTTGCAGGAAAGCTCTTTGCTCAGAACCCTGGTTGGCCGGTTATTGGTAACAATTTTAAATTACACCCGATTTTACATTTCTATAATTCAAACTGTCATTTAGATTATTTCAAAGGGAGTTGCAAAATATTACTTTCAAACTAATGTTGATGAAATCTAAATTTATTTACTAATGAATACAGATGTGACTGCAAAAGCCATAGAAGAAACTGCAGCAGTTGTGTTGAGGTTGTTCCATGACCGGAAGCATAAGTGTACGATGTCTAGGATCTCCAAACGTTATTAGAGATACGATTTTCTCTCTTGTTGAACTCCGTATTGTAAATCACCATAGTTGTATACTCTTCGGTCATAGGGATCAATTTCCACTCACCTATCCTTTTGACAACTTTGTAATGCCTCCGCATAATTTCCTTCAGATTGAGCCAACATCGGTTATGGTCGAAATTCTGTTCAAAGATTCTCTTCCTTTACTCCTTTGATTTAGGTCAATTGTCTAAAATATGGATTCATAAACCAATATTTGAAGCCAAATGTTTGTCTTAGGCGTTTTATATAACTTTTTCTTGTTATGTCTAATGTTAGTTATTATGAGGTGGTTGTTATATCAACCCTTATCTTTTGTAAGGTTAGATACTTTGACCCCATATAAATAAAGAGGTTCATTAACTTATATAATTAAAATTTAAGAAATACAATTTATAATTTTCATTTTCATTGTTTGCATATTATTTTTTATGAAACAATGCTTTTATCACATTTTCTATGCTAACATTAAACAAGTTGAGACAAACAAAGCTTCTGCCCCCTCTCAATTGGTTATAAATAGAACGTTATGGAAACAAAATCAGGATATAAATTGATTTTATTTTCATTTTCATTGACATATGCTATGTTTTTTCTTGTGGAGAACATTTTGGTGCTTTAAAGTGAATGTTAATAAAAATTTTAATTATGCTAATCGTGCTGTCATTAGATCAACTATAACTGATCCAATAACAATACCAAAGCGAGTAGCATATTTAAAATTTTATAAACTTTTACTTTAAAGTCACTAAAATGTTCTCTCACAGCGTTAGTGAAAACATAGCCTATGCTAATGAAAATAAAATCAACTTATATATTGTTTTTGTTTTCACAACAAATTATAGAACAAGACTTATAACAAAAGATTATATATTTTGGTTTGCTTCAACGTTGGTTTATGGCTCTATTTATAGTCAGTTAAGAGAGAGCATAAACTTTGCTTGGCTCATCTTGGCACACAAAATGTGATAAAAACATTCGATGAAAATTCTAAATTGTATTTCTCAAATTATAATTATATGAGCTAGTGAACCTCTATTTATATTTATATGGGTTTAAAGCAATTAACCTTGCTTAAAAATAAAATAAAATAGGGGTTGATATAACAAACACTTCATAATTACTAATAGTAAGTCTAACGAGAAAAAAAATACAAAACACCTAAGATTGATTAACACAACTCAACCCTTCTTCAAACGAAGATTGATTTATGAATCTATATTTGGCTTCAAAACCGCATGCGAGATTTTCTATCTCACACAACTCCATAAAATAATGATTATAAACATCCATGGAATCAAACAAATTTTGTTTCAGTATTCTCATTATCAACTGATTGTCATATACTTTCGCAAATAGGTATGCCTTTTTTTGTATCACACATCATTCAGTTATATTATGAAACATCACCATCATTTCCACCACTTGATTTGCAAGTATTCTAAGAAATATGAATGGTAGTTAATCTTCAACAGTATCTTACTAGGACCAGCTGTTGAAAGGCGGTTTCGATCGGATGAGTACTGCTGGCCTCTCTTTTGTGAAAAATGCAATGAATGGAAATTAAGTTTTCTTTCCTTCAAGGGAAAGGAACCTCTGGTCCTGCCAAATTGGTGAAGTATTTCTCCATGGTTTGGTTTTCAAAGTCACATATAGGGACCCTTCTTTTTGTGCTTGCCTAATTGTTTTTTATGGTTCCATTGATCCTTAATTGTTATGCCTAATTGTTTTTTTATGGTTCCATTGATACTTAATTGTTATGTACGATATCTCTATTTTCTTACCAAACTATCCGGTGGGATATAATATTCATGCATTGTGTTTGCATTCACTTGTTGAAAAAAATACATTACTTGCTAAACATATTAAAATTCTTAGACTCAGGCACAGAACCTATATAGGCATTTAACGTATTTATGTGAAGACTATTGGTGTACCAAACATGCCTGTAGGCAGGCACAAAAACATGGGCATTTGAATGGTGAGTTTCCTTAATTCTTTCATTCCTATACATTGACAAATTAGTCAAAGCCACAAATTTCTTAGGTTTTCTTTGATTTGTTCTTGTTCACCTAACCTGGTGTATGTATTAATTTTTTTTACTGCAGCATTACAACTATAGAAATTGTATTGGAGTCTCGCATTACCTAGGTTTTCGAGCTGTAACATGTATTGGGTGATTTTTGGACGAGATCCAAATCAATTGAACATGGTATTAGGGTTGGGTTAGATTAAAGATTGTGCTTTGGTCTATATTGTTTGGGAATCAAGGCTAGTGATAATTTATATACAATACTCATACATATCAATTCAACAAGACGATTTTTGTAAAGGATAAAGCCGTGAGAGTTCTCACTCCTAAAGTGGACAATACCTCGCAGTTACAGTAACACAGACTTGAGGTTAACTGAAAAATTGACGCTAGAATATTGAGGGGTTGGGCTCACATGCTCACACCTTGCCCCTTAGCCTTGACTAGGGACAACTTTTCTGGAGAGGCTAAAATAATCCTAGATTGTCTGAAAATCAAATCTAAGAATAATTTATATACAACACTCATACACCTTAACTCAACTAGACATCATTTTTAAAAGACAAAGCCGTGAATGTTCTCATACCAGAAACTGACAATATTTTGTAGCCGTAGTGGTGCGGACCTGAGGTCGATCGGAATAGATTGCAATGAAAAAATTTGACCCATGACCTGAGGTGAAGTGAGTATTAAAGTTGTATTAGAGTCCTACATTATTTAGCTTTATGAATTGTTAGATGTATAAATGTGTTTGAAGTTCATCATCCTTTAAAAGTGTTTTTGTAAGATCTAAACTCATTTAGCAAAAACAACGTTTTTTCCTTCTCTAAGGATTTAGAACATAACTTTTTTATCAGGTTGTTTGGTTTAGTTAGTGGCAAACATGAATCTTAAGATAAAGGTTCTTTTTTGAAAAGGATCTAATGTCCACATGCTTAGTCATGTAAACCAACTACACAACATAAGAAACTTGCCAAATTAAACTAAATGATTCACACATGACACATCTAGTTTATTCTCAAAAGTTCCTCTATATATCAAACATTATTTGGCCCTGAAAATTACAACTAGTGGATTACAGCTTTTTTGACAAAGACCAAAAATCTCATTGAGTATGCAATGTCTCTTTAGTTCCCACTGCTCACGGTATTGCACTTTTGTATTGTAGCTTCTAGGTAGCCTTCATGGGCCTCATTACATTCTACTATTGCTTCTCTTTTCTTTTTCCTATCTTAACTTTAAAATTTACAAATATGGAAAAAGTTTCATTTGCTATTATGATTGCATGTGAGACCAAAAACAGAAGAGAATGATACAAGCTGAGGTATATAAACCCTATGAAGAGAAAAAGAAAAAAGTAACTTCCTCATCCTTTAACTCCCTCTTGTACCTCCAGAAGAGGTAAATGATTCAGACATAAAGATGGTGGAAGTTTAGTTCGCATTCAAAAGCTTTCAAATCTCATTCTATCCGGTATAAGTCGCGGTCGAATAAATAACTACTGCAAATCACTTCCATTTTCAACTCCGTTATTATGCTTACTGATACTAAGAGTCAAGTATATCAATAATAACGTTCCCACGCTTGACCTGTTTCGAGTTTCAAAACATATTAATCAACGTACATAAAACTATAGGCCCTCTGGTCACTATTATAAGTAAATTTAAACTTTTTGATTCATTCAACCATGAATGTATCTAGTCTGTATATAAACCAGATACATCAATTGTTAAATGAACTAAAAAAGTGAAATTTACGACCGAAGAATGTATTAAGGATTAAGACTAACACAAGTGTATAGATAAGGGATGAATCTTACAATGTGGCAAAGATAAGAAGAATTTTCTTAGGGTCAAGTAGCCATGAATAAGATCGTCCGAAACTATTTCTCCTCGCCATACATTTGTTTTCTGTGTTGTTGTTACACATGTTACTGCTAGCTGTTGTGATAGTAATTTGATGATGTACTTGTTGTTGTGTGTTTGTTGAATTTTGCATGGACCCTACCCCCATTACTGTTGACTTGGAGGGTCCTAACAAAGAAGCTACAGTTCAATGAAACAAAAACAAGAGTTTACAATTTACATTACATTACAAGTTCTCAACAATAATATCCAAATTTCTGATAATTGACAGTACATGTGGCCCCTAAGTATGGTGTACCAGAAACATATTAATTAGATAATCATATATAATCTCTTCTGTAGCCTTCTATATGATTGAGCCATAAACTTATATCAACGAGTTTGAATCAGTTGAATTAAGGGTTAAAAAGAATTCGAGGATAAATTTCGGACAAATGTGTAAATATATTACTAATAATTTGCTAGCATTAAAAAAATATATCTAAGTTTGACAATTTTTTCAAGTCTGTAGACAAAGTGGTAATAATCATCTGAAACTCAACTGTGAGTATTAGAATTCGAACCTTGGTAATAGCGTCTAACCTAATAATATCAGTTTTTGTCATTTGAAATAAAATTTGCAGACAACTAAGTTGGACAATTTTACATAATAGGTTGGTTTCTTATTTTTTTTTTCCTTTAACTAATCTTCAACAACTCTCATAATTTTTAATTTACATAATGTATATTATCATATTGGTCTGAATGAGGTTTGTTATGAATTATTTTAGTGACCAAATGAACTTAACTTGCCATAACGGTCAAACAAGGAAAACAAACCCACCAAAAGTTGATAGTAACATGAAACATTTTTTCAACTGAACGGGACATCAATGAAAACAAAATCTAACGCCAGAGATTCATCGGTCCAGATCTATCTATAACATAAAAACAATAATATATTTGTATTCTTTCATATATTTTTTTGTATTTTTGTTGTGCATGTGACATAAAAAAAATCAGACCAAGATGATCCAAATCCTAATAAATGAAAAAAAACAAATACTAAGTTAAGAAGAATACAATGAACTAGTCGGTAACACTTTGGAATTGCTATAAGTACCTTTCGGAGAGCATGTAGTAGGGACAATATCTTTGTCTTGAACTGTGACATTACCACCATTCATATTTCTATCACCCCAACGTTGAGATCCTTTCCTAGAAGGGTTCCTCTGCAACTATATTATATAGTTTAAAAAAATAAATAATTCATGTGAAAGAAATTATTAAGGGCAGAAATTAAAAGAAATTGCAACTTAAGAATGCAACTTGGTGGTGGAAGTTGAGTGAGTCACACACAAAGTTAATTAACTGGCTTTATCTAATCTTCAACGCTTGATCAATTAAAATATTGTAATTTTACGGCTAATGGGGAAGGCGTGGGAGAAAAGTATTGCTTGAGAAAGACATTAGACTCTAATGGCCGCAAAGGTTTAACAAAAGTTGGTAATGAATATATGTTTTCTGTTTCATAATTTTCATATTAGTACAAAGTTTTTTTTTTAAACTTGATATCTGGTCTTAGAACCGACTAATATGTAGTCGGATTCTACCATTCACTATCTAAGGCCAATTGAAGTCAGAGCAAACTTTGAATAAATCTAATTAATATGGGAGTCGTTGACACCGGTTGAATTCGAACCCGTGAGCATACTCTTTAACTTATTTTGAAATCTTGACTAAACATAAAGTTCTACTTCTAACATTTAGGTTAATTTATCATTGTTTCATCACAACCAAAAGATATCAAGCACGAAGCAGAGGCCGAACATATATTGACACTGATACGTTGAAGAAGTTCAAACACCAATATCAAAATGATACTGAAGTTAGTATAAACACATATAACAATTTAAAAAAATAAATAAATTAAATATAATCATAGGTGTCGACGTGTCAGTCCAAAAGATACGGCTAGACAACATTTTTGTGAGGTGTTAGAAGAGTCGATACTAAATACTAATATATTCAAGAATTATGTGGTTACATTATAAAAAAATCTCATTAACAGAACATGACAGTAACTCTGTTTTGTTTGCTCATGAGATGGGCCAAATATTATATAAATAAAATAATAATCATCACAAATTAAAATATAATTTAAAATTCATAAAACAAAAAGTAAAATTCTTACTGTTGTTCTTGAATTGGCATTGATGATGGCTTTGTTGATGTTGGAAGAGAAAGAATCCATATCAACCACAAAGCTATCTACTTTCTCAGAAGAGTATTGATACGCCTTTATGTGATCTGAAACCAAGATTCTCTGCGAACCTATGTTCATCTGTTCTGATTCCAAAGCCTCACAAGAAGAAGAAACCAAATCCTAAAAAAAAAACAGAGCCACATAGATTGAATAAAAGCCAAATTTCAAATTCAATGAAACAGTTAAAAGAATAAAAAAATCGGATAAGGAACTAAAATTCTTACCAACTCAGGAATTTCCGCAAGTTCCATCACTTTCCAAGAGGAAGAAAAAAAGAATAAAGGAGGAAAAAAGGAGCAGTCTTTAATTTTGTTTCTCAGCGTCAAAAGTTACGTATGGAATGGGACACAAGACTATACTTTAAGGATACAATACCTGATAATAAAATTGAAAATTTGAAAAATTTAAATGAAGAAAATATGATTCATGAACATAATGGAAAACATAAAACCAACATAAGCAAAAACTAAAAAGAAAAAATACCCAGAAATTTGTTGTTGTTTTAAGAAACGGCAAAGTATGGAAAAGACAGAGGAAAGAACGGGTAAGAGAAGTTGTTGGTAGTTTGTTCTGGTTAAAATAATGATGATGGAATGGAAGTGGAAGAAGAAACAGAGAGAGTTATAAAAACAACGTTTTTTGTCTGATTACAGGTGGTTGTTTTTTATTGGAAGGTAGAAAGGAAGGGAACAGTGATGAGAAAGAGAGAGGAAGAGAAGAGCATGATATTGATGCTCATGTGTGGGGTTTCTTATCTTAACAAACATTCATCAAATAATGGATTAGGAGTGAGTTTAGAATTTAATTGTAAAAGTGTACTTGCTTCCACACTTCTCCTTTTCTAGCTCTCGTGTCTATCTATTTATATAAGTATTTTGATTTTTCAAAATTTTTGATAGACATCAATCTCTTTTTTTTTTTTGTCAATATACTATTTTATATTTATAATAGTCAAACAATATCTCATATTTATAATAGTATAATAAAAAAGGTAAATCTCATTTTTATAATAGTAAAAAAATTAAATGTCATATTTTTAATATAAAAAAATAGTTTTTTAAAGTTAAAATAAATTGGTCAATTTAATGAGTTTATCCATATATCTCTTTTGAAAAACCATGTAAATAAAAGGCCTTAACATAAATTAACTAATATAATTAAATTTAAAGACTATTTTATTTGGAATTGGTTGTTATTTTACAAATTCAATGGATTATCTTGATTCATTTTTCTAGAAAAAAATTGTTAGCTTTATCAATATCAATATCAATATTTTTTTAATATTAATATATAAATATAAATAAATAAAAATAAATAAATATTGTTGATAGATGGAAGTTGAATCTTAAATCATAAATTTATATAATTTAAATCAATTAACATATATTCAAGAAGTGATCTCTTCCAACCTAACCAGATGTCTTAGCTTCGAACGTAGTATTAAATATGCAACAGTGTTAAATTTTTTGAAAAAAAGCTTTTCCATCTATTATGATTTTACCTGACTCGAGGATTAATCTCTATAATCGAAATTGCGCGCAGATGATATCCGATTTATTAAAAAAATATACTATAGCTATCCCACCTATTGATCAATCTTTCCAGACTAAAAAAACTAAGATTTTGAATGAGTTTTGATTTTTAATTTAAAATTTTTTATAAATTAATTTTAATAAAAATGTTTTAAAAGATATAACATGTTTTGAAAATTATTTTAAAGAAATAGTTTTTTAAAATTTATTTGATAGGTTTATTTTCAAAACATATCAAAGAAAAGATGAAACTTATTTTATGTTTATTTTATTTTTTTAAATAATACTTTTAATATATTTTATTTTAATCTAGATATAGTTCAAACAAAGTGTTTATAGTATAATATTTATTATATTAAATTTAAATGCAAATTCATGGTATATTTTTAAAATATTTTTTAATATTTTCAAATCAGTTATATTTATATATGGGAGATGGATATTAGAATACTCATATTCACGTTTAATCAGCTCTATTTTGCTTATAAAAAAAGAGAAAAGGGATTATGCACTGATGGTATAAATTAATTTTGTTGGTGTACAAGGTGAATAATGGTGAAAAAGAGAAGAATATATTATAGAGAATGACGGCTACAAGAATTACAAAAGGATTACTAAAAATACTCACTACCACTAGTCTATTTATAAGCTAAAACTAGGGCTACAAAAGCAACAATAAAATACTAAAATACCCTCTAACAAACTTGGTCACCAAGTTTGTAAATTAAAATAAAATATAAATTATTATTCTAATACCATCCCTTAATTTATATTTTCTCAAAACTAACAACTCCAATTCCATCCCTTAAGCGAAGGAATTGATCAGTCTTGATAGCCTTCGTCAGAACATCTGCCAACTGCTTCTGGGTGCTACAGTGCAGAACTTCTAACACTCCATTCTGAACTTGACTTCTCAGATAGTGATACTTGGTCTCAATATGCTTGCTTCTCCCATGCAACACTGGGTTTCTAGCAAGATTGATTGCAGACTTGTTATCAATCATCAGCTTCAGAGGTTTGTCAACTTTGATCTTCAGATCCTCCAGCAAGTTCAGAATCCACATAGCTTGACATGCAGTAACATCACCTGCAATATATTCAGCTCCATAGGTTGATAGCGCAACAACAGGTTGTTTCTTGGAACACCAAGAAATAGGGCCTCCTAGAAACTTAAACAAGTATCCAGAAGTACTTCTTCTGTCAACTCTGTCTCCACACCAATCAGAATCTGAATAACTCAGAAGTTCTGATTCAGTCTTTCTTCCAGAAGGGAACAACACTCCATACTTCAGAGTTCCCTTGATATACCACAGAATCCTGACAGCAGCTTGGTAATGGGACCACTTGGGTTTACTCATGAATCTACTAACCATTCCAACTGCATAGCAAATATCAGGTATGGTATTACACAAATACATCAGAGAACCAACCAACTGTTTGAAGGTTGTAGCATCCACATCCTCACCATCAGAATCAGAATCTAGTTTCTGATTCGTATCTGCAGGTGTGATAGCAGCCTTACAATTCTGCAACTTAAATCTCTTCAGAAGTTCTCGCTCATACTTCAGCTGATGCAAAATGATACCTTTCTCAGAATATTTGAACTCCATCCCTAGAAAGTATGTCATTTTTCCGAGATCAGTCATTTCAAACTCATTCATCAGCACCTTCTTGAACTTAGTTAATTCTTGTTCAGAACTTTCGGTCAGCAGTATGTCATCAACATACAAGCACACCAGAATCATATTTCCTTCAGAAATATGCTGAACATAAACACCGTATTCCATCTCACATTTCTGAAAACCCTGCTTCTTGAAAAATGAATCAATCTTCTGATTCCAAGCTCTGGGCGCTTGCTTCAATCCATACAAAGCTTTATGTAATCTGTACACCATCCCTTCCTGATTTTTTTTCACAAATCCAGGAGGTTGTAACACATAAACTTCTTCTTCTAATTGACCATTTAGAAATACAGATTTCACATCTAAGTGCATCAGAGGCCAATTCCTGTTAGCAGCTATTGCAATCACCAATCTGATTGTTTCATGTCTCGTTACAGGTGCAAACACTTCAGAATAATCCAGCCCAGGTTTCTACAGAAATCCTCTTGCTACCAACCTCGCTTTGTGTTTGCCAATTGATCCATCTGGCTTTAGCTTCTGCTTGAAAACCCATCTGACGCTGATGGCTTTCTTGTCCTTTGGAAGTTCTGTCAGCTTCCAAGTCTTGTTTCTTTCTATGGCCTCAAGTTCTTCTTTCATGGCCTTTAGCCAGAACTTCTGCTTGAGAGCCTCTTCTGTACTCACAGGTTCAGAGTCTACTAACATGGCACACTGAATAATCTCTCCCTCAGAATCTACTTCAGTGTCTTGTAACATGTCAAACTCTTCAAATCTTCTTGGAATGTTTCTGATTCTCTGTGGCCTCTGACCTCGTTCAGAATCTTCTTCAGATGCTTGAACCCCAGAAGTTCTGTCCTCAGAAGTTTCTCCTTCAAAAGCTCTTGCTCTAGAAGGTTGACTTCCTCCAGAACCTTGACCACCTTCAGAGTCTGGCATATTCCCAGAGTCTGAATCAGCACCAAAATCTTGATCATCATCAGAATCTGGATCATCAGAATCACCTTCATCTTCTGAGTCTCCTTCAGAGTCAGAATCACCATCAGTTTCAGAAACTCTTAATTTCTGACCTTTCTTCAGAAGTTCTCACATCAGAATCAGATTGAGACTTATCCCAATTCCAAACTTCTGATTCCTTCACAATAACGTCTCTGCTGAACTCAACTTTATTAGTTTCTGGACAATAAAGCTTGTACGCACCTGTACTGTGGTACCCCACCAGTAACATTACTTTGCTTCTATCATCCAACTTCTGTTTTCTAACTTCTGGAACATGTTTGTAACAAACAGAACCAAACACCTTCAGATGACTAACACTTTGCTTTTCTCCAGTCCACTTCTGAATAGGAACTATTTCCTTCAGCTTCTTTGTTGGACATCTATTGAGCACATATGCTGCAGTGGCAACAACTTCTCCCCTGAAGTTCTGAGGAAGCTTCTTCTCCTTCAGCATGCTTCTCACCATATCAAGCAAAGTACGATTTCTTCTTTCAGCAAGACCATTGTGTTGAGGAGTGTAAGGAGCAGTAACCTCATGCTTAATTCCATTCTCTTCACATAACTTCTGAAACTCTTTGGAGTTATACTCACCCCCACCATCGGTTATGAGAATCTTCAGATTCTGACCACTCTGATTCTGAACCTTCATTCGGAACTTCTTGAATTCAACAAACACCTCGTGTTTGAACTTAATAAGGGATACCCATGTCATTCTCGTGAATTCATCAACAAATGACACGAAGTATTTATTCCCTCCGATCGATTCTACTGGAAATGGACCACACACATCAGAATGTACTACTCCTAAGGCATGTTTTGCTCTTGGAGCAACTTCTGATGCAAATGGCAATCTTGGTTGCTTTCCTTGCATGCACACTTTGCATGACTTCTCAGGCTTCTTAATTGTAGGAATTCCATGTACCAGCTTCTTCGAATTCAGATGTTCTAAGCTTCTGAAATTCAGATGACCAAATCTTCTGTGCCACAACTCACTTTCTTTCACAACACTTGTTGCACTAAGACATTCAGAGTCAGAAGTTCTGACATTCACCTTGAATGTTCTATTCCTTCCCTGTTCTGACTCCATAATCAGCTTCTGATTACAGTCATACAACTTCAGAAGATTGTCCTTCATGGTAACTGAAAAACCTTTCTCAATTAATTGTCCCACGCTCATCAGATTGCTTTTTATGCCAGGTACATACCACACTTTCTGAATCAATGCTGTTTTCCCATTGTTCAGAACAACTCTGACATCTCCCATACCTTCAGCGTTAAGATATTTGTCATCAGCACATCTGATCTTTGTCCTCTTCTCAGAATCAAAATCAACCAGCCATTTCTTATTTCCAGTAAGATGATTTGAGCAGCCAGTGTCCATATACCATCAGTCTGTCAAATTCATATCATCAGATTCAGAAGCCATCAGTAGCACAGATTCATCATCAGAACTTCTGGCTATATTTGCTTCTTCTGACTTCCTTTCTTTGTTTGACCAACAATCTCTAGCAAAGTGACCAAACTTCTTGCAACAGTAACATTGGATCTTCTTCTTGTCATACTTCTCTTTTCCCTTCTGAGCATTCTTTTGCCTATCAGAAGTTGAGGTTTCTGACTTCTGACCACCATCAGATCTTCTTTGCTTCTGATGCTTCTTATCAAAAACTGCTTTCAGAGCCTGCTACTCTACTTCCCTTTCAGAAGTTCTCTCATTCAGACGCAACTCTTGCGCTTCTAGACTGCTTTGCAGCTCTTCAATTCTCATGGTGCTCAGATCTTTAGAATGTTCTATTGCTACCACAATGTAATCAAACTGAGGAGCAAGGGATCTCAATACCTTCTCAATGATTACTTGTTCAGAAAGAGTTTCTCCACACGCCTTCATCTCATTAGTGATCAGAATCACTCTGGAGATGTACTCAGAAACTTTCTCATTGTTCTTCATGTTGAGATTCTCGTACTGCTTACGTAGGGACTGAAGCTTCACCTTCTTCACTGATGCGTCACCACCGTAACATCTGACCAGTGTGTCCCACGCCGCCTTTTCCGTCGTTGAATCTGCAATCTTCTCAAACACATTCACATCCACACACTGATGGATGTAGAACAATGCTTTCTGATCTTTCTTCCTTGTATCCTTCTGCGCGTTCTTCTGCTCCTCCGTCGCATCTGCTGCTACCGGAACATAATCTTCAGTGACAAGATCTAGAACATCTTGAGCACCGAATAGTACACGCATCTGAATCATCCAACGATTCCAGTTTTTGCCATCAAATACTGGAAGCTTAGTGTTCATGCCGCCGTTGCCGTTCATCATCTTCAACCTTGTACAGTACACTCAGAACTTACCACACACAGTGTTTCCCAACCCACAGAATCAAAAAATTATGATTCTGATCAGAATTTCGTTCAAGATTCAACACAAATCAAGAACCAAAATTCAATCACACAAGAATCCTCACGTTTCACTCGTGTTTCCCGTGTTTCCCGTTGATCCTAACCGGAGTTCTAGATACCAATTGTTGGTGTACAAGGTGAATAATGGTGAAAAAGAGAAGAATATATTATAGAGAATGACGACTACAAGGATTACAAAAGGATTACTAAAAATAATCACTACCACTAGTCTATTTATAAGCTAAAACTAGGGCTACAAAAGCAACAATAAAATACTAAAATACCCTCTAACAAACTTGGTCACCAAGTTTGTAAATTAAAATAAAATATAAATTATTATTCTAATAAATTTTACACTGTCAACCAATGACGACGATGCATCCCGCCAAGTTATACTGTCAAATTTAAAATACTTGTATAATATGACAAAATAATATATTCTCATTGGATGACAGTATAAAATGTTTTTACACTGTCAGTGCATCACCATTAAACCCATAAAAAAATCAGCTTTATTTTGTATAAATTACATTTATGTTCATATCCACAATAAATAAATAAAAATTAGAAACACAACTTAGTTATCGTTGCAAATGTCAAATAAATATGACCTTAATTATCATTTGTACATGTATTAAATATGTGTAATGGTCACCTATTTTAAAAATATTTTGTAACACAATTTTTAACATGTGACTTGTATAAATGTTTTGGGTCTCAAAGGTTCAAAAAGTCAAGTCAAATCTAATGTCTACAAATGACCCAATGAATAAAAGTTTTCACATATGATATTCAAAGTATATTTTTTTTATCTTCATTTTGACTAAACTCATTTTGAATTTTAAACCGACTTGAATTTTAATTTCTTTTTAATTATTTTTCTTTCTTTATTATTTTTTACGTTTCGTATTTTAGGAGGTTAATTCATATTAATCCTCTAATACATATGACACATAAATTTTATTGACCGACCTCCTATAGTATGATTCTTACGTGAATCATGCTACGATTGCTTAACACAGTGCTACATTGTCTCGATTCGATGGATTGATTATTAACCCTAACTACTAACTATTAACTTCTCAATTCATTGACTCCTAACTCTACTTTCTTGCAATTTACTTTCTTACTCATTATCATTCATTTACTTCATGCACTTTTATTTTATGTCATTTTATCTTTTTTTTACTTTCATTCATTTAACTTGTTATATAATAAAAAATGAACAAAAACATGATAAAATTGAAAAGACCAAAAAGACTTAATCCTTCTCCTTGGGACCTAAAAAGTGAGATGTAATGGACTTGTAAGAACTCATTGGACGTTATATATGCCCTAAGCTTGACATGGAGAACTATCATGGACTTATGATCATAATTGCAAGATGGTTACTCTTGGCACCACCCTAAGGCAAAGGGATATGTAACATTCATTCCAATATCCAATGCTTAGCCTATTACACTTTGCACGCACATGGCTTCCTCTTGGGCTACCTTACAATGAGACCTTTTATTTTTCACATCTATATCCCTTATAATTTTTCATGTATCCCTTCCCCGTTTGTTGTACTTTTCTTCCTTGCTTTCTTTTGGTTTGGTGTTGATTGCTAGTTAACTCCTAGGGACTAGGATTAGCCTCACCATTTTTAAACAATTAAAAATTCTTGATCCAACGTCAAGTGACATTATCTCAAACAAACTCAAAAGACACTTAAAAATACAATTAGGATAGTGCGCCACAAGCCTTAAGTAGTGGAGAATGGATGAGAATGGAGCATTCCTACCCTCAATCTGAATGTTTTGAACACAGGACGCTTGTCCTGATCGTTTGAGGTATTCGTCTCCACTCATAGACTTCAGTGCAATTCAAATAAAAACAATCTTGTTTTCAAAACCTTAAAATCAACATCAACTCATCAAACTCTTTTTACGCCTTAGGGCATCATTTCAAAAACCTTTTTCAAGGTATAAAAATAACCAACACACACTTATTTTCTACCCCAGACTACAGAGCTTTGATTTCCTTATTGCACTATAAAGATACGTAGGCACATGATTGCGAGATCATGGAGAGCACACTAATTTGAAACCTTTTTTTCTCCCTTTAGCAAGTAACATTTAGATAGTAACACCCAATCGCGCATAAAACAATCGATATGGTTCCCATTGAGTATAAAAGATGTGAGGGATGTTAATACCTTCCCCTTGCATAACCGACTTCCAAAGTCGAATTTGGTTGCGATGACCATTTTTCACCCTTTAGGGGTTTTATTGATATTTTACCTTTCCTTTGGAATAAATAAAGTTCGGTCGGACTCTGTATTTTTCGCGTAGCAACATGTATCAAAGAATTGGTTGCAAAGATGGGTTCGGTCCTAGTGAAGTGTCGTCTTCCTTGTAGAGGAAGAAGTTGATAGATATTCGCGCTATCGTTAGTGTGGCCGACCGTGCAAAGAGGAAAAAAATCTCCAGTGAGGTTGTAATCCCATTTATTTTAATTTTTTTTTTAAAGTTTTTTTATATTAATTGTATGTTTGATATATGTGGCTGTATTTTTCAGATAACATGGACAAGTTTCAAATGGTTTACTCTCTTGCATCCGCTCAAGATATCAAGATGGGTCATGTTGACCATGCTATTATGCCTCCATCTTCAACTCTTTTGCCCTCTTCTGTTGTCGAGGCTACTACACATGCCCCCGATGTTAAGCATTTTAATAGTATTGTTGGCACTTTATTTGTAGAAGATCGACCAAAACTTTCTACTGCTCTGTTGGAGAGAGGCCAAGATCATGACCAACATACTCCTTTGGAGGTCGGACTTTCATACCTTTGCAAGATAATAATTTGTATATACAGATTTACCTTAATGCATGGAGTTTTTATTTAAATTTGTGTACTTGGCATATATTTGTCTCTTTTTTTTGGTCGTTTAGTCCACCTTATCAATTGCTAGACCATCTCTAGGTGGTCGCTCGGGGTGGTATCTAATGAACGGTCGACCAAGTAGTATCTTTTTTTCTCTAATTTTTAAGGGAGATGTCGCACACCATAATCCTTCGAAGTTCAGTAGGTAACGTCATTGTAGTGGATGTAAGAGTTTATTTTGTTAGAACAAGATTTGGTTCTGCTGGTTATCTCTAAGTTTTGATAATAACAACGTAGTATTCGTGTGAAAACAATTTTGGTACTCTAACGGTTTGTTATTGTGAAGTTTTAACAAACATGTTTTGACTCTGATAGAGACCATATGCAACGTCATTCTGGTATGACAAAAGTCGCTTATGCGCCAAAGAAGCAAGTTTGTTTCTGTACCTACTCACATTCAGAAAGATTCTAAGAAGACAATATGTTGTTGCTGCAATGCTCTCTTGGATTCTGCCTCTGAGCGTGACTCTGATGATTTACTTCTGAAGGATTTCTAGCTTCTGAAGTTGTTCTCTTCTAAAGACTTAGTGCTAAAGACTCTGAATACAAGGTTTTGCTGAACAAAGTTCTGAAGACTCTGAAGACTTAAATTTCTGAAGATTAAGGGTTCTGAAGACTAAGTGCTAAAGATTCTGAAGACAAGGTTCTGGTGAACAAGTTCTGAAGACTCTGAAGACTTAAGACTCTGAAGACCCAATGATCAACTCTTCTACTCATGCTTCAAACATCTCTATCCAGAAGCCTCTGATGTACAGAAGATAAGATCAAAGGTTTACGAGGAAAATAGTACATAGTATATATCAAAACGTTCCATTCCACTACCCTGATTTTGTGGTGAAAAGGACAACTTTTGTGTACGATTTTCATCCCTACGTAACGACATTCTTTCAAGTCGCCAGCTCACTCAAGGATATTCATTATCTTCCTCCCAACGGATCTTTTACTGGCTATATAAGGACTTGATAATTTGAAGAAAATTGTGAAGAACTACAACACAACAATGCAAGAACACAACAACGAAAAATTTATACTGTGTGAAAATTTTATTTAAGTCTTTGTAAGATATTCATTGTGTTTATATCTGCTTGAGTAGAAGCATTTCATTGTAAACATTTATCTTTCACAAACTGTTGTTCGTAATTCCTTAAGGGACCAGTTAGGTCAGAATCCTTAAGAAGACTTAGACAGTTAGTCTTTGTGGTTGTTAGTCACCAGCGGTTGCTAATGCAGATTGTAATCAATTGACTATATTGGATTAAGTCCTTGGGTATAAGGCAAAATATCCTTGGTGGGTCGACTGGATTAACTTGATAGTTTTTAAGTGAACTAGGATATATCGTGTGTCTTTCTCTCTTGTTTAGTTTCTTTGTGATTTCTGTTTGAGTTTTATAAAAAGCTTTCATTTTTAAAAATCCAATTCAAACCCCCCTTTCTTGTGTTTTTCTCACACCTTCAATTGGCATCAGAGCTCCGGTTCTGATTGTGATAAAAAATTTATCAACACTTCACCGTGTTTAGTACCGATCCAGTATTTGTGTGAGACATCATGACTGCTGTTAACCATATTCTAGAAGAGAAAGATCACTACAATGCCAAACCACCAATCTTTGATGGTGAAAAGTTTGACTACTGGAAAGATAGAATTGAAAGTTTCTTTCTTGGCTACGATGTAGATCTTTGGAATCTTGTAGTTGATGGCTACACTCACCCAGTTGATGCTGCAGGAGAAAAAGTGTCAAGAAGTGCTATGACTAATCAACAAAAGAAAGATTACAAGAATCATCACAAGGCAAGAACTATACTGCTAAATGCTATTTATTATACTGAGTATGAGAAAATAACAGATAGAGAAACTGCCAAGTCTATTTTTTATTCACTACAAATGACTCATGAAGAAAATGCTCAAGTAAAGGAGACAAAGGCTCTTGCCTTAATCCAGAAATATGAAGCTTTCAAGATGGATGATGATGAATCTGTAGAAACTATGTTTTCAAGATTTCAGATGCTGGTAGCAGGACTCAGAGTGCTAAATAAAGGATATTCAACTGCTGATCATGTCAAGAAAATTATCAGAAGTCTTCCCAAGAAATGAAGACCTATGGTAACTGCTCTAAAGCTATCTAAAGATCTGAATAGTATAAGTCTTGAAAAACTTATTAGTTCTTTAAGAAGTCATGAGATATAACTGGAGGAAGATGAACCTCAGAAGAAGAGTAAATCGGTTGCTCTTAAGTCTATACCTGAAAAGGCAAAGGCTTATCAAGCTGGGGAAGAATAAGAAGATTCTGATGAAGACTCAGAAGATGAGTTATCACTTATATATAGAAAGATCAACAAACTTTGGAAACATAGGCAAGGAAAGTTCAGAGGATCAAGAAGGAACAACGGTTGTTCGGACTCAACATCTGGACAAAAGAGGCGGAGTTCTAGAAAAGAAGTCATCTGCTATGAGAGTAATGAGCCAGGTCATTACAAGAATGAGTGTCCAAAGCTTAAGAAAGACAAGAAGCCTAAGAAGAACTTCACCAAAGTCAAGAAGGGACTCATGGCAACTTGGGATGACTAAGATTCTGAAAAAGAAGATTCTGATGAAGAACAGACAAATGTTGCGTTAGTCGCAACAATAATTAATGCTGAAGTCTCTGGAGAACCAAAAGACAAAATGCTATCAGAACCAGAATCAGATTCAAACTCCGACTCATAGGTATTGTCTAAACTCTCTCGTTGTGAATTAGAGTCATGTCTTTCAGAAATGCTGGAAAGATATCAGAGTCTTCAAAGTAAATACAAGGACCTTAAACAAATCCATGTAATTACTTCTGAAGCTAGAGATAAGCTTGAATAAAATAATTCTTCTCTGAATGAAAATATTTTTTCTTTAAAAAAATATTAACTATGCTTTGAAAAGCAAAATTTCTAAACTACAAGAAGAATTAGTCTCTAATATATCTGATACTAATTGTGTCAACAAGTATGATAGAGCATTCCAGCACTTTCAAGCTAAAAGCATAGATAGAAGCAAAATGGATTCCATGATCTATGGAGTTAGCAGAAATGGCAAGAAAGGTTTGGGGTGTACAAAAACATCTAAAATTGACGAAAGTCAACATGTAAAACCAAAACCTCTCTATGATCATTTCGTTCCTTCTGGCACTAAGCTTGATTATTTTGAGCTTGTGCAAGCACCTTCACAGACACAGAAATCTAATCTTATACCAAAGTATCATGCACAAATTCCACTTGATTATCCTGTTGCACAGAAACCCAAAGTTGTGAAAAACTCATGGGAAAACTAACAAAAGAGGACCCAGAAAGTGGGTACCTAAGGATGAGATAATCTATGTTGCAGATATCCTTAGCAGCTCAGTTGAAACACCAGTCATGGTACCTGGACAATGGTTGCTCGCGGCACATGACGGAAAGAAGGCATATGTTCCAAAGTTTGGAACTTAGTCCTGGAGGCTTCGTTGGTTTCGGAGGAAACCAAAAGGGTAAGATCATTAGCTCTGGAACTATTGGTAATGGTGAACTTCCTTCTATTACTGATGTTCTTCTGGTTGATGGTTTGATGCATAACTTATTTTCAATTAGCCAACTTAGTGACAATGGTTATGATATCATTTTCAATCGAAAGTTTTGTAAGGATATTAGTCAGAAGGATGGCTCAATCCTTTTTAATGGAAAGAGGAAAAACAACATTTACAAAATCAGACTTTCTGATCTTAAGGACCAGAATGTTAAATGCTTAATGTTTGTAAATGAGGAGCAATGGGTATGGCATAGACGTTTGGGCCATGTTAGCATGAGAAAGATCTCTCAGATAAATAAGCTTGGATTAGTCAGAGGCTTACCAAATCTGAAGTATTCTTCAGATGCTCTTTGTGAAGCATTTTAGAAAGGCAAGTTCTCCAAAACCTCTTTTAAAGCGAAAATTTTTGTTTCTACCTCTAGACCATTAGGACTTCTGCACATTGATCTTTTGGGTCCAGTGAAAACTGCCTCAATCACTGGTAAGAAATCTGGATTAGTCATTGTAGATGACTATAGTCGTTGAACATGGGTAAAATTCTTGAAACACAAGGATGAGTCACATTCTGTGTTCTCTACCTTTTGCTCACAAGTGCAAACAGAGAAGGATTGCAAAATAGTCAGAGTCAGAAGCGATCATGGCGGAGAATTCGAGAACATATACTTTGAGAATCTTTTTGATTCCCATGGAATTTCCTGTGATTTCTCCTGTCCTAGAACTCCACAACAGAATGGAATAGTGGAAAGGAAGGATATGACATTGCAAGAAATGACTCGTACCATGATCCAAGAAACTGACATGGCTATGCACTTCTGGGAAGAGGCAGTAAACACAACATGTTATATTCAGAACATGATTTCTATCAGACCTATTATGGGTAAGACTCCTTATGAATTGTGGAAGAATAGAAAATCTAACATCTCTTATTTTCATCCTTTTGGTTGTATTTGTTTTATGTTGAACACTAAAGAGAACCTTGGCAAGTTTGATTCCAAAGCTCAAAAGTGTTTATTGTTAGGATACTCTGAACGATCTAAAGGCTACAGAATCTATAACACAGAAACATTAATTGTTGAGGAATCAATTCATGTTAGATTCGATGATAAGCTTAACCCTGAAAAGTCAAAGCTAGTTAAAAAATTTGCAAATTTGAAGATTACTTTGTTAGAATCCAAGGAGGAAGATTCTAAAGAAGAAGACAAAGCTGCAGAAACTATAGACTCAGATAAAACTTCACCAGAAACAATGAATAGTCCATCTCATCAGAAGAAGAATAGACTAAGGGCTTTTCATTCTGAAGAATTGATTCTGGGAGATATAGATGATCCAGTCAGAACTCGTTCATCATTCAAACCTTCTGAATAAACTCTTCTGGGTTTGGTGTCACTTATAGAGCTAACAACAGTTGATGAAGCTCTTCTGGAGAATGAGTGGATTTTGTCCATGCAAGAAGAACTGGATCAATTCACTAGAAATAATGTTTGAGATCTTGTTCAGAAACCAAAAGGTGTCCACATCATTGGAACAAAATGGGTATTCAGAAACAAGCTTAATGAGAAAGGTGAGATCGTAAGAAACAAAGCTCGACTGGTTGCACAAGGCTATAGTCAGCAAGAAGGGATAGACTATACTGAAACCTTTGCACCAGTTGCCAGATTAGAATCTATTTGCTTGTTAGTTTCTTTTGTTGTTAATCATAACATCATTCTTTATCAGATGGATGTTAAGAGTGCATTCTTAAATGGGTATATTTATGAAGAAGTGTAAGTACATCAACCCCCTGGCTTTGAAAATTCCGAGAAATCAAATTATGTATTTAAATTGAAGAAATCATTATACGGTCTCAAACAATCTCCCAGAGCTTGGTATTACAGACTCAGTAATTTCCTTTTGGAAAATGATTTTATCAGAGGGAAAGTAGACACTACACTCTTTTGCAAAACTTTTAAGAATGATATTCTGGTTGTGCAAATTTATGTAGATGATATTATTTATGGTTCTGATAATCCTTCTTTGTGCAAGGAATTTTCTAAGTTAATGCAGGCAGAATTTGAAATGAGTCTGATGGGAGAGCTCAGATTCTTTCTGGGAATTCAAATTGATCAACGTCCAAAAGGAACGTATATTCATTAGAGTAAATATGCATGAGAACTTCTGAAGAAGTTTTAGATGTCAGATAGTAAACCTGCAAAAACTCCCATGCATCCTACATGCATTCTGGAGAAAGAAGAAGTAAAAAGGTTTGTCAGAAGCTCTATTATGGTATGATAGGCTCTCTTATGTATATGACTGTTTCTCGTCCTGATATTATGTTTAGTGTATGTCCGTATGCTCGTTTCCAATCAGATCCAAGGGAAACTCACTTAACAACTGTTAAGAGAATCCTAAGGTATCTAAAGGGAACAACTAACATTGGCTTGATGTATAAGAAAACATTAGAATACAAGTTGTCTGGTTATTATGATGCAGATTATGCTGGAGACAGATTAGAAAGGAAAATTACTTCTGGAAACTGTCAGTTTCTGGGTAGCAACCTCGTCTCTTGGGCAAGCAAAAGGCAATCAACCATTGCACTATCTACTGCAGAAGCAGAATACATCTCAGCATCACTTTGCAGTACCCAGATGCTCTGGATGAAGAATCAACTAGAAGATTTTCAGATTCACGAGGGTAACATTCCTATCTTCTGTGATAACACAACTGCTATTTGCCTAAGTAAGAATCTTATTTTACATTCTCGAGCTAAACACATTGAAATTAAACATCATTTCATTAGAGACTATGTTCAGAAATGGATTTTAACTCTAAAATTTATAGATACAGACGATCAGTGGGCTGATATATTTACAAAACCCTTAGCTGAAGATAGATTTCAGTTCATTCTGAAAAACTTAAATATGGATTTTTTTCCAGAATGAATTTTATCAGAATATGTTTAATCTCCTTCTGTAACAAGAGATTCTGACATTAAGCAAATATTATTTATTTATTTATTTGTCTTTCTGAATAAAGATACTTCTACATGTTAGAAGATGTCTTGATCAGAAACTTGTCTAGTCAAATACCTCTTGATATTCTTTACTTTGGGAACATCAAACGTGTTCACTTAAACAGACGGCTATGATTTCTTGTGACACTTGTCCAATATCAAATCATACCTTACCGTTGAAGTGACACCTCGAGCATTGTGATTTCGTGAGACTAGGTTTTAAAATAATTACTCCCTGTTACTCCCTATTTTTTTGTAATCATCAACTTCTCTCTTTAAATACTCATTATCTCACTATCACACACTACGCTACTCTTTCACTTCCCACACTTTTTTTCTTAGAAACCCTAAAAACCTTTTGTGTTCCGTAACTTCATCATCTTCATCAATGGATGCTCAACAACAAAGTGTGTACAACTTCTCTCAACAATCACAACATGCATAATCATCTTAAATGGTTTCTACTACTGCTCAAACTGCTTCGATGTCGCTACATCAATCGTTATCTACCTTCCAGAAACCAGTTAAAGTTCATATTGTGGATCGTCCATCTCACATTCATCTCTAGACTCATTTTGAAGAATTGGAAGTTCTTTGTGAATGGTTGGTAGATTTTGATAACCTATATTTGTTTTGGCAGGGGTGTGCAAAATATCCAGTTTTGAGATTCAAATCCATAACCAAATCCAAATCCATTTAAAATATCCGGATATAATTAAATGGTTATTAACCAGTTTAATTATTAATGATTGGTTATCCAACCATATTTTATTTTTGGATCCGGTTATAATCCGGCTATTATCCAAAATCCAAATATTTTAATTCAATTATATATTTTCGAATAAAAAATTACATTTTTTAGAATTTTTTTTTTGAAAAAAATTTTAATTTTTGTGAAAAAATAAATTAATTTTTATGAAAAATTTATTTTTACAAAAAATAATGAAATTTTTTGTGAAAAAAATTAAATTTTATGTGGAAAAATAATATACCAGTTTGAGGAGAATGAATGAAACATGAATTCATTAAATTTTGCACGTAATTAAGTTTAATTAATTGATGATTAGTAACTAATTAATTAATTAATTAATTAATTAATGATTAATAATAAAATTGAATGTTAGTGTGTTAGGTAATGTTAGTTTTTCCAAAAGAAACTTGAATTGAATTTGTAAACATTGATAGTGATATTTTTTTTACATATGTATTCAATTAAATTATTTTATGATGTTCATTTTTTAATTTAACTTTAAAAATACTTTAACAAATATATAGATTATAGTTCGTGATATGATATACCTGTAGTTTTATATGCTTAGTACACACAAATTTCCTATTTGTTATTATTTATTAAATAATTATTTGACTGGGGACATATACAATTAAATAATTGAAAAAAAAATAGATAAAAAACGTTAATGAAACTCTTCAACCTAGTAATTAATTGATAAAAAGAATAAATCATAAAATATCAAATGACTTTAAAAAATTTCAATCTATCTCCTTTATATATTTAAGTATATATTCAAACAATTGGATTGGATATCGTTTACTAAATTTATGCTATTTTTTTGGTTGCTTCTTCCTATTAGGTTTCATAGGTTTTGTTCGATTCAATCTAAAATAATAAAATTGAAAAACATTATTTTTTTTGGAAAAAAATATTTTTGAAAAAGAAATTAATAACTGGTTTAAAACCGGTTATATAACCATAACCAAAATTATAACTGGTTTTATAACCGGTTTTGAATAGAATGTGGTTATGGTTATGAATCCAAACCATTTAATTGGTTTTAAAATGGTTATGATTTGGTTTTTAAAAATAACCAACCATGTCCACCCCTATGTTTTGGGAACTGAATGCTCAAGGATAGAGAAATTACTTTGATCGTCTCTACGGTCCCATCTTCCTTAACCTAATCAAGGAATTCTGGAGATTTATTGATGCTGATGATCACTTTATTGTGTCATATGTTTTGGGAAACAAATTTGTCATCACGGAGAAATCTATCGCTACCTTGCTTGGAATGGAGAATGCTGGTGGAAAGCGTATCTATAAAATGAATTCAAAGTCAAAGTTTCTTTCTGAAGTGATAAACCCAACCATATTCACTCAATCATCTGATGGAAAGACACCCTTTAAGAGTCAAAATCTGTCTAAAAAGCTTCGCGTCTGGCTCAGGATCATTCTGGGTTGTATCCATCATAGACCTTCATCAAGTTCATCTGACTTCATCAACACTGATCAGAAATACATGTTGTATTATCTACTGAAAGGTGAAAAGATTTGCCTTTCTTTCATTCTCTTCAAATATCTCAGAGATTCTGTAAGGGAAACCAGAAATGACGGAAAGAAACCTAGAAACTACATTCCTCTTGGTATACTTATCTCAGATATTCTGATTGAAAGTGGTATGGTTGATCATCTGGCAAATTTGAAATTCAAAAAAGAATTAGAAATTATAACTGGAACTCATCTGAATAACAGAAATCTAAAGCGGATGCAAATTTTAAACGAGATAAGAGTTGAACCAAGTACGACTACAGATTGGGACAATTTGAAGTCAAGGAGAATGATAATCAATGGATTTCTTCTGTTCACTAAGATTGACTCTATAGAAGCTATAGTGGAGTACATTAAGATGCGTGAAGCTGAAGGATATAATTTGTCTGGATTTTCATTTGAAGATCTACCAGATACAATCCCTGATCAGATGAGGAAGAAGAGACCCCATAACAAGACCACTCAGAAGAAGATTGTTATGAAGCAAAAGAATGGTTTGCATCTGGGTGAAGCCTGCATGAAGGATACTTGACTGACATCCTATTCAGAACCGACAAGTAAGTCTTCTGACTCTTCTATGACTGTATCTATTCTTACTAATAGAAATGTGTCTTCATCTATTCCAACACCACCTCCAATATTTTCAACCATAGTTACAACTTCATCCATCCCTCTTTCTGAACCCCCACCATCTCAGATATTTCCATCTTTTGCACCATCTACACAACTTTTTTTGTTCAAACCACTTCCACTCAATTAACTCTCACTATATCTTTACAATTAACTCCCACCATATATTTACCATTAACTCCCACCATATCTTTACCATTAACTTCTAACATCATCACTCAACCCATTTCTGGAGAAATTGCTACAGAACCTATTCCAACAACCAACCCTCAATTACCCAAATCCTCAATCTCTCCACACATAAATGCAATAACCATCTCTGATAATCCTGACCCTTCATCACCAGAAACAAACTCTGATTCAGACTCTGACCAAACACTTTCCAATCTTGTTGCTTCTGATGAAGAAACCCAAACACTTCCTGAACATAAACCTTCTGATCTTCCCCTCCTAACCTTGATGAAGTCATTTCTATTTTTAAAGACAATGCAGTTAGGAGAGTCAAGAAACTTTCTGATGAATCCAGTTCTAGCGCTAACCCTTATGCTCTGGGTGCTACCTGGAATCGATTCAATTGATGGATGTCTTTGGAGTTTCTTAAAATAAAAAATCTCCATGCTCAAACAAAAGAACGCTTTATCCAGAAAGCAGAAGAAAGATTGGAAGCTCAGAGAGAAACTGAAGAAAAGTTAGTTGCAGAAAGAGAATTAGCTGAAAGACAAGCTAAGGAAGCTCTTGAGAGAGAAGCTGCAATGAAGAATCATGAAGATGCTCTGAACTCTGTTGAAAGCTCTGATAACCCTACTTCTGATCTAGTTTTGAAGACTCTGGAAAGCATTCAGAAGGAACAAGAGTTATTCAGAACAAGAATGGATAAGCAAGATGAAGTTACATCCAACATTCAAAATGTGCTTGCTCAGATTCTTCAGAGGCTCCCTCCTCCTCAACCTTAGACACTTTCTAGGCTACCCATTAGTTATTTTGTTTTTGCTTTGTTTACCTTTTTTATTATGACAAAAAGGGGAGTAGTAATGAATAAATTATTTTGATAAAAATATCTTGTTCTCTGAATCATAATTCTGACATTCTAACATAATAAATGCACACAATCCTTCTTAGAATGTTTTTCAGGAACAATATTGAAACTTTGGCAATCATGACTATCTGATCCATCAGATAAGAAGCAACCTTGAACCTGCTTTGATAATTGATAAGAATCAGCTCTGACAAAATATTCAGAAAAACTTAGTCAAACATTATTCTGGATCTGATAAGACCAATCAGGCTCTGTTATTCCAAATCTGATAAGATTTTTATAAGTCTTAGATTCAGGGGGAGCTTGTTAAAGGGAAGTTATTTCTAAAAGTATCTCTGTCATCACCTATTAATTATTTTTGTACGAACTTGTTTCATCAAAATACATTGTTTTGTCATTATAAAAAAGGGGGAGATTGTTAGAACAAAATTTGGTTATGCTGGTTATCTCTAAGTTTTGATAATAACAATGTAGTATTTGTGTGAAAATAATTTTGGTACTCTAACGGTTTGTTATTATGAAGTTTTAACAAACAGGTTCTGACTCTGATATAGACCATATGCAACGTCATTCTGGTATGACAAAAGTCGCTTCTGCGCCAAAGAAGCAAGTTTGTTTTTTGTACCTACTCACATTCAGAAAGATTCTAAGAAGACAATATGTTGTTGCTGCAATGCTCTCTTGGATTCTGCCTCTAAGCGTGACTCTGATGATTTACTTCTGAAGGCTTTCTAGCTTCTGAAGTTGTTCTATTTTGAAGACTAAGTTCTAAAGACTCTGAAAACAAGGTTCTGCTGAACAAAGTTCTGAAGACTTTGAAGACTTAAGTTTCTGAAGACTAAAGGTTCTGAAGACTAAGTGCTAAAGATTCTAAAGACAAGGTTCTGGTGAACAAGTTCTGAAGACTCTAAAGACTTAAGACTCTAAAGATCCAGTGATCAACTCTTCTACTCATGGTTCAAACATCTCTATCCAGAAGCCTCTGATGTACAGAAGATAAGATCAAAAGTTTACGAGGAAAATAGTACATAATACATATCAAAACGCTCCATTCCACTACCCGGATTTTGTGGTGAAAAGGACAACTTTTGTGTATGATTTTTATCCCTACGTAACGAAATTCTTGAAAGTATCCAACTCACTCAAGAATATTCCTGATCTGCCTTCCAACGGATCTTTTACTGGCTATATAAGGACTTGATAACTTGAAGAAAATTGTGAAGAACTACAACACAACAACGCAAGAACACAACAACGAAAAATTCATAATGAGTGCAGATTTTCTTTAAGTCTTTTTAAGATATTCATTGTGTTTATATCTGCTTGAGTAGAAGCATTTCATTGTAAACATTTGTATTTCACAAACTGTTGTTCGTAATTCCTTAAGGAACCAGTTAGGTCAGAATCCTTAAGAAGACTTAGACAATTAGTCTTTGTGGTTGTTAGTCACCAGCGGTTACTAGTGCAGATTGTAATAAGTTGATTATATTGGATTAAGTCCTTGGGTATAAGGCAAAATCACCTTGGCGGGTGGACTGGATTAGCTTGATAGTTTTCAAGTGAACCAGGATATATCGTGTGTCTTTCTCTCTTGTTTAGTTTCTTTGTGATTTCTGTTGAGTTTCATAAAAAGCTTTCATTTTTGAAAATTCAATTCAAACCCCGATTTCTTGTGTTTTTCTCACACCTTCATATTTAAGAGCTTCTTCGCTACGTCCTTTTCTCATCAGAATGGGCTGAGCCTGGTTTCCTTCCCTGCAATACTATATCCATGCGGATTTCCAAAGCCTGGCGTTAAGTTAGATAAGGACTGCCAGTCAGACGCGTATTGGGAGGTGTTTTGCTTTGAGTTTATTAGAAGCATGAGATGCTTTATTCTGTGCATTCTTACCTCTTGAGAGTTACTAAAGTTAAAGGATATCGCTATCGTGCGCGTCTAGATTTGACCGACGAAGATCTGAAAGTTCGACTATAGTGGATTGGAAGTTATCGCGGGGACTCCATCTTCTGCGAGGTATCTTGTAAGCGTTTTCACCAGTAGTGGAGACTGCTAAAGCCACAGGTAGTTCTATACTCAAGATTCTTCATATTTCCTCGTCTCTCAGATGTCCTTGTGCACTTCATTATTTACTTATTGCCTTAATATCATTTTTTCATCTGAACGAGGAGTTCTAACAACAGATCCGTGTTGGATTTGATGATGTTATGGATCTCAATGGCGACAATAAAAGGCGGGTAGAATGAAATAAGAACATCTTAACAATTCATGTCACAATTACACGTCGAGTGATTCATGATGGTAATCACTACCATCACGATAACTCTACTTTCGAGATTTTGTTTACCTCATCGCGATCTAGAAATCCTGGTACTATGTGATATTTTCTTATCTTTCGGAGATTATTCGGCATACAGAGAATGTATTCCAGTAGGAGATCTACATTGGAAATTGTTAAGGTCTGGATCTCGTCCATGGCAGATAATTGAGGCGACGTGAAATTAGAAGTTTGATCGGGGATCTTCGGTGCGATCTTCTTGGAGGTAACTGCCTCCATTTGGCGACTCTAGTAGGGATTCGATCTTGGATCGAGGACGATCCTTTCATGGAATTTTCATGGGAAATGAGTCAATTTTCCACAAATAGCGTCACTGTTTCTTTCCGGAACCAGAATTACAAGTATATTGGTGATGAAGAATCCTGAGTTAACGGTGTTGATCTCTGATATGGAGGCGCATGGGTGGATCTACAAGTCTAAAACTCCAACTCCTAAGTCAGTTCATAATTCAAGATGAATGTAGTAAAAAATGGAGATCAGAAAGTGTACTTTACATATCTCATAATATGCCTTATAAGTTATACTTTGGGTCATTTAGAGTGGAAAAACCATAGTTTGAGCCTTTGACGAATAAAAAAAATAGTTTTAAAGGATCATATTTTTCTTTTCATTAATATAGTATTCATATCATGTTTTTATCTCAAAGACAATCACATAAGGCTAATGTATTATGCCGACATTCAAATAAAACTTCCATCACGGGATTGCATAAGCCTGATGCCTTATTTCATAATGCTAATATAGAAATCCACCAATGGAATTACATAAGCCTCATTCCTTGCATTAACACGTTGTTCTGACAATTCAACTGCGAGGCAACATAAGCCTGATAAGGTAAGTCAACACCATAATTTGGATATCATTCATTGGTACTACATAAGCATGTTGTCTTATGTCGGAACCCATAAGTGACGATCCATCGCTAGAACAACATAAGCCTGGTGTTCAACTTTGAAACCCTAATGCAATAATTCATCGGTGGGTTAATTATATAAATTTAAATCATACAACATACGCCTAAAATTGAAATTAGCATAAGACCATAAATGGTCACACCGGTAAAGATAATTTATAAATACATTCCTTTCATTTATTTCAATACAAATAACCTTACATTATAAGAAATTCACATCAAATACTACACAAAATCTATATGATTATAAGAGGTGTTTTCACAAAACCCATTGAAATAAAGATGCAACATCTAACATAAATATTCTAAAATCCTCCCCAATGTATGTACGCTGAAACACGTACAAGGCTAGAAATAGAAGATGTGACAAAATCGCACACTGATATATCTTAACCTCAAGTCTATTTTGATCCCTTAATTTTAAAAAGGTTCATATTAGTCTTTTAACTCTTCAAAACATTTCATATTAGTCATTTTTTTTATATTAATGACTGGGAAAATTCAAAAATCAGTCGCTAAATTCGTCGTTGGACAAAAATGACTAATTTGGGAACGTTTTGAAGAGTTAAGAGATCAATATGAATCTTTTTAAAGTTAAAGAATCAAAATGAACCTCAAAGTTAAGATACGAGACTAAAAGGGTATTAAACTTTATTTTAAAGAAGGGATGTTATCATAACTATTAAAGTTGGTGCTAAATTCTACCACGTAAGAGAACTCCAAAATGGCTTGGTAATAACTCCACATAGAAACATCTCATTTGATACACCATATTATTCTCAAAGAATAAGACACAAGTATTCATGTTTAATTAACATATTATTCTCTAGCTTTCATCAATTGACAATAAGAACAATATGATTATAATATAACAAACAACTGAGGCAAAGCTAGTGAAAGCCATATTATAAAGTGTCAAAGAATACATATTTCTCAAAGAAGTATGTATAAGTGGAAAACACTGATTTCAATAGAAACTGATGAGGCAAATGAAGATTTCAAGTCAAGGAGGAAAATAATGCATGTTTATACATGTCGTCAAATTCAACAACTAAAGATTAAGTTACAATAAATTATACATTACCAAAATAATTGGTGTCATCAATGGTTTAATGCCGCCAGAAACGACCTTTCTAAGATGCCATTGTAAACGCTTTCGCAAGGGACGGACAAGAAAGCATACTTTCATGGTTCTCTTGTTTTTGCCTTCTCCAAACAAGTCGGTAGGCCTATGGTTCCACAAAGGACGAGTTGGGCAGTCATTGAATGCTAGAAGGTTCTCACCTTTTTACAATTTGAAATCTTTCATGCACGATCCTAATCTCATAAAGACTTTGAGTAAATCAGGTCACATGGACTTTCGTCATCGACGAAGATTCACGATGTTGAATGGTTGGCTATGACAATGGTTTGAATAATGGAAGCGCCACATTAAAAGTTCTATCCACCTTCCCATGGGTCTCAAAACCCTAGAATAATCTTATATTCTTCTCGTCTTTGGACCAATGTTGATGATTTGAGTGAACTTCGTTGTGGAGCCCCTTTCTTGCTAGAAGGTCTGATACTAGCTTAGTCAATGACCAAGAAAAGAGACGATTTGGATGCTGAAAAAACTATGATTGTGGAAATTCGTATGACTCAGAAGTCGATTCCACATGCAACACCATTATTCCGCTAAAACCAAAAATGATTAGCAAAAGGATGGAGTAGAGTCATGATGCGGCGGAGCAGATCTCAAATATAGTAGCGAGGGGTGGATCGATAAGGTTGGCAGTCTAACACACCATGTAAGTAAGAGAATGAGGAGTAAAATGTGAATTATGGTTTAAATACCTCTTCACGTGGGGTGCTATATATTCGAAGGGAGATTACAGATGCTCTCTACCATTTCAGCGTAGATACATGAGACTGTTTGATGACATCTAACGGTAGGAAGTAACCCGATGACATAGGTCCGATGTGAAATTCATAGTAGAGTTATACTGCACTTTCAATACTTCAGTGAAATATCCTTGAACTAATGATTGAGCCTCTCTCTTTAATGTCTATGATATGTTTAAATACCTCTTCACGTGGGGTGCTATATATTCGAAGGGAGATTACAGATGCTCTCTACCATTTCAACGTAGATACATGAGACTGTTTGATGACATCTAACGGTAGGAAGTAACCCATGACATAGGTCCGATGTGAAATTCCATAGTAGAGTTATACTGCACTTTCAATACTTCAGTGAAATATCTTTGAACTAATGATTGAGCCTCTCTCTTTAATGTCTATGGTAGGCCTAGAACAAAATAAAATATAGTAAAAAATCTAATATTTTTAGAGAGGTTAAAAATAAAAATGATATATTTAACCAAAAAAAATAACAATTAATTTTTTATAATTAATTATATGGTGCACAAGTGAAATAAGTTTTAGATCAGGCGCATGTTTGTTTCTACCATTAGGTCATTAAACTCCACCATTAAATAGAATGAAAAAGACAAATTTATTATTATAATACTAGAAATATATCTGTGAATCAAGAATGTTTTGTTTTGTTCAAATTTATCATTTTTGCATAAATTGATCTCTTGTTTTGTTGTGTTTTTTGTTTCAGTGACGTGGTGCAGACAATCACACTTGCAATCACGGGGGTTGGTGGTATGGACTCATGGGTCCGACCCAACTGGAGGATCCAAAATATCCTGATTGATTCAATGTAAACGAATGATTAGATGGTATGAATCTATGAATCATTGCTTCAGTTCCTTTTTTTTCTATTTAAATATGATGTGCTTGATTAATTTAGACACCGATTAGGAAAATTGTATACCAATCAATATGAAATCTGTGAGCAATTTAAACCTTATTATGATCAATAACATGAAAATAATATTTAATATTCGATGATGTAAATTATTAGAGTAAATTTATAGGGAGAATAAAAGGCGTTCTTCAATTACCAATACTTTACTAGAGTCTTTTAGAAAGCAAATAGAAGATAGTAATTATGAAAGGATGAATATTAAAATGTAATCAAAATTAGAATGTAATCAAAATTTAGATTCTGTTTAATTTCAAGTTAATTTGGTTTTATATTTGAATTTCATTTTGTCGCATATTGAAAAATAGGATCATTTGTGAAGTCGTGGAAAAAATAATTCGAACAGAGTTGTCATTGAATTTTATTTATTGCAAAGAAAGAAAGAGAAAATATCGATAAAACATTTAAAAAAGAAAATGGTCGTCACAACTAAATTTGGGTTTATGAGTCAATTACGCAAAGAGAATGTATTAACATCTCTCACGTCCGTTGTAGTCAACGAGAGTCTTTTAGTTAAATTTGCGATTGAATATTAGCTTATGTTAATTGTCTTCTTCGAGTGATAAAAAGTGTAAAAGGGAAAGAAAAGGGCTCGCAAAAGGTTTTTATTAGGCTACTTGACGAATTGACGAACTTAAAGCTTCGTAGTTCGGGGGGCTACGGTTTGTTGGTTGGTTTCTTTTAATGAACAAGTGCTTAGATCGCGTTATATGGGTTAAACGTTGGTCTGCTTGCTTGTGAGGGAGACTTAAGTGTTAGTTTGTATATGCATTAGAAAAGATTAAGCAATGTTCTTTTGAAAAGAGTTTGATTGATTAAAGTTTTTTATAGTGAATATGTGTTTAGATCGCATTCTAACGGTTTAAACGTTGACTTGTTTACTCGCGGTGGAGGTTTAAACGCTAGTTTGTATACACATTAAAAGGGATTAATCAATGTCTTTTTGAAAAGGTTTTCGATCGCGCGGAGGCAAGAGAATAAGTTTGATGTGTTTGAATGTTTTTTAAGGTGAATGAAGAATACTCGGTGAGAACTAGACGTGAGCCTCGGAACCAATTAATCGGGGTATGATTGGAGTGCTAGGCCCCAACGATACCTTTTTCATTCCATGTATTATGAAATTTGTTTGATACATAATGAACTTTCAACAATAAGGAGACGAGTGCCTCAGATTTAATTTGTTCAAAGGTTCCACTAGAATACTAGACTCCAACGACCCCTCCTTTTGTCCATGTTTTTTTTATGTTAAGTGTCCTAGAAGCGACAGAACGAATAAACGGCTAACCCAAGACGTATGCTTCGAGAGCGATTATTCGAGGATTCAAGGAACGCGAGACTCCAAGGACCCCCTTCTTTCGTATTTTGTTTAAGAAAAGAGATTTTAATGTTATGTTTAATTGGAAAAATATTTGAATCGAATTAAGAATGATTTAATCGGATTAAGAAATACTTAGTGTTGGACCAAAGTTTTAGAAAGCTCACATGGTTTTGGACCAAGGATTTTTTAATCATCTTAGAAAAATCCACAATTATTTATTCACTTATTTATTTAATATTATCATATTCATTTATTTAATTTTAAAACAAATAAATAAATTAATAATCAACTAAACAATGGAATAAATAAATATGAAAAATTTAGAATTACAGTTAATTATCTATTGATTCAATTAATATTAGTAAATATTTATTTATTAAATTTAGAATAATTAAATAAATAAATAAATAAAATCAATAAAGTTTAAATAAAGAATATGAAAAGATAGTTTTTTTATTTTCCATAAATATTATTATTTAAAAAATTAAAATAAATACTAAAATTAGAATAAAAAAAATGACATAAAAGAAAGAAGAAAAAAAAAGAAAAAAAAAAGAGGTATAATCCAAGAAAGGGCCTGTTACTAGCATGCAATATAAGGCCCAACATAATAAATAGCAACAAAACGTAGCAAATGGGGGAGGTGTGAATGACCAAAACCCAAGATTCAAGGGCCCATTATAACTGGTCAAAGGGGTCAGCTAAAGGGAGGGAGAGTCAATATTGTTGACTCTATCCCAGGCCCTTTGATTAAGTAAGCAGGAGATCATAGGGGTACAAGGGTGCACTCATCATTATTACGGTGGGGTGGGTGGGGGGGATCTGATAAGTGCAAAATGTACCTATATTTGTATATAAGTTTTGTTGCACTTATCATTACTTTGTGTTAAAATTGGTTGAATAAACCCCGCTTTGTTCGTAATTACGTTTACTTTACTTTTTCGTGTGTATATCGCGTATCATGTAAATATCATTGAGAGTAATTGATTTTCATTTATTTTTACAGGTGTTCCAGCAATGGGATTTTTTCATATTCATAAAGAGCATTGAATAAGCTTTCCAACGCTTCAAACCGTGCCTCAATCGGAGTTACGGTTCAAAAGTTACGAATAAAACAATGCAGAATTTTCTGGTGTGATTCGCCCCTGCTGCGCTGGGCGGAAATTCCGCCGGGCGAAATTGCAAAAGCGCCGGGCGGTGCAGCGCCGGGCGAAACAGAGGCACAACAGTGTCACAATTCTGACTTGCAAAAATAATAAACCGCCTTTCTCCGCCGGGCGAAGCCAGAATTCCGCCGGGCGATTTTTGACGGACAGAAACTCCATTAAAGGCCCAAAAACACAATTTTTAGGTATGGGTTTTGATATTTTTAGTTCCAAATCCATCCAATAGCATTTTTTGAGTAGAATTAGGCTAGAAAACACATTGGAGCATGCATTAGGATGATCCGGAGTCGAATCCTTCATCAATCGGAGCCGACAACTCATGAAATGTTTGGTTTTTCTCCATTTCTTCTCTATGTATTTCTCTATTTGTTGGGTTATGTTTGTATTGTTACTCTAAACCTATGTACATGTATTGATCATGGTTGTATAATATATATGCTTTACAAATCATTATCGATATCTTCCTTGATCTTTTTGCATTTATGTTTGGATTTGTGTTGTGTTAGAGATAAACATCACGAATCTTGATTAAGGATGGATATCTATTGTCTAGATGCTAGAGATAGATTTAGATAATAATCTTTATTGTGTCAAAACTTAATATCTTCCGTGTTTCGAGGCGTCGTGCGCGAGAGTGATACGGTTGCTCTCTCAGCTCAGTGTGCCAGAGATGGACACTGTTGTGAGCGATACGTGATGATTTTGATGAGTATTGTATGTTGAATGCGACCAATCGATAGGTTTACGTTTGTTCTGAGTAGTGTATATTCATGCTTGATAGGTTTCTTCTCTTCAAAGAATGTACTCTTTTTATGTTCATATTTACTTTTCTGCATTTAATTCAAACCATTTAAACCCAAACTCATTAACAATTAAATTGTCGAACGGCAGTTCAGTAGCACCGATCTCTGTGGACACGATAATTCCCAGAAAAATACTTCCAAATCTTTTTGTTTGCTTGCCCTATTCCGCAACCAACAAAATGGCGCCGTTACCGGGGATTGGTGTTTTTATTGAATCGCATTGCGATAGTTTCTTTGTTTTTGAGTTTTGTAGATATCGTATATATTGTCTATTTTCACTTGTTGATATTGATACTTGTATATGTTTACCATATTTGTGAATTTTACATGTTTTGCATAATTGTAAATATAGTGTATATATTTGTTTCTCTTCACATTTGCTAAGTGTTTGGTTAGGTTTCGTCGTCGGTGAGCGCTAACCGTGTAAAGAGGCAACTTGGAGAAGTGTGTATAAATAATAGGCGTCGAGCTTACGATATAAAACAAGCATGTTTTATAGTTTTTCATTTCTAATGTTTTTGGTTGTTGTTTGCTCGCAAATTTTGATTGACTTATTTGAGGATGCTTTGGTGATTTTCCAAGTTGGTTCGTTTCAACTTGCGGATGTTTGGTAATGATATTTGTTAAGTTTTATACACGTGCGAGGTATGTATTTATCGCTTTCTATACTTTAGCATATTCATGATACTTAGGCATTTTACAAACTTTCATGCCATCCATTCTTTTGTATACTTGTTCTATTGTGAATCACTTTAGTTCCCAACCTTTTTGTGAGGAAGCCTTCCATTGTTCATATACGCGCGGAGTACCAACATTCTTGTTCTAACTGGATTTTATTATGTTGAATCTGTTGTTTGTGTTGTTTATATGAATGCATGAAAGGGATCAAGGCAATTGTTTCATTTTGAGCACAACCACCTTATCCAAATAGTCAATTCACCTTGTGAGTGTGTGAGAATTCGTAACCCCTTTGAGCTTTTTGATCCATGTTTTTGTTTGAACTTAATGATTGTCTATGAGTATTTAGTTCACTTATTTTTTGAATGGATTTTGTTTTTTCTTGGACCTCAACTTTGTGTTGTTGTATGGATTTTTTCCTTGCCTTAGAAAGTAGGGAGTATTCACATGATGGTGCGGTTGAATTCAAGTTGGGGAGAGGATGATTGTATACTCATTGGTTGGATTCTATGAGGATTGAAAAAGAAAAGAAAAAAAAAGAGAAAAAAATTTGTGAAAGAGAAAAAGAAAGAAAAAAGGAAGAAAAAGAAAAATCCTTGAAAAAGGAAACAAAAAGAGTTCAATAATTGTGCTAAATAAGTATTGTGTGTTGTGTAGCACTTGGGATGAAGAAGAAGTTTGATTGAAATTTTGTGTGTGAATCTTTGTGAGTTTTCACTCCCTTTGGTTTAGACAAGTTTTTGTTTCAATTACCTTTAGAAATTGCCCCTTGTTTGTTTACCCGACCACGCTACAACCTTGAAAGTCCTTGTGATTCTTGGTTTTATGTTTTCAATGTGAATTGTTGGATGAATGCATAATTTAGTCTTTTGTTTGCAAGATTGTTGTGTGAGTGAAAAGAACCTCATTTTGTGTTTTTCATCTACCGATGATTGTTTTTGCTAGGTGTGATTCACATTTGAACTTGTGTTGTTTTAGAATTTTTGGCATGAATTTTTGTATTTTGCTTTTGTTTCTTGACTATGTTATCGTCGTAGTTTAGTGGTAAGTATTTACTTTGTGTGTACCGTTTTCATTTGAACCATACATTTGTTTTCCGTTTTCAAAACCTGTTGATTCGTAATTCTTTGGTTATCACTCGGTTTCGTTGAGTTGTTTGATTCTTGTTGAGGACAAACAATTATGTAAGTTGGGGAGAGTTTGATAAGTGCAAAATGTACCTATATTTGTATATAAGTTTTGTTGCACTTATCATTACTTTGTGTTAAAATTGGTTGAATAAACCCCACTTTGTTCGTAATTACGTTTACTTTACTTTTTCGTGTGTATATCGCGTATCATGTAAATATCATTGAGAGTAATTGATTTTCATTTATTTTTACAGGTGTTCCAGCAATGGGATTTTTCCATATTCATAAAGAGCATTGAATAAGCTTTCCAACGCTTCAAACCGTGCCTCAATCGGAGTTACGGTTCAAAAGTTACGAATAAAACAGTGCATAATTTTCTGGTGTGATTCGCCCCTGCTGCGCTGGGCGGAAATTCCACCGGGCGAAATTGCAAAAGCGCCGGGCGAAACAGAGGCACAACAGTGTCACAATTCTGACTTGCAAAAATAATAAACCGCCTTTCTCCGCCGGGCGAAGCCAGAATTCCGCCGGGCGATTTTTGACGGACAGAAACTCCATTAAAGGCCCAAAAACACAATTTTTAGGTATGGGTTTTGATATTTTTAGTTCCAAATCCATCTAATAGCTTTTTTTGAGTAGAATTAGGCTAGAAAACACATTGGAGCATGCATTAGGATGATCCGGAGTCGAATCCTTCATCAATCGGAGCCGACAACTCATAAAATGTTTGGTTTTTCTCCATTTCTTCTCTATGTATTTCTCTATTTGTTGGGTTATGTTTGTATTGTTACTCTAAACCTATGTACATGTATTGATCATGGTTGTATAATATATATGCTTTACAAATCATTATCGATATCTTCCTTGATCTTTTTGCATTTATGTTTGGATTTGTGTTGTGTTAGAGATAAACATCACGAATCTTGATTAAGGATGGATATCTATTGTCTAGATGCTAGAGATAGATTTAGATAATAATCTTTATGGTGTCAAAACTTAATATCTTCCGTGTTTCGAGGCGTCGTGCGCGAGAGTGATACGGTTGCTCTCTCAGCTCAGTGTGCCAGAGATGGACACTGTTGTGAGCGATACGTGATGATTTTGATGAGTATTGTATGTTGAATGCGACCAATCGATAAGTTTACGTTTGTTCTGAGTAGTGTATATTCATGCTTGATAGGTTTCTTCTCTTCAAAGAATGTACTCTTTTTATGTTCATATTTACTTTTCTGCATTTAATTCAAACCATTTAAACCCAAACTCATTAACAATTAAATTGTCGAACGGCAGTTCAGTAGCACCGATCTCTGTGGACACGATAATTCCCGGAAAAATACTTCCAAATCTTTTTGTTTGCTTGCCCTATTCCGCAACCAATAAAATGGCGCCGTTGCCGGGGATTGGTGTTTTTATTGAATCGCATTGCGATAGTTTCTTTGTTTTTGAGTTTTGTAGATATCGTATATATTGTCTATTTTCACTTGTTGATATTGATACTTGTATATGTTTACCATATTTGTGAATTTTACATGTTTTGCATAATTGTAAATATAGTGTATATATTTGTTTCTCTTCACATTTGCTAAGTGTTTGGTTAGGTTTCGTCGTCGGTGAGCGCTAACCGTGTAAAGAGGCAACTTAGAGAAGTGTGTATAAATAATAGGCGTCGAGCTTACGATGTAAAACAAGCATGTTTTATAGTTTTTCATTTCTAATGTTTTTGGTTGTTGTTTGCTCGCAAATTTTGATTGACTTATTTGAGGATGCTTTGGTGATTTTCCAAGTTGGTTCGTTTCAACTTGCGGATGTTTGGTAATGATATTTGTTAAGTTTTATACACGTGCGAGGTATGTATTTATCGCTTTCTATACTTTAGCATATTCATGATACTTAGGCATTTTACAAACTTTTATGCCATCCATTCTTTTGTATACTTGTTCTATTGTGAATCACTTTAGTTCCCAACCTTTTTGTGAGGAAGCCTTCCATTGTTCATATACGCGCGGAGTACCAACATTCTTGTTCTAACTGGATTTTATTATGTTGAATCTGTTGTTTGTGTTGTTTATATGAATGCATGAAAGGGATTAAGGCAATTGTTTCATTTTGAGCACAACCACCTTAGCCAAATAGTCAATTCACCTTGTGAGTGTGTGAGAATTCGTAACCCCTTTGAGCTTTTTGATCCATGTTTTTGTTTGAACTTAATGCTTGTCTATGAGTATTTAGTTCACTTATTTTTTGAATGGATTTTGTTTTTTCTTGGACCTCAACTTTGTGTTGTTGTATGGATTTTTTCCTTGCCTTAGAAAGTAGGGAGTATTCACATGATGGTGCGGTTGAATTCAAGTTGGGGAGAGGATGATTGTATACTCATTGGTTGGATTCTATGAGGATTGAAAAAGAAAAGAAAAAAAAAAGAGAAAAAAATTTGTGAAAGAGAAAAAGAAAGAAAAAAGGAAGAAAAAGAAAAATCCTTGAAAAAGGAAACAAAAAGAGTTCAATAATTGTGCTAAATAAGTATTGTGTGTTGTGTAGCACTTGGGATGAAGAAGAAGTTTGATTGAAATTTTGTGTGTGAATCTTTGTGATTTTTCACTCCCTTTGGTTTAGACAAGTTTTTGTTTCAATTACCTTTAGAAATTGCCCCTTGTTTGTTTACCCGACCACGCTACAACCTTGAAAGTCCTTGTGATTCTTGCTTTTATGTTTTCAATGTGAATTGTTGGATGAATGCATAATTTAGTCTTTTGTTTGCAAGATTGTTGTGTGATTGAAAAGAACCTCATTTTGTGTTTTTCACCTACCGATGATTGTTTTTGCTAGGTGTGATTCACATTTGAACTTGTGTTGTTTTAGAATTTTTGGCATGAATTTTTGTATTTTGCTTTTGTTTCTTGACTATGTTATCGTCGTAGTTTAGTGGTAAGTATTTACTTTGTGTGTACCGTTTTCATTTGAACCATACATTTGTTTTCCGTTTTCAAAACCTGTTGATTCGTAATTCTTTGGTTATCACTCGGTTTCGTTGAGTTGTTTGACTCTTGTTTGAGGACAAACAATTATGTAAGTTGGGGAGAGTTTGATAAGTGCAAAATGTACCTATATTTGTATATAAGTTTTGTTGCACTTATCATTACTTTGTGTTAAAATTGGTTGAATAAACCCCGCTTTGTTCGTAATTACGTTTACTTTACTTTTTCGTGTGTATATCGCGTATCATGTAAATATCATTGAGAGTAATTGATTTTCATTTATTTTTACAGGTGTTCCAGCAATGGGATTTTTCCATATTCATAAAGAGCATTGAATAAGCTTTCCAACGCTTCAAACCGTGCCTCAATCGGAGTTACGGTTCAAAAGTTACGAATAAAACAGTGCATAATTTTCTGGTGTGATTCGCCCCTGCTGCGCTGGGCGGAAATTCCACCGGGCGAAATTGCAAAAGCGCCGGGCGGTGCAGCGCCGGGCGAAACAGAGGCACAGCAGTGTCACAATTCTGACTTGCAAAAATAATAAACCGCCTTTCTCCGCCGGGCGAAGCCAAAATTCCGCCGGGCGATTTTTGACGGACAGAAACTCCATTAAAGGCCCAAAAACACAATTTTTAGGTATGGGTTTTGATATTTTTAGTTCCAAATCCATCCAATAGCATTTTTTGAGTAGAATTAGGCTAGAAAACACATTGGAGCATGCATTAGGATGATCCAGAGTCGAATCCTTCATCAATCGGAGCCGACAACTCATGAAATGTTTGGTTTTTCTCCATTTCTTCTCTATGTATTTCTCTATTTGTTGGGTTATGTTTGTATTGTTACTCTAAACCTATGTACATGTATTGATCATGGTTGTATAATATATATGCTTTACAAATCATTATCGATGTCTTCCTTGATCTTTTTGCATTTATGTTTGGATTTGTGTTGTGTTAGAGATAAACATCACGAATCTTGATTAAGGATGGATATCTATTGTCTAGATGCTAGAGATAGATGTAGATAATAATCTTTATGGTGTCAAAACTTAATGTCTTCCGTGTTTCGAGGCGTCGTGCGCGAGAGTGACGACGAGAGTGATACGGTTGCTCTCTCAGCTCAGTGTGCCAGAGATGGACACTGTTGTGAGCGATACGTGATGGTTTTGATGAGTATTGTATGTTGAATGCGACCAATCGATAGGTTTACGTTTGTTCTGAGTAGTGTATATTCATGCTTGATAGGTTTCTTCTCTTCAAAGAATGTACTCTTTTTATGTTCATATTTACTTTTCTGCATTTAATTCAAACCATTTAAACCCAAACTCATTAACAATTAAATTGTCGAACGGCAGTTCAGTAGCACCGATCTCTGTGGACACGATAATTCCCGAAAAAATACTTCCAAATCTTTTTGTTTGCTTGCCCTATTCCGCAACCAACAGGATCCACGCGGGATCCCCTAATTGACTTGAAGTCAATGGACTATGGGAGAGTTTGGGATGACCACTTGGCCGAAAGAGTAGCACACATGACACTCATGCAAGGAGTCTCTAGAAACCCTCAAAACATCACTTAAAGGAAAAATATAAATCATTTGCAATGAACGAATCTCTCTCTTTAAATCCCTACCCTGAATCCTCTCCTCTCTGCAACTCAGAGACCGTCGGAGAAGGAGCCCTCTGCGGCGGCCGATGGTTGTTTTCGCTTCCTTCTCCGGCGAGACCTCACCCAACCACCTCCAAACCAAAAAGCAACAACACTAACCCCACCTAAAAAGACATCCTCATTCCAAATCTTCGGTCAAAAACATTGAAAAGGAAACCCATCAACATGATCGATCTAAACAAATTCCCAAAATCCTAAATCCTAAAAATTAAATTCTCAAACAGAAACCTAGTTTTTTGAACACAAACTCCTTGTTAATATCATCAACTATCCAAACGTGCATCACATAGATTCAAGCTACACAAATAGTCACAAACCCTAATTTTAATACATTCAAACAGGTTCAAGCATCACATAAGCAGGCACAGTTCAAGTATTAACGACAACACAATAAGGAAGTCAAAGAATGATACCAAACGAATGCTTTCAGATTAAAGGGCTTACAAGGCCAACTTTCTGTTATAACTTATTTTCCTCCTGTTACTTCTACTTTACTTCTTTGTTTCTTTGATGGTATGCTGCTGATATTGAGTTTATGTGAGGGTATATCTCAGCTCACTCATAGTTTCGATGAGAAGCTCTGAGCTGCTTTGAATGTTGAGCTTTAGGTATATGGTCTTGGATGAATTTCTGCAGCATTTTGGTATCAATTTCTGTGTGTTTTTTTCTAAATAGTAATGGTGTTATTTATAGTAACGGGAATATGAGGTGAGTTTGAGAGTGATATGCGTGTGTAGAATTTGTTGAGATATGTGATGCGTGTTATCCGCAAGTATACGGATTACGTCAGAGTAATATAAAAGATTTATCGATCCCACAGAGACCAATGTCAATCTATCGATTACTATTGTTACGTTGTTTATCTAAGGCTAAAAATCATTGTAAAAATTTTCCACATAACGAAAAATAGAAATAAATCAGAATAAGACTATGCTGGAATGGTAATTGGAAACATAACGATAAATTGGTTTGCAAAATAAGATATAAAAAACGTGCGAAGTGTGAGAGTGTATTTCTAGAGAATGAACACAAGTGTCACGCTTAAGTTCAGTTCCAGAAGATAAATCACACAAACGATTAAAGTAATAAAGTAATGACAGAGACAGAAGTAAACGAATATAAAGCAGTGCAATAAAGTAAATAAATATAAAGGCAATGCAGATAATAATAAATTGCAAATTATAAAAGAAACCTACTCCAAAGCGGAGACTTAATTTGGTACAGAGCTAGAAAGTAAATTGCGGGAAATGAAAATCTGACTTGAATGTAAATAACTTCGAATATAAAACTCCTAACTATGATTGCTCTAATCTAACTAACAAAGATAGTGCAATAACCCCTCGATGTGACGAATTATTGCTTTACAAAGTGGACTTTATGCCTAAGGTTGGAAACTAGAATTGGATAATCCAAAAGTGAAAATGCAAGGCTTTTTATAGTAATTATGAAGCTGTAACTGCCACACAGCATTATGGAGAAACGGTTGAGTAATAATTTCCTTCATGTGTAACTGCTTCTAACGTTTCTGACCCTTGCCCTGTTGTAACGTTCAGCGCCTGCCGACCCCCTCTCCGCGTCTGCCGAGTGTGCATTTTGAATAAAACGTATTTCGTGACCGTTGGAGTGTGGGTGAAACGTACTGCTCAAATGGCATCCTCTATGGCGTTCGCTGAGTGAAATGGCTAGTGTACAATTTGCACAGGAAATCTCCGTTTTAGCCCCGTTTTGCGTCGTTTCTTTACTGCAGGCTTAAATCAGGCAATGTATCTGAAAGTAAAACAAAATACCATAATAACAAGGGAAAATAACAAATAAACAACTAAAAACATGTGCAATCAGAGTCAAATATATAGTGTGTTTTAGTGTTATTAAATTCTCCCACACTTAAACCTTTGCTTGTCCTCAAGCAAACTCTCATAAGAAGAAAAAGAAAAACAGCAAACATACAAGTATCTTATCTGGGCTAAAGGCTTAAATTTGATCAATGATGCATCAGTAGGTACTAACTAGTGAACCAAGGGTATCGTAATGACACTTTTCGCGATTTACGGACATAAGTTTCTCTCCTATACAAACCAATCCAAACCATGATGTTATACTTAGGCCTATCTTACTCATTCCTTTCTTACCCCTTTTCATTCAGGTGCAATCACATTAAGCCCTTTATTTTCTATTCGCATGGTGAACATAACCTGTAGTAATCCTGATCCTATTATTATATCAAAATCTTGATACTTTTTGCAAAAAAAAAATTTCTTTCCTTTTTTTTTGAAAGGATCTTACCTATTTGCATCGGTTTGTCACTTAGCGGTGGCTAAGATGGTGCTGACTGCTAGAATAAACTACTTAAGGGTAAGTGATGAAGGGTGAGATTTTAAGGCTACCTTATAAAAAAAAACTGGATAGGTTCCTATAATTGGGAAACTTACGGTGTAAAAACGATATCGATTTTTCAAAAGTTTTCCCAAGCCTTTGCAAACTTGCCCTAATAGCCCAAATTTTCAAAATAAATGTTGTTTTCTTAGTTCAAAAGAAAAATTAATTTTTGTTAAGGCTCAAGAAATGGGAAAATAGACAAACTCACACAAAATGACTCGTCAAGCACATGTGAAACTTTTTTAGAACAAACTAAACTATACTAGAAAGCAATAATAAAATAGAAATAGTAAAGACAAGTAAAAACAGTAAATATCTCCCCCCACACTTAAACCGAACATTGTCTTCAATGTTTCGATAAAAGTAAGAAAGCGATAGATGAAACCTGGCAATCACTCATGTCGGCCACTGAGGCCATCTCCATCATGCTCTGAACGACTGGGACGACGACTTCTACTACGGTGTCGGGTGGTATGTGACAGCTTCATCTGCTCAATCCTCTCTATTAGAGAGGCATTTTGATCTCTAAGTGCTTGGAAGTTCTCGAGATTGGACTGCTGTGACTCCCACATAAAATCCATCATCTCCTGCTGTTGTTGGTACATGGCATAGAACATGCCATCACGCTCTTCTTCTCTGGCTTGCTGTGCTTGCCACATTTCTTCGGTGATATAAAATCAGGAAGAAGTACCTGCAGGACGGTTAGTAACAGGTGGGGTGTGTGCAGGTGATACATGAATAGGAGGCTGTTCCATACAGTCAAACTCATCATCCATCTTATTTCCTCCGTCCTCGGGGACGTTTGGTAGTAACGGACCTAAAATATGAGCAGCCTTCAAATCATAGAGCCAGTTTCCTCTTTGGCGCACATCAGTGCGTCTTGAGCAAGGTAAAGCGACACTCGGGACGACGGCATTGCGAACCATGAGGATATAGCCTCCTCCCGGCCTCGCTTTGCATAAACGCATATCTCGCAGAAATCTTAAATCAATGATGCGAGGCGGGAGTGGTTCCAATGTGGCCAACTCGGTGTCCAGGTGGAGGGCTCGTGCAATGAAGGTAATCAATCCTCCAAATGACACGGTGCTGCCCTTTTTCTCAATAGCCCGCATATGTGCTATCATAAATAGCACAGGATTTAATCTTTTTCTAAGTAAAGCAACCTGTAAAAATATAAATTCTTTGGAATTCAACTTGTTAGAATTTTCACGAGCAAAAATAGTATCAGCTAATAAAAGGCAGAACACTGGTATGGCTGGGTTATGAATGTCGGAAGCCAAATTTCCGTCAAAGGAGTAGGTAGTCTGACCTGTGATGTCTTTCCACAGTTGGAAAGCCTCAGTTGACCAATTTGTGTCTATGGGTGCCTCACAAACGGCACCATTCCCGTAATGGAATCCTAATAACTCAGCAAGTGCATCAGTGGTATAAATGTATTCAACATTGAACATTCTAAACCTTACTGTGCCTACACTGCTAGCGGTGTTTTCTCTAACAGTGTACTCCAAAGAACTCAAAAATTCGTGGGTTAGCCTTGCATAAGTAGGCTCCTGGCGAATAAAGATACTATCTAATTTTAAATTTTCTAACAGATAAAATACGCTATACCTTATACCAAGGTTGTACAAACAGATATCATTAATGTACCTCGTCGCAAGAATGTTGCATGTTCGCAATCTGTCCCATTTCTCCCATTGCTTGACTCCGTCTGTTCCATCTCGAAAAATAATGTTCCCATGTTCCTCTTTTGCCATTGTTGAAGTGAAATGAAGGTTTAGTAGTGAATTTGGATTTTTTTTGTAGATTTAGGTTTTTGGGTGAAATCTTTGGATTTTATAGAGATAATGTGGAATGGAAGTGGTAATGGTAGTGGGGAAGTTATGAAATAAGGAATTGAAATGGTTTAGTGGGGTTTTATGGTGATTAAAATTGGAGTTATTGGAGATGGAAGATGAAGAGAGTGGCAAAAATGGGGATTTTCTTATTCTGGTTCGTTCATATCCCAGGACGCCTCTGCGTCCGCCAAGTAGGGGTCCGCGTCCGCGGACTGTGTAAACTGGGCTGGCACGGGTTTGGACTTTGGTTGGTCCATGTATTTCTCCTTGGGGTGTTTATAGCATATTTGAGAATTTTCTTCATAGGTGTACATGTATGAAACATAGAGAACAAACTTTTTATATATTTTTTATTTTATATTTATTTTATTATTATTTTTATTTTAAATTTTTAATAATATGTGAATGTAGAAATTAAATAACAATAATATTATTAACTCTAAAAGTTTTTAAATTATAAAAATGAATGAAATAAATTTTTTTAAATATTACCAATAGATTACAATAATGTAGATATTTATTATAACTTGAAATAATATGACACTCGCATATAGCATATGGATGCAATGAGTCTAATAATAATAACGATGAAAAATTAAATTTACTAATAGTATGATAATAACGATAATAACAATAAAGATAAGAACGTGGTAACGGTAGAAATAAACGATCATAACAAGCATGTGGTAAGTCTCCCCCACACAAAGTGTGAGCTATGACCCAGAGCTCCTGAATATCTTCTAGAAAGACTGTCGGCGGACACCCTGACTCATGTGAGGACAAGGTGTCCGTGCTTCTGCAAGCTGGCGTCTGAGATCGCAAATCTCCTGGTATAAAAGATCATATGATGAAGCATTTATTGCGTCTGAGATCTGTATCTGTAAGGTGAGCTCGGCGCATTCTTCGCGAAGAGAAATGATCTCCTTTCGCATAGCGTCATACTCTGAATATATGTCCCTGCGTTGCAGATTAACGTTAGAGGAATAGACAGTAGTCCTTTCAGGATAGGGTGTAGGATGGTACTCAAGCACAGGTGGGGTCCTAGGTCGGATGGGTGTCTCGTCTTGGCCTTCCAAAGCATATGATCAGTTAGCTTTGTCATGGACACTTGTCCGGGTGTGGTTTGGCAAACCAAAGTAGTGAACGACTTCGTCGTCTATTAGGAGCTTAAAGTTATCTGCACTAAAGAATGCTCTCCTGATAAGGCCACGATCAAGGCAATGATTAATGTCAATTAAGGTGTAGCCACAATGAGAGGTAAGATGAGTTAGCTTGTTGGCTAGACCTAGGGCATAAGCTATGTGTGTAACAGTGCCACCTACATGGATAGGTCCTTTGGAATTTTCAGCAGTTAAGTATAGGTTATACATCAGAAAATTACCACTGGCTAATGGGCGTGACTCAGTAGTACAAAAGAGCATCAGAATCTCTTCTTCGGTAACCTGGTTCTCGGTTTCACTTCTACCAAAGAAAGTCTCGGCCAGGATCATTTGGAAATAACGGAAGGATGGGTTGTGGATTTTGTTTGCTAATTGGGTGGAAGGATCAGGTCCTCCTCCGCCGGTGATTTTGCTCCAGAATATGTCAAGCTCATCCTGCATAACATTGGCTTCATGCATAAAATGGATGGCATCCATGCCACACTGAAAACCAAGTAATCTAGCAAAATCCTTGTGGTTAAGTGTATACTCGTTCCCAAATAGTCTGAATCTTATGCTTCCACTGTTGTAACCTCTTCCACTGTAGGGGTCATAAATGAGTGAACTGGGGAACTCTACGGTTAGATGCTTATAGGTTACATTCATTGCTTCAGAATACTCATCCCACTGGAGCCGGTGACAAAGGTACCTCACACTGGCCTCAATACCTAAGGCTGTTAGACAGTTTGGATCAGGGTACCTAGTGGGTAGGATCGGTCTCTCAGAAAGGACTACGTATTTCTTCCTCTGTTCGTCATCTCTGAACACGATGTGCATGTCATCATAGCTCTGCATCCTGAAAAGAAAGTTAGTGTAGAATATCTGGGATGATGTGATCTGTAATCTGTAAACATAGACATTTCATATGTCAGTCCAGTTAGTCAAATAATATAAATAATAAATCTTTTTCTTTTTCTGAAATAAATTATATGCATAAATAAAAAATAATGAAAAGAAAGCCGTGGGTTGCCTCCCACGCAGCGCTTGTTTTACGTTGTTAGCTGGGACGAATGTAAAACTTACGTTGTGGATGTAACTATAGGTGGGTCTATCAGAGTCTGACCAAAGTAGTAGGTAGGGATATCAACTCCATAATAGAGTTTTAATATTTGTCCATTTACTAAAAAGGGACTACATGAATGATTTGCAATTTCAAATGCTCCAGATTTCAGGACTTTGGTGACCTCATAGGGTCCAGTCCACCTTGAGCGTAACTTACCAGGAAATAATCGTAACCTAGAAATGAAAAGAAGTACAGGATCGCCTACGTTGAACTCCTTTTTGGCAATTCTTTTGCCATGCCATGCTTTGGTTCTCTCTTTATATATTACGGCATTTTCATAAGCATTTTGGCGTAACTCTTCTAATTTGTGGATATCTAGAATGCGTTTATCTCCGGCTGTCAAGTGATCCATATTAAGAGCTTTTATGGCCCAGTAGGCCTTATGTTCAAGCTCGAAGGGTAAATGGCAAGATTTTCCGTAGACTAATTGATATGGGGTTGTTCCTTTAGGGGTTTTAAAAGCGGTTCTATAAGCCCACAAGGCTTCTTGTAGTCTTAAGGACCAATCTTTTCTAGAAATTGATACGGTTTTCTCTAAGATTTGTTTTATTTCCTTATTTGATACTTCTACTTGTCCACTAGTCTGCGAGTGATAAGGTGTGGCTACTCAGTGTTTAACTCCGTATTTCTTTAAAAGGTTTTCGAATATCCTAGATATGAAATGCGATCCTCCATCGCTTATAACCAATCGAGGTACTCCAAACCTAGTGAAAATATAGTTTTTAAATAGTTTAATGACTACACGAGTATCGTTGGTGGGTGAAGCTATAGCTTCAATCCATTTGGATACATAATCAACAGCTACTAAGATATACTTGTTTCCCATCGAAGATGGAAAATATCCCATAAAATCTATACCCCAAATATCGAAGAGTTCTACCTCCTGAATATTTCTCAGAGGCATTTCATCTCTTCTTGAGACGTTCCCAGTGCGTTGACATCTGTCACATCTTACAATGTAGGCATGAACATCGCGCCATAAAGTTGGCCAGAAAAGACCTGCTTGAAGTATTTTAGCGCATGTTTTGGATGAGCCTAAAAGTCCACCATATGGTGAAAAGTGATAATGTTTAATTATAGTTTCTACTTCTTCTTCAGGGACACAGCGACGGAAAATGCCATCTGCGCCTCTTTTGAATAAGAGGGGTTCTTCCCAATAGAAGTGTTTCACGTCGTGATAGAACTTCTTCTTCTGTTGGTAATTTAGATCAGGAGGTATAATATCAGCTGCTAGATAGTTAACAAAATCTGCGTATCAAGGTATGGTTGTCACTACGAGAGCCTTTTCAATGTCTAATTCTAAATATGGGTCGGGATTATCATCATGGATGGTTCTAACTGCTCCTACTAATCTATCGTATGCGAAATCATCATTGATAGGAACAAGATCTGGTTTTAGATATTCAAGCCTTGAAAGGTGATCAGCAATCACATTTTCAGTGCCTTTCTTATCTCGGATCTCCAAATCAAACTCTTGAAGTAAAAGGATCCAGCGTAGTAACCTAGGCTTAGCATCCTTTTTGCTTAATAGATATCTTATTGCAGCATGATCAGTGTAGACTATGATTTTTGCTCCTACTAAATAGGATCGGAATTTGTCGATTGCAAAGACTACTGCCAGGAGTTCCTTCTCGCTTGTGGCATAATTAAGCTGAGCCGCATCTAAAGTCCTACTGGCGTAGTAAATCACATGGAGTTTCTTATCCTTCTTTTGTCCTAGAACATTGCCGATAGCGTAATCGCTAGCATCGCACATAATTTCAAAAGGTTGGTTCCAATCAGGAGGTTGAATGATGGGTGCAGAAATCAGTGCTTGTTTTAAGTATTTAAAGGCTTCAAGACATTTATCATCGAATTTGAATTCGACGTCTTTCATAAGTAAGTTGGTTAATGGTTTAGTTATTTTGGAGAAGTCTTTAATGAAGCGTCGGTAGAAACCGGCGTGTCCAAGGAAACTTCGGATTTCTCTAATGGTTTTGGGTGGTTGAAGGTATTATATTACTTCTATTTTGGCTTTATCAACCTCAATGCCTCTTTCGGACACTATGTGTCCTAGTTCTATGCCTTTACCATAAAATGGCATTTTTCCCAGTTTAGAACAAGGTTGACTTCTACGCATCTTTCCAGGATTTTCTCAAGGTTGGTTAAATAGTTTTTAAAACTGGATCCACATACCGAGAAATCGTCCATAAATACTTCCATGATCTCATCAAGGAAATCTGCGAAGATTGACATCATACAACGTTGGAAGGTAGCTGGGGCATTGCATAGTCCGAATGGCATTCGTCTGTAAGCAAATGTTCCATAGGGACATGTAAAGGTTGTTTTCTCTTGATCATCAGGGTGAATGGGTATTTGGAAGAATCCTGAGTATCCATCCAAATAGCAAAAGTAAGAATGCCTAGCTAAACGTTCGAGCATTTGGTCTATGAATGGAAGTGGGAAGTGATATTTCCTAGTTACCTTATTAAGCTTCCTATAATCAATACACATCCGCCAACCATTTCTATACATTTGGCTATTTGTTCTCCTTTTTCGTTTTGTACAACGGTGACACCTCCTTTCTTAGGTACCACATGTACGGGGCTTACCCATTTACTATCAGATATTTGGTATATTATTCCAGCCTCTAACAACTTTAACACTTCCCTTTTTACTACGTCACTCATTATAGGATTTATCCTTCGCTGATGTTCTCTAGAGGGTTTTGCGTCTTCCTCCAGCATAATTCGGTGCATACACACAGAAGGACTTATTCCTTTGAGATCAGAGATATTATAACCTAGGGCTGAGGGATATTTTCTTAAAACATCTAATAATTGATTGATTTCATGACCATCTAACGTGGCACTGACTATGACTGGGCGGTTTAATTATTTGTCTAAGAATTCGTATCTTAAATTCGTAGGAAGCTCCTTAAGCTCTATATATGGTTTTTTCGGACATGACATATGATCTGGGGTAAGTGCCAAGCATTCGTAAAGACTGCTATCTATGTAAGGTTCAGATAAACGTTCGAATCCATCGTCCTCCATTATGGGGATCGAAGGTAGTTTGATGGTTTCTACTGGATCTTCTTTATCTAGTTCTCTTATGCATTCATCAATTATATCGATGGTATAACATGAGTCATCTATGGCTGGTGCATTTAAGAATTGGGATACTGTAAATTCTACTTTTTCATTACCTACCTCAAATGTCATTTTTCCTTTTTTGACATCTATTATAGTTCCAGCTGTTGATAAGAAGGGTCTACCTAAAAGGATTGGGATCTCATCGTCTTCCTTAATGTCTATTACGACGAAGTCCGTTGGAATATAAAGTTTACCAAGCCTAACTGGGACGTCTTACAAAATGCCAATTGGATACTTAACTGATCTGTCGGCTAATTGAAGAGACATCCTAGTCGGTTACATTTCTCCTAGGTTTAACCTTTTACAAACGGCTAAAGGCATTAAGCTTACACTTGCTCCTAAGTCCAGAAGTGCTTTATCAATAACTTGGTTTCCCAAAACACAAGGTATAGAAAAGCTGCATGGGTCTTTCTCTTTCTTAGCAAGCTTATTCTCAGCAATTGAATTACATTATAAAGGTTTAGGATCATCTAATCTTCGTTTGTTGGTTAGAATGTCTTTAAGGAATTTGGCATAAGATGGTATTTGGGTAATAGCTTCTGTGAACGGAATCTCTACGTGGAGTTTCTCAATCACTTTTATGAATTTCTTATATTGGTTATCTAATTTGGTTTGTTTAAGTCTTTGTGGGTATGGAATCGGAGGTTTGTAAGGAGGAGGTGCTACATAAACTTTTTCATTCTCTTCTCTTTCCTTAACTTCCGTATTCTTAGATTTCTCAGGTTCCACCGATTTCTCAACTTCTTTCTCAGGTGTGTTCATAACTTCTTTCCTAAGAGGTTCTGGATTATTCAACCTAGGGTTTATAGGTCCATCATAAGTGGTCCCGCTCCTTAGGGCTATAACATTCGCGTGCCCTTTAGGGTTAGGTTGAGGTTATCCAGGGAATTATCCTCCAGGTGTAGCATGGGTGGATTATTGTTGTGCTACTTGAGAGATTTGGGTTTCAAGCATTTTGTTATGGGTAATTACAGAATCGAGTTTAGTACCCAACTGGGTAATTAGTCCATTCATATGAATGTTTTGGTTCATGAACTCCTTGTTTGTTGTAATTGAGCTGAGATGAATTCGTCCATCTTTTTCTCAAAATTTGATTTCTGAGGGGCATATGGTGCAGATTGATTGGGTCTTTGAGTTTGGAAACCGGGTGGTCTTTGAGGTGTTGAATTTTGAGTAGGGTTATTATTCTTATAGGAAAAATTTGGGTGATTCCTCCATCCAGGGTTGTATGTGTTTGAATAAGGGTTTCCTTGGGCGTAATTAACCTGATCTGTGGTACTCTCGGCTAAAAGGTTGTATTCAGCTACAGTATGTCCCGAGGTTCCACAAATTTCACATCCGGGTTGTATAGCTGCTATGGTTGCTGTGGGGTTGATAGTCAGGTTTTCTACCTTTTGAGCTAGAGCATCCATCTTTGCGTTCATATGGTCAAAACAACTCACTTCATACACACCTCCTTTGGTCTCTTTCTTCTCCACCGGTGCTCGTTCGGTTCCGCATTGGTAATGGTTTTGTGCCATATCCTCAATGAGAGCGCAAGCCTCGGGGTAGCGTTTGTTCATTAGAGCGCCACCAGCGGCAGCGTCTATGGTCATCTTTGTGTTGTACATGAGTCAATTATAAAATGTATGGATTATAAGCCATTGTTCTAAGCCATGATGTGGACATGCTCTTAATAGTTCCTTATATCTCTCCCAAGCGTCGAAAAGTGATTCTCCCTCGCTTTGGGTAAATCGAGTTATTTGGTTTCGTAGAACAACAGTTTTACTCGGTGGAAAGTATCTAGCAAGGAATACTTTCTTTAGGCCATTCCAAGTGGTTATAGAGTTGGCTGGAAGGGAATCTAACCATGACCGGGCTCTATCTCTGAGGGAAAATGGGAATAGTCTTAGACGTATTGCCTCAGGAGGAGCTCCGTTCGCTTTTAAGGTATCGGCTAGTTGAATAAAGACTTTAAGATGTTGGTTCGGGTTTTCCGTAGGAAGACCTGCGAACTGGTTCTGTTGTACTAATTGTAACAGAGATGGTTTTAATTCAAAGTTATTGGCTGGTATAGCTGGGTTAACTATACTAGAATGAGGTTCTTCGTTAGAGGGTAGGACGAAATCCTTAAGAGGTTTAGCGTTTTCTTCGTCTGCCATTACTCTTTTGAGTTTTCAAAGTAGAAGACGAGCTCGGGCGTAACGTTCAGGTTCTTCTAATGCATCAACTAAGTTTCCGGTACTGCGAGTTCTTCGCATTTACCGGCTAAGGGATGCCTTAGTCTAGACGGTGTAACAACAGGGTACGAAATTTTGACGTAATAAAAACTTGATGCGTGTTATCCGCAAGTATACGGATTACGTCAGAGTAATATAAAAGATTTATCGATCCCACATAGACCAATGTCAATCTATCGATTACTATTGTTACGTTGTTTATCTAAGGCTAAAAATCAGAGTAAAAGTTTTTCACAGAATGAAAAATAGAAATAAATCAGAATAAGACTATGCTGGAACGGTAATTGGAAACATAACGATAAATTGGTTTGCAAAATAAGATATAAAAAACGTGTGAAGTGTGAGAGTGTATTTCTAGAGAATGAACACAAGTGTCACACTTAAGTTCAGTTCCAGAAGACAAATCACACAAACGATTAAAGTAATCAAGTAATGACAGAGACAGAAAGTAAACGAATATAAAGCAGTGCAATAAAGTAAATAAATATAAAGGCAATGCGGATAATAATAAATTGCAAATTATAAAAGAAACCTGCTCCAAAGCGGAGACTTAATCTGGTACAGAGGTAGAAAGTAAATTGCGGGAAATGAAAATCTGACTTGAATGTAAATAACTTCGAATATAAAACTCCTAACTATGATTGCTCCAATCTAACTAACAACGATAGTGCAATAACCCCTCGATGTGACGAATTATTGCTTTACAAAGTGGACTTTATGCCTAAGGTTAGAAACTAGAATTGGATAATCCAAAAGTGAAAAACCAAGGTTTTTTATAGTAATCATGAAGCTGTAACTGCCACGCAGCATTATGGAGAAACGGTTGAGTAATAATTTCCTTCGTGTGTAACTGCTTCTAACGTTTCTGACCCTTGCCCTGTTGTAACGTTCGGCGCCCGCCGACCCCCTCTCTGCGTCCGCCGAGTGTGCATTTTGAATAAAACGTATTTCATGACCGCTGGAGTGTGGGTGAAACGTACTGCTCAAACGGCATCCTCTATGGCGTTCGCTGAGTGAAACGGCTAGTGTACAATTTGCACATGAAATCTCCGTTTTAGCCCCGTTTTGCGTCGTTTCTTTACTGCAGGCTTAAATCAGGCAATGTATCTTAAAGTAAAACAAAATACCATAATAATAAGGGAAAATAACAAATAAACAACTAAAAACATGTGCAATCGGAGTCAAATATATAGTGTGTTTTAGTGTTATCAATATGCTTGCTTGTGTGAGGAATTAGTGAGGTGGGAATTGGATAGAATCAAACTGTTAAAGCTCCTCTTTCCAATCCCTAAAATCAAGGGATTTGGGTTTAGTGGGAAAATAAGAACGGGTTTGCAATTTTCTTAGATATTTTGAATGGTTGTTTTTTGTTTTATTTCAACTTTTACACATGTTCATGTATTTGTGATGTATGTGCATGTGTAGTTTGTTCATTATACTGAGTTTGCTTTTTTGTTTTTGATTCGTATACGCTCATGATTATGTATGTGACGCTTGGTTCGTGGTTATGTTACTATTTTGATTCAAATGTAGGATAGAGGATGAGAAATGATGGCTTTCAAAGGATGATCATGGAGCATAAAACAGGAGTCAAAGGCGCGTGAAGGCACACCCTGTTGCAAGACAATTTTTCTTCTTTGTTTTTTCTTTTTTCGTGACAGTGTAATTAATCACTCTAAATAAAGTGTAAATAAACAACTTCTACTTTGTATTTTTTTCAATATAAAATATAAGACATACTATACAAGTGTACTAATTTTGTCTTATGTGAAAACAAGTAATATTTAATTAATTACACAACATTCTAATTTTTATTTTTTAAGTTTATTTTTTTCTTCTTTTCTTTTTCTTTCCAAATTATAACCTTATTTGAAAAATATAAGAATAACAACCCGATATAAATCAAATATAAGTCAAACAAAGCTAAAAAATAAAAAAAAATAAAAATCTTATCTCAACTCTACTCATATTCAATATAAGTCACACAAGGAAAAATAAAAACCAAATTTAAGACAAGTTTGAACATAAGCATATAATTGACTACCAAAAATCAAAGTTACAAAGGTCAACCTGTTGATCTAGCCTTTAACTTATAAATTTAAATGAAAATGAAGGAGTTAGAACATGCAATACGATAAAAAAGAAAGATAACAAGATTAAACATGATCGTTAGAAAATCAAACTCATCTTTGACTCTATTTAAATGCATGCAAATGAATGACCTATAACTAATGAAATGTATGACCAAATGAAATGATCATGCTTATATGGAAAAAAAAATATGTAGTGCAACATGTAGGACTAAATTGAGAAAAAGAAATAAAATGTAGGAAAAAATTGGAGTATGGCACATTTTATCTTGGGCTTGTGTATATAAGTTAAAGTTAGGTTTAAGTTTGTTAAATATTATTTATTTCTTCTTCTTCTTCTTCTTCTTCTTCTTCTTCTTCTTCTTCTTGCACAAACAATTGGTGTCTAGAGCTCCGATTCTGGTTTAGATAAGGAAACACAAGTGTATATGAGGCCTGTGTGATTGATTTCAGTTCTGAAATCCACAGTGGATTAAAGTTTGAAATCGAAATAAAATCATATTTCTTGATTCTCAAGGATTGGGAAACACGAGTGTAAGTGAGATTTAAGTGATTTTGCACAAGATCAAAGATGAACGGTGGAAACGGTAGCTTGAATACAAAGCTTCCACTCTTCGATGGAAATAATTGGAATTGATGGATGATTCAAATGCGTGTGTTGTTTGGCACTTAAGATGTTCTTAATCTCGTCAATGATGATTATGCAGCGGTTACATCATATGCAACTGAAGAACAAAGAAACACACCTAGAGAAATGAGGAAGAAATATCAGAAGTCATTGTTCTATATCCATCCCTGCGAGGATACAAATGTGATTGAGAAGATCGTTGATTCAAGAATGGCGAAGGATGTGTGGGACACACTGGTATGATGCTACGACAATGATGCATTAGTTAAGAAGGTGAAGCTTCAGTCTCTCCATAAGCAGTATGAGAATCTCCACAATGAAAAATAATGAGAAGGTACCTAATTAGATCTCCCGAGTGATTCTGATAAAAAATGAGATGAAATCTTGCAGAGAGACTCTCTCTGAACACGTAATAATCTGAAAGTAACTGAGATCACTTACTCTTCAGTTTGATTACATTGTTGTAGCAATTGAACACTCTAAGGACCTCGACACCATGAGAATTGAAGAGATGCAGAGTAGTCTAGATGCATAAGAGTTGCGTTTGTCTGAGAGAACCTCTGAAAGAAATATAGAGCAGGCTCTGAAGGCGTCTTCTGATAAGAAGAATCAAAAGCAATTCTGATCAGAGGCCAAGAAGAGACATGGTGGGGGTTACCAGAAGTCAGAAGCCTCCAATTCTGATGAGAAGAAACATCAGAAGGGAAATGAGAAGTTTGACAAGAAGAAGATTCAGTGCTACTATTGTAAGAAGTTTGGTTACTTTGCTGTTGAATGTTAGTCAAAAAAAGGGAAGGAATTCAGAAAAAGCAAACATAGCTAGAGGAGATTCTGATGATGAACCTGTGCTATTGAAGACTTCTGAGTCTGATGGTGGATATTTGGTAGAGTTGTGGTATATAGACACTGGCTGCTCAAATCACCTAACTGGAAACAAACAATGGCTGATTAATTTTGACTCTAGGAAGAAGACAAAGATCAGATGTGCTGATGATAAGTATCTGAATGCTGAAGGAATGGGAAATGTCAAGGTCAGAGTAAAGAATGGCAAAGATGTTCTTATCAAGGATGTTTGGTATGTTCCTGACATGAAAGAACAATCTGATGAGTGAACTGGATATAAGAAAAGTGTGAGCCATTTGAAGGTGTTCGGTTCTGTTTGTAGAAACATGTTCCAGATGCTAAGAGAAGGAAGTTGGATGACAGGAGCAGAGTTAAGTTGCTTGTAGGGTACCACGACACAAGTGCTTATAAACTAAACTTCCTTGTCATTAATGAAGTTGAATTAAGTAGATATTGGAACAAATCTCAATTCAAATCTGGTGCAGTGTTAACACCTGATTTAACCTATGAATATGAGTGACTAGTTCTCTTAGATTAGGTACCTCTTATATGATTTTACCCTTACCGTGTGAAACAATGTAATTCTTCTTGATTGTATTTATAATTAACTTTTACTTAATAAATTATAAGATATTATCTTCGTTTAATACTTTATTTAGATGGAAACTAAGAACTAACCATAGATTTGCACATCTGACTAATAATATTGTGGAACATTTAGGATTTCTAGATATAAAGCATAATTAATTTGGGTCATTAGTCTAGTTTTTACATGCTATAAAACCTTTTTAATTTGTGATTATATTCCCCCAGGGTCTTTGTGTGTGTGTTTGTGTGTGTGTGTGTGTGTGTGTGTGTGGATGGGTGGGGTGGGGTGGGGGTTGCATTAGAAGGAGCAGGTTACTTGGCGATCAATTCGTTGCGTAATCATGTTTTGAAAAACAATCTAATTATTTACACACCACACACCTCTGGCAGTTGCAGTTATATTCCCCCAAGGTTTCTATTTGGTCACATAAAACGAATTACGTTACTTGGCTATCAATTCTCATAGGCTGGAAGCTTACAAATCTATTAGAGTAGTAAAAGGAGTATTGTTATGCTAGAGACGGGTTGGATTACTCAATTGGCGTATTTCGTAATTAGATAAAATGATAAGAATTTGGTTTGAAATGATTTTTGATTAATTTAAAATTTATAAAAGATTATTCTAAGGACCGCGATTGTCTGCTTATAACTTACTCGTGTAAACTCTCGTTTTCATTATGTTATGAGGATGCTAAATTTTGTGCAGAAATGAAATAGATAAAAACAATCATATATCTTTTTAGAGTATTTGATGGTTTTCTGAACCAAAGAATCACCTACTTTTGTATAGTAATTAGTTGGTTCAGAAACCTTTAAGCAAAACCATTTTTTAAAATAATTTTCTCAATTAAACCAAAGACACTATCATAGCCTCAATTTAATTATTTAACCCTTTAACTCAGATATTAGTCATCACATTTTAGTGTATCGGCTGATATATGATATTATCCTACTTTTGTAGTGATATATATGAAATACCCTAAGGGATCAAAGTACTCAATTAAGTTTCTCGTAACAGAATTAGGACTAAAGCCTACATGAGGTATGTTGTTTTGTCAGCTCTCACGATCCTAAGTCTACGATGAGACTATTCACGCATAATGAATGAGATTCCATACATATTTATAATTTTAGGCATACACATAAAATAAAATAAGAACTTCTAAATAATAGAGTAAATAAAAAAAGCATAAACTGAATTAACAGATGAAAAATACAATAATTGTTTATGCTTCAATAGAGTCTTTGTACGAAATGTAAAATGCAGTGAAAAGTAGATTGTACAGTAAAGAAATTTTTTACAGAAGGAATTAAAGTGAGAGAGATTATTTAGTGGTTACAAGATATTATATAGTCTATATTCCCATAAAGAGGGAAACAAATTGTAATTAGAGAGGCATTATTTTAGAGCATAATAGACACATAGTGGACAAACCAAGAAAGAATGTGAAACAAAGTGAAAACATGAAAATGAATGTAAAATAGTAATAAAACAGAACAAAAGGGGGAAAATATGTGATAAATTCAGATGATTGAAAACAATAAAATCACAACATATCAAATTCCTTGGATAGACATGTTTTGTAAAGGTCACAATTTTAAATAGGTTCATTATAGGTTAAGTTATGTGTTTCTCAAAAATAGGTGTAGATGATTTGAAGGGGAAACTTAATCTCTTTTATCATCATGTTCGATGTCGCCAACTTAGCTAGTTCGTTAGTTTTACAATTAGTATAAACAACCAATCAATTACGCCCCTTGAATCCCTCTTACAGTTACAACTTTTAATGCTCACAATAAGTATGCTCACCTCTATTTTGTGTAAATTTAATATATTACTTGTGGATAAGATATTAAAATATACTCACTACATTGGGGTTTTTATTGGCATAATTATTGCGTTGCATTTTTTACAACTAACATATAATTTATATTGGATTGACCATCATGAGACATATATTTGTGGCTACATTAGAAGGGAGTAAGCACTCGTTCTCAAGTGAATAATTTATGTAACTATTTATCTTTTTTCTCTCAAGTTGAACTGGAACGTATCATTGATGTCTTGATTGGAAAAAGTTTTCTCCTTACTATGTAAGAATAGCCCAATAAATTTAAAAGGAACGACATATGAGATTTAGTTCTACGTCTTAAAAACAAACTGTCATATGCACCAAATGGGTTTTTCAGAATAAACTTTATACAAATAGAATAATTACTAAAACTAAAGCAAGGTTTGTGGAAAAAGGATATAATCAAGATGAAGGGATAAACTATGAGGAAACTTATACTCCCGTAATTCATCTTGAAACTATTATACTTTTTGGAATTGACTTGTTGTCTAGATTTCAAGTTATATGAGATGGATGTTGAGTCTGCATTCCTAAATAGCTTTATAAACAAAGAGGTGTACATATCACAACCTCAGAGTTTTGAGGACAACGACAACCCTAACCAAGATTTCAAACTAAAAATGGATCTCTTTGGTCTTAAACAAGCTTTTCGAGCTTGGTATAAGCACCTTAGTGTCTTCCCAGAGTCGTCTCAAGTTTTTGGACGCTCTATGTAGGTTAGTCACAATTTAACAAGGAAAAAACAAACAGAGGCCCTATTTAACCAGTATTTAACCTGAAAATTATTTTATGAGGCCCTATTTAACTATAGTTTATCCTTGAAAAATTTGAGGCTCTGCGCAGTAGCCCGCCTTGCGCGCCCTCAAAGACGGCCCTGTTTCTTACTAAGGAAAAGGGTTTAACCGTGGAACTCTTCACACCACATTGTTTATAAAATGTAAGAGAAAATATATTCATTTATTTCAAATTTATGTAGATGAATCATCTTCGGTTCTCCTAATGAGTCTTTGTGTAGAGAGTTCTCAAGTACAATGCATGGCGAATTTGAGATATCCCTAATGGGAGAACTCCAGAACTTCTTGGGTCAACAATCTAGCAAATAGGCAAAGAAACCTTCATTAGTTAAAACAAATATTGTTTAAAGGTTCTCAAGAAGTACAAAATTAAATGTGCAAAATCTATTTTGAAAGGATAATGAAAAATATATGGTAAAAAATGTCAATGCCAAATCACTTTTGCTATACTTATAGTTAAAAGATTCGAAGAAAAATAATTTGAGTGAATTTTAGATTGGTGAAGAAAAAGTGAAACGAAAATGGTAGATAAGATGTTTAACACTCTAGTTTCAAAAATGTGAAATGAAATTGAAGTCTTTCAAAGTCTAGAAAGAAACATTCTAAGGACCAAAAATTCAAGATGGTAAATGCTTAAAATTTTGAGTATAAAAATAACTACTTTAAAAGTTTATTTTAAAATAATAAGAGTAGTCAAGTTATTTTTTTGGATAAGGACACATATCATACTTGCAACCTAGAAAAATATACTATAAATAAAAAAGAATGATTCTATGATTAATGAGTTCATTTATTTTGATAACTTGTCCAAAAAGATTCAGGAGTTTGAGATGGTAAAAGTCAAAAAAATTTCATATAATATTTTTTTTAGGCGAGGGAAACGATCAAGAGGAGGGGGGGGGGGAATAGATCGCCAAATAAAAATTTTCTTATTAAAAATTTTGTTTTGAAAAATATTTTTCTATGGCAAGTGGAAGCAAATCCAGATCGACTCTCGTCTATACGAACTGTTATTAGTAGAATCAAATATCCGTATAAATCGTATTAAACGTATGCTAAAGATGAGAAAAGAAAACCAATAAGTTCTATATAATATGTTTGAATATAAACCACACAATGATAAACGATTTCCAGTAAAATGTAAAAATAAACTTGACTAAGGAATTTTATCGAACACTTAGTGTGCAGTCAAAATATCAAATACTTAGTGTGCAATATACAAAGTTTAATTCTCTTTGTGTTGAAGGTGCAACAAATCAATTGCAATTGTTTAGATTACAATGGTTTCACAAAACAGTTTAAGACACTTCAACACAACCATAATTTTCAGCAATTCAAATTACACACTATATGTTATCAAAATATAAAGACAGTGATATATATATATATATATACAGAGAGAGAGAGAGAGAGAGAGATAGAGAGAGATAGATAGAGAGAGAGAGAGAGAGAGAGAGAGAGAACACAAAGATTTGTTTAAGTAGTTCCCCAATTGTCCTTACTATGTGTACATCTGCCCTCAATTCGAAATCGAGTTGAGATATTGTAATTAACCTTTGCAATATCAATTTACAAGAGAAGTAGTAGAAATTCAAACCCCCAAACCCTATGTTTAATGTTGATCCTAGCTTCTTCTCCTCCCTTGATCTTAGCAAGATCAAGTCATACAAGACATTTAATTTGATCCTCTGGTTACCTCTATTCCTTTGGTTGAACCTCTATTCTTCAAAGATTTCACTCGCCTAAATTCAAATTGTGAAATCTTGCCCCAAGTATATCAATTAATCCTCCGGTTTCCGCTACTCCTTTGACCGAACCTCCGTTCTTCAAAGATCTCACTCAGGTAAATCCAAATTGCGAAATATTTTCCCAAGTATTTCAATTGATCCTTCGGCTACTGCTACTCCTTTGCAAGAACCCCCGTTCTTCAAAGCTTTCACTCAGTTGAATCCAAGTTGCAAAGACTTGTGTGAAAACCCCCAAATCAACCCTTGATCTTGTAGTAAAAACCCTAAAGGTTTTATCAATGAAACCCCTAAAGAAAAACTCAACCCAATTTGCTTAAACCAACCTAAATGACAAACAACAAAAATGATTATGTGTAGTTGTTGAATGCATGCAAGGAAAAGTTGAAGATGATGAGAAATTTCTAAGTGTGTTCTTAGATTCAATGTTGAGAAATGATGCATGAATGCATATTTATATGTATGTATGAGTGTAGAAAGAAAACAAGCAAAATAGATTTTTAGCCAAAACTGCTAGTTTTGAAAGTTGGAACAAAGTGTATTGATTCCAATTATGAATGAGTCAATATATAGGCCAAAGAAGTCAATACATTTTCCAAAGGAGTCGATACACCTAGGGCAGAGAGCAATTGTTTGAAAAATTCTTAAAAGGAGTCGACTCCAAACACGGGGGAGTCGACTCATTAGCTGAATGTATCGACTCATCCCTTCAATGTATCGATACATTGAAGGCAGAGAAGTTTGTTTGAAAATGCCTTACAGACGGAGTCGACTCCAACCATGAATGATTCGACTCATTCACAAGATGTATCGACTCATCTTTCCTATGTATTGATACATTAGAGGTAGAATTATTTTCTTTGAAAACCAACTCAGTATGTATCGATACATACCATGAATGTATCGATCAATTGACTACTTTTTCATGAAAATTCATATTTTTAATATATGATGACCTATTGAATCTAATTTTATATGTCCTATTATGATGATACACATATGGACAAAGACGCTAAGGTCTAATATACACAAAATACTAAACTATCTAATTTTGACATCATTTAAAACATATCTAAGAGTATTTTGCACTCAAAATTTTTATAATTTTTCCTTATTTATTCGTACCTTTTGAAATATTATTTTAATGAACAACATTTTATTTTCTCTTGCTTCAACTTTTTTATTACACTTTATAAAATAATCTTATTTAAATATTATTTTTAATTTAAACTTAATTATGCAAAGAAAATATCAAATACTAATTTTTTTTAGCAAGTTACTTAATAGTAAAAAATTATAATGCCTTAGCAAGAGAAAACCATTATAAAAAAAAGTGTTACAGATATTTTATTTATTTATTATCTTAATGAAAATCTAGCTTTCAAGTGAGATCTTTTTTCTCCTCTCTTTTATGCTTTTAAAACATTTTACTTTAAACAAATAAGAGATAATTTTTTAATGTCATCTTTTTTTTTTTGATAATCAACAATTCATTAAAATAGGGACTAGAAATGGAGTCCCAACACCAACAGAAACAACCCTGATAAAATGCAGGAGAGAAGTAAAAACATAACTAGATAGGTCCTAGCCAAACAATAAAAAACTACCTACAGAAAATCCAAAGGCATCTTGTGCCACTCATATAGGTCACATTTGGATTTCTTTTTGTTATTCAAATCCTCCCACCTCCAAGAAAAGTGGAAAACCATATGAAAGATTTCTTTTGGGACAACCACTAATCATTGAATATAACTTCATTCCTACACCGCCAAATGCACCAACACGTTACAAGCCAAAACAAGCAAGAAGAGGATCCGAACAAAGGCGATTCAACCCAACTAAGAAAGGAATCGATACAGTTAGAACCTGTAGGAAATTAAACACCAAGCCAAGATTCGACATCACGGCAAACAAGTTTAGTCTTAACACAAGAGACAAAGAGATGAAATAGGTCTTCAACAACCTGAAAGCAGAAAACGCAAACCATCTCATGTGGATCAGAAATAATTCCTCTCTTAGCAAGGTTCTCACGGGTAGGCAGCCGATTTAAAAAGAGTCTCCATCCAAAAATATTAACTTTAAGTGGAATCCTTGAATTCCATAAAAGATTCAAAGCTTCCTTCATTTTACCATCTAATTCCACCTCCTCTGAATCTTGAATAAAAGCCGCATAATAGGAATTTACACTGAATAAGTTATCTGTACCCCTGGGCCATTGAACGAAATCTTCTACGTGAGGGTTTAAAACAAAATCTAACAGAATATGATGCAGATCCAAGGCTGACTCCAAACCTTCGTCAAACCGTAAAACGTTATTGCCATATAGATCCCAAACCCACCTTTTCTCTAACCAACTTCCACAATCCCTAATCAAAATATCTTGACTTGGAGAAGCAGCAAATAATTCAGGAAATTGCAGCTTAAGAGCGGAGCCTCCAAGCCAACGTGAATGCCAAAACAAAGTATTACCACTATTTCCCACTTTCCAAATTAAAAGATTGAAGATCCCTCGTTCGTTGGATGGATCGGCCAAACTTAATAGATCTTTCCACCACAAAGACCAATGCCTGGAACTATTTAAAAACTATCTTAACATGATGCTTTGTTTAACACAGCCATACTTAGCTTGAGAACACCACTCCATAAAGCACTAGGTTCATTGACCACTCTCCATAACCATTTCACAACTAAAGCTTGATTGAATGCCGCAACATCTTTAATTCCCTAACCACCATATTTTTTTGATTTGCACACTTGAGACCACTTCACCCAAGACACACAATTTTTGTCTAAATCACCAGCCCATAAAAATTTCCTTTGAATGGCTTTAATCACCCTCAATACTTTAACCGAAGACAAGTAGAAAGATAAGAAATGACAGCTAAGCTTTAAGAGACGCGACAATCGTGTTCCAAAATGAAACTCTCTTATGTTTACCACCAACAATCAGCCCCTGGAATTTAAATGGAAAAACACATACTTTACATGTCAAGAAAGAGGATGCAACTTCAATCCTAGATTCATCCAGATCCAGGCTAATTAAATTACTTTTACTAAAGTTAACTTTCAACCCAAAAAAAACTTCGAAACCTCTAAGAATGGATTTTATTGCCCAAAGGTTAGACCAAGAATCGTCACACAATATCAGAGTGTCGTCCGCAAACTGGAGTAAACTTACTGAAGTATCGTCGTCAATCTTCAATCCTCTCAAAATATTGCAGTTTTCTGCTTTCTTCATCAATAAGGCAAGGCATTCCGTGACAAGAACGAAAAGGAAGGGAGATAACGGGTCACCTTGTTTGAGGCCCCTATTAACCTTGAAATCCTTTGATGAACTCCCATTCACTAAAACCGAAGCATAGCTACTATAGATCAACCCTTTAATCCAGTTCCGCCATTTAGAACCAAAATACATAGCCTCTAAAACTTTAAGAAGGAAACTCCAACTCACACAATCATACGCTTGCGAGAAATCAACTTTGAACATATAACCTCTTTTCCTTTTCTTTATTGCAAGATCAAGAACTTCATTGGCCACAAGAACACCATCCAACAACTGTCTACCTGGGATAAAGGCAGTTTGGCTGGACGACACAAGTTTCCCAATCACACGGCTCAATCTAGAAGCCAATATTTTAGACAAAATTTTGTGTATACAGCCTATCAAAGCAATTGATCTAAATTCATACAAAGATTGAGGGTTGTCTTTCTTTGGAACCAAGACTAAAAAAGACGAGCAGAATGCTTTAGAAAAGAAAGCTTTCTCATGAAACTATGTCATACAGTTGATAATATCACCTCCAATAATCTCCCAAGTATTCTTAATGAACTTCAATTTAAAATCGTCGGGGCCAAGACTTTTATTGTCGTCACAAGAATTGACAGCCTCGATAATATCCTCAACTGAAAAAGGCTCATAAAGCATGGAATTATCCTCTTCAGAAAGTTTTTCCAAATCACCAAAATCCATGCTAAAACCACCAAGGGACTTGTTCTGATATTTGGCAAAAAAATGATCATGAACAACTTGTTTAACATTCTCAACTTTATCTTCCACATTCAAACCAATATTCAATGCTGAGACAAAATTTACCCTCCTCCTAGAGTTAATCAAGGAATGGAAATACTTAGTATTATTATCACCTTCCATATCCCACTTTAATCTTGACTTTTGATTTAACAAACTCTCTTTAAGGTGCAAGTTATTCCAAATTCCCTCTTGAGCTTCACTTTTAACTTTCAACAAACTTTCTGATACGTCAGTATCCGATTCAGCCATCAATCCTTCAATATTGTTAAGTCTCTATATTTCTTTATCCACTATAATATCTAATATCCCAAAAACATTGATATTCCACCATTTCAGTATGACTTTGAGAGCCTTCAATTTTTTAATAAGAATACTGCACGCGCTACCAGAAGCTTCAAGTGATTCCCATGAGTCTTTGAAAAACTAGAGAAAATCCGGAAGATCAAACCAAGCATTGATGGATTTGAATGGTTTAGGCCCCCAGTTCTTATCTCCCACCTTTTGATTAACAACCTTCCAGTCTCGACTTAATTCTTCTGAAATGAGAAATCGATCCAATCTACTCTTGCAAGAGCCACTTGAATTAAACTAAGAAAATCTATTACCAACAACTGGTAAGTCCAACAATTCCATTTCATCTATGAACAAACCAAGCTCCTCCATCCCAGTAAGGTTATATCTACCCCTTCCTTTCCTTTCACCATTAGATTTAACAGCATTAAAATCTCCCCCAAGAATTCATTCCCCCCGCGGAAATTTAGATTTCAACTTAATAAGATCCTCCCATAATTTCCTTTTCTCACTCAAAACACAAGAAGAATAGATATTGACAATGTAGATAGACCTTTCTCTACAAATGCCATTTATCCCAAGGAAACCTACACCAGAAAAGGTGAAAACAGGGCAAAAGGATTTCTTATTCCAAATGGATAACATACCTCCAGATTGGCCAATAGACCTGGTAGAGGACCATTCGAAATCATCACCTTCCCATAGACTTTTAACAAAGTTATCATCACTGCTTTGTCATTTTGTTTCTTGTAACAAACAAAATGCAACTTTTCCTTCAATATCAATTGTCTCACTCTCCTTTTTTTAATTGAAGAGTTGAACCCTCGAATTTTAAAAGAAATAATATTCATGGAACTCTTGTAGTTGCCTCCTTCAAATCCTCAAATCTGACTCTGTCCCTCTTTTCCAAACCTCTTATGATACTTTCAAGAGCTTCATCGTCCTCTTCACCCTCAATTCCTAAATCTTTCAAAATCGCCCAAATCTTGGTTGGAACATCATCAAGCTTTCTCTTCACCCTCTTGTTTCCTTGCTCTACATCCTTATCAGAGAGAGATTCACAACACATGACTGAGCCGCCCGAAAACCTTGATTCACTATCACCATTCAAAGAGGATAAGGAAATAAGATCCTCAGAATGCCCAATAATGGAGCTAATTTGTTTTAGATGAATTGAAGAGTGAATCAAAGTTGAATAATAAGAAGGGGCAAAAGGAATCTGAATCTTTTCAAATATCTCATTCAACGATTTCTTTTTTCTAGAAAGACTGGCAGAAAAAAGCCCATTAACTTTAGATGGAGACACCGGATATGGATTGGGCTTTGTCCCCTCTTCTGAAATTTTGTCCGAATTCAAATTAAGGCCCACATCAACACAAGTTTCCAAAGGTAACCCACTAATAACTCGCATGTCCTTGTTTCTTATTCCAAGATCAACATTCCTAGGATCCTCCAGCCTACCAGACCTACCTACCACTTCCTGTCACATCCGATCCCTACTCGATACGCAAACATTAAATGCTTCATTTTCTTTTGACTTTCATCAGTACCACAGCCTAGCATCTTCAACTTTTTTAAATCTCACAAAACCATATCGTTTACCCCTTTTATCCCTCTTTGCTGGAATAAAAACTTCCAACAGAATGCCAAAATCCTTGAAGATTTTAGCCATTTCTATAGCACCATATTGTTCTGGGAATTCCGTAAAGAAAAAAAGATGTTATTTCATCCTGTTCTCCAACTTGTTTACCACTTCTCTCCTTCTATATCGAAACCCTAAGTTTATCTTCTCCAGATCTCCTCTTCTTAACAACCTTCCAATCCATTGGAAAACCAATATTGAAGATAAAATTATCGTACTAAGCAAGTACCCCGAAAAAATCTCAACCAATGCCAAGATCCATAGCCCTAAGGCTAGGAGTTTAAGTCGAAGACAGTAAAAGAAAACCTTTTCAGATAACTTAAATGATAATGTTGAAGTTCCTAAATAAACTCATTATGAATGATACTAAGATGTTCATAGATCAGTTAGTATCTAAGGGGAGTTAATACATAGCACTGTTTCAATGCCATCTTCCACCTTAAAAGTACTTATTTTTTAATATTTGATCCTCCCTCACTTTAAAAATACTGAACTATAAGAGAGGGTAAGTTTCATATTAATTAATATCAAAGGTTTAGATCCAATAACAATGTTAGTGCTCTTCTTTTAATCGTAAAAATTGTAATTTTTTAGGAGAGAGAATTTTCAAATTTGCAAATTCATGAGCTCCATGTAGTTTAAAAGAGAACAAACATAAGAAAATATATTCACCAACATACCTAGTATCACATTGACATTAAGTCATTATACAATAACATCAATTGCTACAGTTAATATTATTAAATTTTATGATTAAAAAGGCATTAATCAAATCATTAAAACTATTCTTCCCATAAATTTGCTTAATTATTTATCTGTCTCTACTTTCCACCTGTACTTAAGATTCACATACTTTTTGTTAGCATAATATGCCACATATGAGTGCTAACACTTGAAGAGCATAATGTTTAGTTATTTGATAATAGTAAGACACGTGGTGATATGTAAGAGTTGTGCGTTGGATGTCATTGAGTAAGTGATAGGTAATGCATGTAGTGGCTATTATCTTGAACTTGATCCAACACATAATCATGGTTGGCTTCATAGTATTTATGTTTGCCCTTTTGGCTAAAAGGTATGGGTCTTTATGTTATTATATACTTTGATACGAATGAAAAGCACGAGTAGTCCCTCTATTCTTAAATGAGTTAAATATGAGTAGTCCCTATGTTCTTAAATGAGTTAAATATGTTTTTATTTCATTTTTAATCTCTTAAATTTTTTTTAAAGAATGAATTTTTTTTTTAAATTTTTAATTCACATTTTTTTCACAACGATTTTTACAACTTAACAATAAAATTAATAACAATTTTAACAATAATATATTACTTAACAATTAAATTATCAATGATTTTAGCGATGATTTTAACCAGAGAAACTAAAAATTTAGATGAAATTTTTTAAGAGAATCATCTTTTAAAGAAATTTTTTAAAAACACTAAAAATAAAATATGAAATATTTAAAAAGACTACAAACATATTTAACAATTCTTAAATTAACATATTTCTAATAGAGTTTAATGGTAATGCACTGATAGAGTAAAAATGTTTTACACTGTCATCCAATGAGAATATATTATTTTGTCATATCATACAAGTATTTTAAATTTTACAGTATGATTTGGCGGGATACATCGTCGTCATTGGTTGACAGTGTAAAATTAATTTACACTGTCAGTGCATAGTCCCTTTTCTCTTTCTAATATTTGTAACATTCATTAAACATTCATTTATATACTTTTATTTACATAAAAATATTATTTTAAGTTTTATTTGTGATTTTATAATATAGAATATTTTTTTTACATTTTTTGTTAAAAATACATGTAGATGAAGATGAATGTGTGTTTATGGTTAACATTTTTTTAAAATTTAGAATATTATAATAATATAAATTAAATTTAAATATAATATATCTAAATCTTATAGAAAATTTCAAAATTTCCATTCATTACATTTTACGAGTTTTCCTATTTTTGAGAGATTGTGTATTATGAAAAAATAAACTTCTTAATTTCATTTTTCTCCTTTTCTTTTATCTAAAGGCCTCTTCTCCATTTTAAACTTGCAAACATAACCTTAAGAAATTAATACTCATGTGTGTTAGAAGTAATTCAAGTTCTCTGTTGAAGTCGAAGTCTTTATAGGTTTTTGTCGAAGTCGAATTAGTTGTAGTGTTGTGTAGTTAGCTGTATTCGACAGAGTCGAATATAGCTGTTAAGGAGTTAGTCGAAATGTTTGTTTGGGCCTGGGCTTTGATAGTCTATATAAAGGGCATTGTAATCTGTAATTACATACAACACATACATCATTTAACACAAAAGTTTAGAAAGTTTTGCAAACCCTAATCTCTTCTCTTCTCTCTCTCTCTCCTTCTTCTCCTTCTTCTTCTTTCTCTCAAACATTCATCTTTCTTGGAACATAGTTCCAACAATTGGTATAACAGAGCACGGTTGCGATTCAGATAGAATCTAATGGCAAACGGAACAACAACGTCCACACAATTCCCAGCGAATCTACCGGTTTTCAAAGGGGAAAACTACCAATGGTGGGTTGCGCAGATGTGGGTTATTTTCAAATTTCAAGATGTGGTTGAAATCGTGAATGATGGTGTAACTGAATTGGGGACGAATGCGACTGATGAATAGAAAGCTGTGTACAAGGATCAACGGAAAAAAGATGGCAAAGCGTTGTTCTTGATTCACCAGTGTGTGGATCCGAATGTGTTTGAGAAAATTATTGAAGAAGAATCTGCAAAAGGAGCGTGGGACAAGTTAAAGAACTTGTATGGAGGTGATGAGAAACTGAAGAGGGTGAAGCTGCAAACCTTGAGAAAGCAATACGAAATGATTCAAATGAAGGAAGATGAATCAGTTTCGGAGTTCTTTTCAAGATTGGTGATGCTGTCGAACCAGATGAAGTCTTGTGGAGAAACAATCACAGATTTGCAGAAAATTGAGAAGGTACTAAGATCTATGACTGTAAATTTTGATTACATTGTAGTGTCCATTGAAGAGTCCAAGAATCTTACTGAGATGAAAGTTGAAGAGCTACAGGCTTCTTTGGAAGCTCATGAGATGAGATTGAAGCAAAGAGATTCAGAAAGAGAAAAGGTATCGGACCAAGCACTACAAGCGAAATTCGCCAAGAAGTCTGGGAAGGTGAAGCAGGGAAGGAATCTTGCTAGTGATGTGAAGTCAAGCAAGAGTTCAAAGAATCATGATGATTCAATAAAGAAAGGCATGGGCAACAAGTATTCTAGGAAGAAAGTTGACATGAAAGACGTGCAGTGCTACAATTGTCAAGGTTTTGGTCACTATGCTCGAGACTGTCGAAAGAAGAAGGAAGCACGAGCAAAAGAAAGTGACAAAGCGCAGTATGCACAAGCAGAAGATAGTGATTCTGATGGTGTGCTACTAATGGCAGATACTCAGTCAAATGCCGATGAAACAGATTTGTGGTATCTTGATTCAGGTTGCAGCAATCACATGACCGGTAACAAGAACTGGTTCACCAAGCTTGATGAATCAGTTAAGAAGGTGATAAAGTTTGCAGATGGTAGACATATCACATCAGGTGGAAGAGGAAACATATCTGTAATGAGAAGAGATGGTAGAAAAGCCAGCATTACTGATGTGTTGTATGTGCCTTCTATGACAAGTAACTTGATAAGTATAGGTCAATTACTTGCCAAAGGACATAATATGAAGCTGGAGAAGAACTAAATAAAGGTGTGTCATGCTGATGGTAGGTTGGTACTGAAAGCACCATTGGCTGATAACAAGACTTTAAAAGTTCAGATTAACATGATTGATCATCAATGTCTTGTGTCAACTACAGAAGAGGAAAAGAATTGGCTATGGCATCATAGATATGGGCATCTAAACTTCAGGAGTTTGGGTATGCTCAATTAGAAGAAGATGGTTTATGGTTTACCTCAGGTGAAGGAACCAAATCATGTGTGTGAAGAATGCTGCAAAGAAAAGTAGGCTAGTAAAGCATTCAAGCATGATCTACCAATTAAGTCAAAAGGAAAGTTGGAGCTTATTCATTCTGATGTATGTGGACCTTTTGAAGTTAGGTCGAATGGTGGCAAGCGTTACTTCTTAACTTTCATCGATGAATTCACCAGATATATGTGGATTTATATGATCGAAAGTAAGAGTGAAGTATTCACAAAGTTCAAGAATTTTAAGTTGCTTGTCGAAAAGCAAAGTGGCTGCAAGCTAAAGAAACTGAGAACTGATGGTGGTGGTGAATACATCTCTCGAGAGTTTGCTAGATTTTGTGAAGAGGAAGGTATAAAGCATGAGGTTATTGCACCCTATACACCTCAACATAATGGGATAGCTGAGAGGAAAAATAGAAGTATACTGAATATGACGAGAAGTATATTGAAGGCTAAAGAGGTGCCAAAGAGATTTTGGGCTGAAGCAGCTTCGACAGTAGTATACATTCTGAATAGATGTCCAACGAAGAAGCTAGTCGAGAAGACTCCTTATGAAGCATGGACAGGTGAGAAGCCAAATGTAAGTCATCTTAGAGTTTTTGGATCAATATGTTTTAGGCATGTTCCTGAGCAATTGAGAAAAAAACTAGATGATCGAAGTCAAACCATGGTGCTCATAGGTTATCATTCAACTGGTGCATATCGACTATATTCACCAGAAGATGATAAAGCTGTGATCAGTCGAGATGTTCTGGTAGATGAAAATCAAAAATGGGAGTGGAGTCATGGGTCAGTTCGACAGGAAACTGGTCGACAAATGGAAGAGACAGTTCCGACGGTATTTGAAGAAGACCGACAAACTGAGGCCACGACAATTCGAAATGAAGAACCTCCTGAGCAGAATGTCAGAAGATCAACTAGAACAAGAGCTGAGTCGACAAGGTTAGCTGGATATGAGAGATTTCCAGATAATGTAATGGATGCAGATGGTGACTTAATAGAAGAAGTAATGATGATGGTTGAAGCATAACCAATTAACTTGGATGAAGCCATGAATGATTCGAATTGGTGTGAAGCCATGAAGGAAGAACTCAGGGCAATCGAGAAGAACAATACCTGGGAACTTGTCGAAAAAGCCAGCAAGAAGCCTATTGATGTGAAATGGGTTTACAAGCTGAAACGAAGGCCAAATGGTGAAATTGCCAAGCATAAGGCAAGACTAGTGGCAAGAGGTTTTCTGTAGAAACCTGGTATTGATTTCGACGAAGTCTATGCGCCAGTGGCTAGGTTGGAAACAATCAGGATTGTTGTTTCGACAGCAGCATATAGAGGATGGAAGATACATCAGTTGGATGTAAAATCAGCATTTTTGAATGGACCTTTGGAGGAAGAAGTTTATGTCAGTCAACCACCAGGATTTGAGATCAAAGGGTATGAGTCGAAGGTGTACAGATTGAGGAAGGCTCTCTATGGATTGAAGCAAGCCCCGAGGGCTTGGAACAAAAGAATAGATGGACATTTGTCAGAGTGTCGGATTATTAAGTCGATTCATGGAGAAACCCCAAGAATGTCATCTCATTGCAGTAAAGAGAGTACTGAGATACATTAAGGGTACGATTGATCATGGTGTGCTGATGCCATGTCGAAATAGGTCCAAGTCGAAAGATGCGGAGGTATATGGTTACACTGATTCAGATTTCAGTGGAGACCAGGATGAGAAGAAGAGTATTGCAGGCTACATTTTAATGATAGAAGGAGCTCCAATCTCTTGGAGTTCAAGAAAACAAAGCATTGTGGCTTTGTCATCATGTGAAGCTGAGTACGTAGTTGCATCGTATGCAGCATGTCAGGCAGCATGGATAGATATGTTGCTCAAAGAACTCAAGATCAAGGAACCTGGGAGGATGAAGTTGTTTGTAGACAACAAGTCAGATATTGATCTTGTCAATCATCCTATGTGTCATGGTCGAAGTAAGCACATAGAAAGAAGGTATCATTTTCTCAGGGATCAAGTGAACAGAGGGAAGCTTGATCTTGAATATTGCAAGACTGAATTTCAACTAGCCGACATACTTACCAAACCTTTGAAGAAAGTCAGATTCGACGAGTTAAAGAAGAGCATTGGGATGAGAAGTCTCGAGAACATGAATTAGATGGTGTGTTAGAAGTAATTCAAGTTCTCTGTCGAAGTCGAAGTCTTTATAGGTTTTTGTCGAAGTCGAATTAGTTGTAGTGTTGTGTAGTCAGCTGTATTCGACAGAGTCGAATATAGCTGTTAAGGAGTTAGTCGAAATGTTTGTTTGGGCCTGAGCTTTGATAGTCTATATAAAGGGCATTGTAATCTGTAATTACACACAACACATACAACATTTAACACAAAAGTTTAGAAAGTTTTGTAAACCCTAATCTCTTCTCTTCTCTCTTTCTCCTTCTTCTCCTTCTTCTTCTTTCTCTCAAACATTCATCTTTCTTGGAATATAGTTCCAACAATGTGGCAGCTAATATCACGTTTAATTAAGATGATCAATATGTGTAATTTAATTTAAATATATAGGTGTTCTTCTATACATTTTCTATGATCCATCTGTTGAAAACGAAGAAAAATATGTCTTAAACCTAGTGTCCAACAACCTATTTGTCTTAAACGAAGAACTTGCAATCAAATTGGATCAACATCGGATAAGTTGAATCTTTATTTGTTATTTGTTAGAGGGGTTTAACACTAGGGAGCATTGATACCTAAAACTTTAAGGTGATAGGTGAGTGAGTTCTCTCACTTATAAATGCTCAAGTCTCCACATTTCTAGCCAATGTAGAACTATTACCCATACTACTCAGATTTGTTATATTATTCACTACTACGAAAAACCCATTTAACGACACCATGTTTACAACGGACTCGTATCCCACCGTTGTAATAGGTTAAAAAATTTGCAACTTATTTATAGCGCCATATTTAACGACGATCATATTAAAGAACCGTTGTAATACATGGTGTGTAACAAGCTTCGATTCCCATCAACTACATTTTTTTCTTCCATATTTTTACATTATAAACACGCTTGTATTAAAACACCGTTGTAATACATGATGTGTAACAAGCTTCGATTCCCAGAAACTACATTTTTTTCCATATTTTTAGATTTTAAACATATATTTTATTTCTTTTGTTAGTGTTACGGGGATTTATCCTCAAAACTCAAGATTCATCTTTGTTTTTCTATTTTTAAGTGCAAGAAAATATATAAAAATAAGAGAAAACTTCTTTAAAAATAAACAGAATATATAATATATAAAAGAAAACTTTATTAAGATTCCAGATAAGAAGAGTACATTGATAATCATATATTACATATATTTATCAATGTCAGAGTCCATAGCTGCAAATGCATCTTCATAATCTAGGACTCTCTCCTCACTTCCCTCATCTGAATCATAATAAACAGTCCTCCTTTTCGTCTTTTTTTTTTCTTCTTCAGCTTCTTGATCTTCTTCTTCTTCTTCTCCTTCCTTACCCTTAACGCATCCCTGACGTTAGCCGCTGGTTGGACCTCCTCATTTGGCGGCTGACGTTGTTCATTTGTGCCCTCATTGGTGATGTTTCTAGCATTCTCATTTGTAGAACTCATTGTTACGAAGAATATGTTATGAAGAAATGTAAAATTGTCTATTTATAGATGAGGTTAAAGATGAAAAGTCTGATAGTTTAATGCTTGCAATGATGATAACTTGTAAATGGTTGATATTCTGGAACGATATTTTTTGAAAACGGAGAAAATTTTAAATCATTATTATTCTTGGCCAGAGTGTTCTCTCTACTCCGGGAAGAGCAAGGGTTATAATATTACAACGGTTAATAATAATAACCGTAGTGATACCCCTTATACTTGGTACAAGGTTCGACTCCAGGCAACAACATTTTTCTATTTTACGTAATTATAGAAAAATGTTGTTGCCTGGAGTCGAATCTTGTACCAAGTATAATTGGTATCGCTACGGTTAATATAACTAACTGTTGTGATATTATTAAAATAATATATATACTTATCATTACGGTTATTTAGAAAATTGTTGTGAAATATTTACCTATATAAGGGAATTAACTTTCCCTTATTGACAGTAGCGCCGTTTCCTTCACAGCAAAACCCTAGCACCCATTTTTTCTCTACATTTTTGGCAGCAAACTTCATCTTTTTTTAGAATCCGCGAAAAGAAATACAAGAAGTATGAAGCTTTTGATTTAAGCTTCTTCCTCCTTGTATTTCTTCTTGCAGAATCTAAAACTAGATGAACATGGTGATGATGTTGGCGGTAACAAGCGTAATGTACTTATTGTTTATGGAAAATAAGGCATTCTTCTACTTCAATCTTTTTGTTAGATAGTTCCCATTATCTCGTTTGCTTCATGTTGTTTTTGTTGATTGTTCTCATTTTGTGCAGATTGGACTTCAATGCTTCACAAGCAAGGTGAACTTGATTGTTATGGTACAATCCCACTTCTTAGGGTTTTGTTTCAACTTTTGCTTGTTTTGTTTTGAATACTAACTAATTTTCTTCATTGCTTCCCACTTCTTAGGGTTTGTTTCACATGGTGATGATGATGGTGGTACATATATATGAATTCATTCTGATATTGTATATGAAATTTAGTTTATTATATACTATGTATATTGTTTGTTTCACTATCCTTTTATTGAAAATACAATCAGTTAAATTGATATAGAAACTTATAATCTGAAAATTAAGATGTATTTGAAAACCAACCTTTATCATGTCAATGTTTTCCGAATTGTATCCATTTCATTCAGCACATTGTATGTTCCTTAACATAAAATTTATGGTTCAATGGTCTGTTTACTTCAATTCATCGATAACTATGATTCTACTTTACCTCATCGTCGTCATTAATCATCGTGTTTGTTAAGATCATGATTGTTATGATGATAAAATCGCGATGATTTGTGGCGATGATGAGGTAAACTATAATAAAAGATATCGATGGATTGAAGGAAACCGACCATTGAACCATAAATTTTATGTTAAGGAACATAAAATGTACTGAATGAAATGGATGCAATTCGGAAAACAGTGGTGTGTTTAAGTTGGTTTTGAAGAACAGTTTAATTTTCAGATTATATAGTTCTTTACCAATTTTAATGGTTGTATTTCTTTAATTAGGTGTATGGTAAAACAAGCAATATGCATTTTTATTTAATAAACTAAGGGTACATTCCACAACGGTTGAGACCCATAACCGTTGTGATAGTTAATATATATTACAACGGTTGAAATACCTAACCATTGCAATATAACGCGCGCTTTCCAGAATACAACAACGGTTTCCAGACCATTGTAGAAACATCGAATTTACAACGGCAATCTACATAACAACGCCTTCACCCGCGTCAGTATATGTCATTCCCAACCGTTGTTAAATGGGTTTTTCGTAGTAGTGATTCCAACATTATTGAGTGTATTCTTTTATCCGTTATCAATATCTCCAATGGGTTGTTTTTCCTTCAACACTACATTGTATTTTCTCATAGATTTTATTATATGATCATTCAACCACTACTATAAATATATCTATTTTATCTCAGATGTGAAGGAGATTCTACTTCGGTTAGATAAACGAGATAACGAAAAGCGTCATGAAAACTTACCACTTTAGTTTTTGGTTTCTAAATTACCAAATGAAAGTTGAAAAAGTCATTTGTTTAATCCCCAACAATATCATTTTTTTTCAAAACTATGTAGCGCGCGCCATATACGTCTCGGTTTTTTTATAATAACCGAGAAAAAAACTCTTTTTTATGTCGGTTTTTGTTAATAACTGAGGGGTATAACATATTTTATTTTCATTTATAGTTTGTTTTAAATCTTATTTTGACTGACCTGTATTATTTTTTACACAGAACATACAAATTATGTGACAGAATCAGATCATTTATATTTTATATAGAATATAACACAGAATACCAAATTTACATTTTTTACAAAACCAAATGTACAATGCTTAAAATACTTAAAATGACATTTGGGATACACAAAACCTCTATCAAGAGAACCTATACATATTTAAACATATACATATTTGCACATATAATGACAAAACCTCTATACAATGCTTACAACACACTACTACGAAATACCCATTTAGCAACGGTTGGGAATGACATATAATGACGCGGGCGAAGGCGTTGTTATGTAGATTGTTGTTGTAAGTTCTCCGTTTCTACAACAGTCTGGAAACCGTTGTTGTATTCTGGAAGCGCGCGATATATTGGAACGGTTAGGTATTTCAACCGTTGTAATATATATTAACTATCACAACGGTTATCAGTATGAACCGTTGTCATATATGTTAACTATCACAACAGTTATTTGTCTCAACCGTTGTGGAATGTATCCTTAGTTTATTAAATACAAATGTATATTGCTTGTTTTACCATCCACCTTAACCATTAAAATTGGTAAAGAACTATATAATATGAAAATTAAACTGTTCTTGAAAACCAACTTAAACACACCACTATTTTCCGAATTGCATCCATTTCATTCCGCACATTTTATGTTGCTTAACATAAAATTTATGGTTCGATGGTCGGTTTCCTTCAATCCATCGATATCTTTTGTTATAGTTTACCTCATCATCGCCAAAAATTGCCACGATTTTATCATCATAACAATGATCATGATTTTAACAACCACGGGGATTAGCGACGACGATGAGGTAAATTATAATAAAAGATATCGATGGATTGAAGGAAACCGACCATCAAACCATAAATTTTATGTTAAGGAACATAAAATGTGCGGAATGAAATGGATGCAATTCGGAAAACATTGACATGATAAAGGTTGGTTTTCAAATACATCCTAATTTTCAGATTATAATGTTCTATAGCAATTTAACTGATTGCATTTTCAATAAAAGGATAGTGAAACAAACGATATACATAGTATATAATAAACTAAATTTCATATATAATGTCAGAATGAATTCATATATATGTACCTTATCAGAATGAATTCATATATAGGTACCACCATCATCATCACCATGTGAAACAAATCCTAAGTGGGAAACAATGATGAAAATTAATTAGTATTAAATTTAACTATATACAATATACATAGTATATATATAATAAACTAATGTTCTATATCAATTTAACTGATTGCATTTTCAATAAAAGGGTAGTAAAACAAACAATGTACATAGTATATAATAAACTAAATTTCATATACAATATAAGAATGAATTCATATATATGTACCTTATCAGAATGAATTCATATATATATATATATGTACCACCATCATCATCACCATGTGAAACAAACCCTAAGAAGTGGGAAGCAATGAAGAATATTAGTTAGTATTCAAAACAAAACAACCAAAAGTTGAAACAAAACCCTAAGAAGTGGGATTGTACCATTACAATGAAGTTCACCTTGCTTGTGAAGCATTGAAGTCGAATCTGCACAAAATGAGAACAATCAACAAAAACAACATGAAGCAAACGAGATAATGGGAACTATTTAACAAAAAGATTGAAGTAGAAGACTACCTTATTTTCCATAAACAATATGTACATTACACTTGCTACTGCCAGCATCATCACCATGTTCATCTAGTTTTAGATTCTGCAGGAAGAACTACAAGGAGGAAGAAGCTTAAATCAAAAGCTTCATACTTCTTGTATTTCTTCTCGCAGATTCTAAAAAAAGATGAAGTTTGGGTGCTAGGGTTTCGTTGTGAAGGAAACGGCACGACTGTCAAAAAGGGAAAGTTAATTCCCTTATATAGGTAAATGTTTCACAACGGTTTTCTTAAATAACCGTTATGATAGATTATATATTAATTTAATAATATCACAACGGTTAGTTATAATAACCGTAGAGATACCCCTTATACGTGGTACAAGGTTCGACACCAGGCAACAACATTTTCCTAAAATTACGCCTGGATTATAAGTGATATCGCTACGGCCATTACTTATAACTGTCGTGATATTATTAACCGTTGCACTTCCCAACATATGAACGATTTACAAGAAAATATAGTTCCAGAATATGAACGGTTTACAAGTTAATTATCATCATTACAAGCATTAAACTATTAGTCTTTTCATCTTCAAACTCATCTATAAATAGACAATTTTACATATCTAAATAATATATTCTTCGTAACAATGAGTTCAACAAATGAGAATCCTAGAAACCTCAATGAGGAACGTCAGGCGCCAATCCAGGAGGTCGTCCAACCAGCAACTGCCAACTTCAGGGATGCCTTAAGGGTAAGGAAGGATAAGAAGAAGAAGAAGAAGAAGCCGAAGAAGAAGAAGATAAAGAAGAAAAGGAGGCCTGTATATTATGATTCCGATGAGGGGAGTGAGGAGAGATGTCTAGATTATGAAGATGCATTTTATGCTATGGGCTCTGACAATGATCTTGATATGTAATATGTTTATCAATGTACTCTCAATGGAATATTAAAATAAAATTATGTCTATATATGTTCATCTCTTACAGTTTTATTTTTAAAGTTATATATATACTCTATTGCACTTAAAAATACTAAAGAATACATTGCCGTGAATCGAAGCGTGATACATGTAGTACAACGGTCTTCTAATACAAGCGTGTTAAAATGTAAAAATATGGAAAAAAAATATAGAGCTGGGAATCGAAGCTTGTTACACAGCTTGTATTACAACGGTTATGTAACACAACCGTCGTTAAATATGGCGTTATAAATTTTTAATCCTGTTACAACGGTGGGATACGAAACCGTGGTAAAGCTGGCGTCGTTAAATGGGGTTTTCGTAGTAGTGACAACCAAGAAAAACTATTGTTTATAAGATTCATGATAAGATAGGAAGACACTGACCCAACAAAATGGTATGTCAACTACATCTTCTCGTGGAAATGGTGTTTCGTCGCTAAACCCCTATATTTTGAACAAAATTTATATTATGATAAGCTACCAACATCAACATTAACTTAATAAATATACATAGATTACATGTATATGGATAAAGTTAATACCTTAAGCCATCCATTGATAATGTCTTTGGAGACAATATTAAACATATGTCTTATAACATAGTATTCACATTCAAAGCTTTCGGATTATTTCCGCAACTACAAATAATTTTCATATATTTACTAACTAATACACACAAATCACAAGTAATACATTAGCGAAAATAAAAAAATGTCAAAAAACACAAGTAATACTTACATGAGGTTCTCTGAATTTTGGCTTTCTACCTTGTAGATTACATTTCACAAAGTTGTATCCCTCCACGGCTCAAATCTTTATGTTAAAGTATGGGAACATTGAAAATAAATTGAAATTGCCATAAAAATTATACTTACGATCACCACAATTGTATTACGGGTATGTCCAGCCAATCATCTGCCTTCAAATTTTCCACAAGACAACTCTTATGAAGTATAAAAGATTGTTGTGGTTCATGCTTTAATTTAAACTCAGAAAGTTCTAGAACCTCATCTATCATCCTTAATAGCCTTTGAGTGTTATCTACGTGAGGTGGTGTGGTCTCAATATTGTGATGCGAGGCAGAACAACTAGCTTTTGTACTTGTACTACCCATAACAACTTTCTAAACTACTTTCTCATGTATGTCAAACTGATTTGAAATTGGGTGGTCGAGTACACTCATTGATTTCAATTTCTGCATCATAAAAACAACCCAAATATAATAAAAAAAATTAAAATACACAAACAATAACAACAACAACACAAATATTTTAAATTATATTTATACCTCAATCACATCGCTGATACACTTCTCTCGTTCAACCTCAGTCAACCTTTCTCGCTCCTCCCGCACCTCCTGCAACATCTTCTCCTGCTCCTCCTGCAACATCCTCTCTTCTTCCTCCCTCACCTCCTGTAACATCCTCTCCCGCTCCTCAAGATGCACCCTCTGAAGTTCCTCTTGAGTTCACTTATCTATCGCATTCTGAGTCCACTTCTCCCGCTCATGTCATAATACCTCCCATGTTTTTTCAGCAGTTATCTATTCAATTTATCTCATACGGTTTACTTCTTTAATTAGTTGAGAATGTCCAAAAAATAACTTCAAGCTGACCCCTATTCCAATACCACTAATACGCCCAACATGCTCCTCGATTCCAATCGCTTCTACTAAGATGTCACGACGATCTTGTGGAACGAAGATACCAACTTTGGCTTGTTCATCCAGTATATCCTACAACACATATAAAAGTTAAATTATTTTTAACGAATTGAATTAATTAAACTAAGTAATACTAAAAAAAATTATCTCCTTACAATCTTTTCTGCCATTTCGCGTGTAACATCTGATGTGAACTCGCAGTTTGGTATTTGACGTGCTCTCTTCTATTTCTCATTGAATGTTTAGAAGGAACCAAAATCTTATTGTGGATATCGGTATGGGTTGCTGAGCAACTTCCTCTTGTGCACATATCACCTACAACAACTTTTATAGGCAACTACTCATCATCGTCATTTTTACACTGTTAGGCGGTACCATTCAATCTCTGCATCACAAAAAATAACAACAACAGAAAACAAATTCAACATAATATATCCTACATTTTAGTCCAAACACTAAAATTCTATTTATCCAAATAAAACACTATTTTCACATACCTCAACGAGCTTGATCGTCTCTTTCTTGTGAATTTCTCGCTCCTGTGTTAACACATCTTCCAACTTCTCATGGTACAATGCATCTAAATCTTACAACTCTTTCTTTTGCGGTTCACGTTCACTTGCTAACTTCTCAACAATCTCGTCCATCTCTTTCTTTTGCACGTGTGTGTTTTTTCTGGATGTACCAAACCATAATCTCAGGCTAGTGCCTTTTTCATCACCACATACACAACCACCATGCTCCTTTGTTCTGATTGCTTCGACTAATATATCATGTCATGGTTGTTGAACTAATGTACCTTGACTGGCCATATCAATCAATGAATCCTACACAACATAAACAAGATATATTATTATCAAAGCGATTTAAATTACTCATAGAAAATCATATGCACAACAAATCCTACTTACAATTTTCTCAACGACTGCTCGTGAGGCATCTGAAGTGAACTCTCCAGTTGGTGTTTGTCGAACCCTCTTCGACTTTTCATGTCGTGATGGTGGAGATGGGAAACTATGACAACTCATTGAGTACTCATCTCCCATTTGTTGTCTTTTTCATTAATCAATTTTTCCTCAAGTTTCCTGTAACCTCCAAGAGACAATCTACGAGGGTATTTGTTTTTTTTACCTTGTTTATTTTTCCTGATTCACTTTTAACATATTATAAACATATTGTAAATACTAATTTTCATGGTTTTATCTATAAAGAGTACGCATAAAATTATCAGAAAATAAGATTACACCAACAACATTCAACATCAACATCATTCAACAACAACATTCAACAACAACATAAGTGACCCTATTCAGTAATGTGTCCAACTAATCATGATGCATCAAAAGTTCAATTTAGACCCTCTAAGTCACTCTCATTTCCCTCACCGACCACTTCTCCCATGGTAACGCGAACATGAACAACAACAACCATAAATAAAAACAACAACATAAACATGAACAACAACAACCATAAATAGCAACAACAAATAAACATGGACAACAACAACTCAAACATAAACATAAACAACAAGAACATAAACGTACCGTATATGCATGGTTGATAGTTCATGTACCGCAAAAGTGATGAATAAGTAAAAGAGCTTTTTATTGGTAGTTTTATACTCATTTCTTCGTCTTCCTAGTCTGACTTCATTTTTTTGTTTGTTTTGTAAAAGGAAAACCCAAGAACGAACGACGGTGATAGTGATTTTCGTTGATTTGTAAAAGGGAAACCTAGGAACGAATAATAGTGATGTCTTTGTATTTTAACCAAACAACAAACGATAGTGATAACGTGTTTCGTTTCATTAATGAAGATGAAAAAATGGGTTCAACTTTCTCTTAATGTGTTAGGGTTGAATGGTTTCTTAGTGATGAAATGAAAAAACAGCAACTGAATAGACAAGCTAGTGAAAATAAAAATGAAAGGAGGTAACTGATATCACCACGATTAGGCAAATCAACCATAGTGAAATCACATTTTTTTATTTAAAAAAAATCAAAAAGAAAGGCTCCACTATAAAACTAATAAATCACAAAATGCATGGCTCTAAGAATCGAACCCACGTACTTTAGGAACTTTCGCCATGGTTGCATTATCCAACCATGATAACATGTAAACTATTTTTATTTAATAAATAAATAAAAATGATGGCGTCTAATTTTAGAGATGTCACAATGGTCTTTCCATTAACCGTGGTAAAATGGGTGTCATTGTATATACTTTTTTTGTAGTAGTGACTACAATAAAGAAGCCCACATTACCATGTTTTATTTTATCAAAAAGAGTCATTATAGAAAAGAAGGACATCCTCATTCATGCTTTTATAAAGAACACTATGAAATTAATAAGAGAAAGATGTTTTATCATAATATGTATTACACTAACATCAAAGGACCCAAAAAGATTTGGGCATTAAAGGTGGAAAAGTCAAATTATGATGCAGATGTTGATACCGACAGCTGCTCTTCAAGCTACACAATTGAAGAAATAAATATGTTCTATTGTTCCAATCCTTAAAGGGAAGAAATTTATTTGCATAAACAATAAGACAAAATCATTGAATCTTTGATTTTTGGTAAGATCCCTAATCTTACCTTTAGCTATTCTAATTAATTAAAGCTTTATCGCATAAGTTACTTAATATTAATTAAATTGTGTAACAAAGGTAATATAGTATGATTAATTCCTCTATATGCATAGTATATAAAAGTATTTATCCTTTTAAATTTTCTTTTTGAAAAAACTATGACTATGGAAGAATTCATACATATTATCTTTAGTGAACTAACCCTAGTAGCTAGAAGTAGAGGTTGTTCATCTAGTAGGTATCCCCTAAAAAAACATCCTTGAAAGATGAAAATAACGGGAAAGAAAAATATCAAAGACAAGAGGAAGTCCAAAGTCCAAATGGAGATATTCAAGTTAAAGAAGTAAAGTTAAGAAAATCAGTGTTTATCTTAAGAATGGAGGATCATTACAGACTATGCCATTCAGAGTTTTAATGAAGATATTTCTAAGGAAATTTCATCTCAACACTCCCTTAGTAAGGTGTGTTGCGGTGAAAATCGGATAACAAGCTATTAATTAACTTGCATCATATTTCTTTTACAACCGACTTTGATTTATCCAAAGGAAAGGTTCAAGATCGTTAAAAAAACCTAAAGGGGGGGGGGATCTAAGGTTCGGGGGTTGGTTATACTAAGGGAAGGTATTAGCACCCTTAACATCTGTAGTATCCTACAGAAGCCTCTTGCTAATGTTATGCTATAGTATGTTTGCTTGCTAAAAGAATCTATGCTAAAGGTTGAAATCCTAGGGGTTAGTATCTAAGTATACTCGACAAAGCATCGCACTTTGCGTCTACGTATCCTTACGGGAGTGGAATCAGAGTATCCGTAGTTCACCGATCTAAGGGTGAAGGAATAGGAACCATTGACTATGGCCAAAGTTCCAAGGGGAAAATGAGTATGAGCTCATTTTAGAGTTCACGATAACTCTCTAGATCTAAGTTATAAGGGTCCTATGTTGAGGTTTTAGTCAATAGGGAAAGGGAGTATTCATTAGGATGAATATCACCAAGAGTGTAAGAACTCTCTCCTAAGGCTAGTTATAACTTATTGGCTCTTAGGAGGCCAAGAAGTGAAAGTCATCTCCTAAGAGGCTACTAAGGTAAGATGGGGGCTATGACTTTAAGAGTCAATATTAATCACTTTCCTTTGGAATAGGGGGAAAGATAATAGTTGACAAGGTACTAAAAGATAACAAGCTAATAATTCAAATAAGATGATGCAATAATACGTGAATAGGATAATGAGATGAGATAAAATCATGATATCAATAAAAGTGAGAATTAAACACATTAGACAAAGATTAAATACGATGGATAGTGATAACATAGTAAGGTACATAAAGAAGTGCAATAAACATCTTAATAAGCATTCCTAATATTATCATGAATAAAGGTTTCAAAAATTAATATTTTGGCTAATCTCTTTTAATATGTGAAAAATAGATTCAATTAGGAGCAATTAGCAAAAAGAAGGAAAAGAAAAGGATAAAAATTGAATAAGTTAAGATATTTTAAAGATTAAGTAAAAACTTAAAAAAGATGACAAACAACAAGTGATAAAAAGAGAAGGAATGGAAATCTTAGGGCTTGAACCCACGTCCTTGCGCATACAGCCCAAAACCCTAACCACCTGGCCAACGCGCGCAGTTGATAAATAATGAAAACACAACTATATATATTAAATCACGCGAAAATCAGCAATATAAATAAAAGACTGGGGCGATGGGATTCGAACCCCAGTCCCAAGGGTCAGGCAAGGCGTGTTAAGATAAAGGGGCTTGCCACTGGGGTGGCGATACTTCCGGTAATAAACTTGAATCAAATAATATATGAACCAAATCGTGTGCGCATATTCAAACAAACCTAGCAAACACGCGGCCTGCCCACCATGATTCAAGTTTCAACCAGCCATGTTCACAGGTGCATATCTCAATCAATTCTCCATTAAAATGAACAAAATAAAGGTCCAAAATCATCAGCAAAGAACATAGAATATGAAGAAATCCATCACTTAATCTAAATCTAATCATATAAATCGTGCACTGGTCATAAAGATGAGGTGTTACTCAAGTTCATAAGCAGCCATGAGGAAGTTACAACACTCAGAACACATTAAATCAATGGTGAAGCACACGAATGGCAATCATCAATACACAAATGATCAACACAAAAGCCAAGAAAGGGACAGTTGCATACGACACGATTTTATTCTAAGTTAGATGTTGAGTTCAAAGTTCAAGAACGGAAATTCAAGCCAGAATTAAGAGGGCATACAGTAGGGCACAACCAAAATGGTTGAATTGAGGATTTTGCACAAACAGATGGATACAAAGCAGACATGAGATCACATTTCAAAGCATCAAGGTTTAATGACACATAGAGATAACAGTCCTATTATTAATTCAAATCAAGATGAAATAGTTGGATTTAAATGGAATCACTAATTGATAAGTAGAACAAAATAGCAGCACATTGGTCAAATGAGAAGGTTATGTTAGGCAGTCAAGCATTAACTTTGGCATACACAAAAGAAGGCACACAGTCTCATGCTCATTCAAAAGTAAATTGCAAAAAAAAAAAAGACATACACAAATTCCAAAGACTTAAAACATGAAAACCGATTTACAACTAAGGTGTATGTGTGTGATCAGGCAAGCATGTGCTTATGTGTGGCATAATCAGACCCAAGTCTACATACTTAAAGTCACAAAAAAAAACTTGGCATGGTCATGAGAAGCAATTATTAAGAAACAGTTCAAGTGTACAAAGATAAGAACGTGTTGTGGCCATGTGGGAAAAGTTGAAGGGCATGATTGTGACATGATCAATCATCCCTCAAGGATGCTAACAGGTCCTACTTTAAACAGTTCAGTTGGAGACACAAGACATATTGCAAATAAAATCAGTATCAGCAGGCATATGCATCAATGAGATATCATATAAGGTGACATGGTATCAAGGGGTGACAATGATTAACATAGTATCTTATTATAGCACACAGACAGAGTTTTAAGATAAAGGTAATCTTGGACAGGCAAGCCTACACACATATGGACAAGGTTTGGATTTGCACACATACTAAGAACACATGGCTTGGAAGAAACAAGTTCACAGTCTTGAAACAAATTAAGTAATCAATTAAGGCCTATCATACAGTCTAAGCAAGAGTGGCATGGCATGAAATCATAAAAAGCAAATGATCAAACTCATATGACATATTAGTATGCATAAGGTAGCAAGTCATGATGATAAACTATGCAATATTAATAGATACATGGTTAAAAATGAGAATGAACTTGACATAAACAAAGACTTAGCACTCAAGAAAAAGCAGATACATTAACAGATTATGAGCAACATCAAGACCGCACAATCAACATCAAAACATAGACTTCAACAAGTTCAACAGTGTTAATAACCAATTTAAAGCATGAGAAAACCACTCAGTCAGGAATACAATATCAAAGGTGTGCCAGAGTTGTGTACAAGCAATGTGAACCAAACTGTGGTATAAGTTAGGCATGGATTAACAATATTACAACCAATATTCAAAGAACTCAACATAGCAGGTCAAGAGTTAGTGACAACATTTAGTTCAAAACAAAGAAGTTCAGTTAGCCAATCAATATTACATGGACAAAGCTATGGATTCAATAAGTGCAAGCAGTTCAAGAAAACAAGGACACATTCATAAACCATTAGAGTCAGAAGTGCAGTTAACAGGGCAAGGAAGCAAAAAGCAAGCTGACATTTCAAAACAACTGTCTCAGGTAATAGCAACAATACACATAAGTCACATGTATGGAAACACATTTGAACCAACACATAGGAGACTAAAATCTCAGGCCAGGGTTCTAAGAAACAAACATAAGCATTGCTCAACAGAATGTGTTCAAAGTTCAAGTCTCACTCATAATACAAAAATCAGGGTATGAACATACAACTCCCAAAACCAGGGCACTACATCTTAGCTATCAGTAAACATCGGCAATCAAGAACAAGTATTGATCCTTGGATAATCATAATATGGTGACAATTATAAGGCTTGATCAGAAATTGACAGTATTGTAATATAAGGATAATAAACATAACCAAACCAAAAAGACATGATCCACCTTATAATGATTCATAGTACAACAGTTCAGAAATATTTCAAAATTGGCATCAACATTATTATGCATTCACAAAACATGAGCAACAATATGATGTTTAGGATGAGAAAATCATAAAGATGATAAAGGAAGAAGAGTTACCGATTGGAGTATGTCCACTGCACCTTCAACCTTGCTAAGATTCCTTTCTGAACTTGAGACTCCAATAACCAAACTCTTCTTGCTCGCAACACTTGAAGTCTCAGGAAATTTGTGTGTTTGGGAGGAAAAAAGTTGATGATCGTGAACTGAACCTGAACCTCTTTATATAGGCAATGTGGTTGGGCCGGGTTGAGAGAATTCCCACCTTCAAATGTTGGAGGCTAGGGTTTTGAAATTGAAACTCAAATGTTGAACTCAAAGGGACAAACGCTCCCTCTTCTGGTCATGTGCAGATGTTGCTGGGTTGAATCAACAACAAAATAGGCCTTGCTTCTTGGTTCTCTTCTGGGGCAAGTAAGATAGGCATGAGAAAGGGAATCGAAAGTGACATTGCCCTGGCTAATTCGCAGGGTGTGCAGAGGAGAAACGAAAATGGTAATATTCAGAAGGCCTTTGCTGAAACTAATCCTTGGAAGCTCAATGAGGAAAAGAGTTTTGGGATCAAAGATGAAGGGAGACGCGCCAAAGCTTGTGATTTGAAACGGATTAAAACGAAATGAAAATGTTTGGATCATCTTCCTTCTGCAAGCGAAATCACGACAAAGGAAGAAGACGTTGGCTTCTTCTCATTTTTCCAACATCCCGTGTCAACTTCTCATTGGATACTTGCCAATTTTGGAAAGTCAAACAAAAACAACTCGTCTCCCATTGGTTGATGGCACAACATCATCTTCCAATCAGAATTCTCACAAATTGATTAAGTGGACCAAACAAAATGCAACATGTGCATACGGATAAATTTTCTTCTCTTTCAAATGGATTAAAAATGATTAATAATAAATGATAATTAATTAATGATAATTAATTAAATTGAAAACAAATTACCAACAAATTAATTAATTAAACTAAAAAACAAAATTAAATTAAATTAGTTGATGACTAATTAAAATTAAATAAGATAAAACTATTTGAATATATAAATAAAAAAATTAGAATAAACCAAATTAAAATAAAATAAAATTAAAAATAAAACAAATAAAACTATTAAAATAAGTGTTAAATTGAAATAAAACAAATGAAAGTAAGGAAAATGGATATTAAAATGACATACAGAGAAAAATAAATCACACAACAATTAGCAAAAAGATGATGAGGGTAAAATTTGGGGTACAACAGTTGCCCCTATTTAAATATCTTCACCGGATGACATGAGAGATGAAAATCCTCATGGAATCAAAAGTGAAAGATATTTAAATACAGATAACCGAAAACTTTGCCCTCAGATGTACACATATGCAATGCAACAAACATGATGCCAAGAAGATGCAAAGATGCAGACACAACGAGACACCAAAGGACAAACAGGAAGCAAAATATTAGCTTCACTGGGGAAGGAAAAAAGGTTAGTATCCATGAGAAACACCTCACTGGGGATACAAGCTAACCAACACAAGAGACTCACTGGGGAGACTCCAAAGAAACACTGGGGAAAACAAAAAGACAATCTCCACTGGGGAAAGATCCGGGGAGGTAGACTACTGGGAATAAAGCAACACACTCTTTCTGGGCATGAAACCAGAATGAAAAACCTGATCATCGGGGATCAGTCCAAAAGAGACAAACAACCAAGCAAGGACTTCCCGGGGATTTCTTATGCTGAAGAGTTCAAAACAGAATCTTCAAGAAAAGCCAAAAAGACAGAGACAAACTCTGCGCATCAGATAAGAGTCTTGGTAAGGTAAATTGTTCCAAGAAGCTTAGCTTAAAGTTCAAAAACAAATGAAATAAATAAGGGTAAACAACGAGCCCACGATAACTCGAGGTTTAGTTCCACTGTTCGACTCGATTCAAATAGGGAAAGTTTTAAAACAAAAGGCAATGTTTGACTCGATTCAAACAAAGACTCGGTTCAGGTTTGACTCGATTCAAACAAGAACAGTTTTAAAACAAGAGGCAATGTTCGACTCGATTCAAACAAAGACTCGGTTCAGGTTTGACTCGATTCAAATGAGAGCGGTTTTAAAACAAGAGGCAATGTTCGACTCGATTCAAACAAAGACTCGGTTCAGGTTTGACTCGATTCAAACAAGAACGGTTTTAAAACAAGAGGCAATGTTCGACTCGATTCAAACAAAGACTCGGTTCAGGTTTGACTCGATTCAAACAAGAACGATTTTAAAACAAGAGGCAATGTTCGACTCTATTCAAACAAAGACTCGGTTCAGGTTTGACTCGATTCAAACGAGAACGGTTTTAAAACAAGAGGCAATGTTCGACTCGATTCAAACAAAGACTCGGTTCAGGTTTGACTCGATTCAAATAAGAACGATTTTAAAACAAGAGGCAATATTCGACTCGATTCAAACAAAGACTCGGTTCAGGTTTGACTCGATTCAAACAAGAACGGTTTTAAAACAAGAGGCATTGTTCGACTCGATTCAAACAAAGACTCGGTTCAGGTTTGACTCGATTCAAACAAGAACGGTTTTAAAACAAGAGGCAATGTTCGACTCGATTCAAACACAGACTTGGTTCAGGTTTGACTCGATTCAAACAAGAACGGTTGCAAAAAATTTAAGGCAAGACCTCTTGGGGAACATAAAAGGTGTAAAGATTCAAATCTGGTGCGCAAAGGTCAAGACCGAACAAGCACGATGCAAACAAAGAAAGCTGGGAATGTCTTTACTTCGCTGGGGAAATAAAGACAAACATAAACAACAGACCACAAGCAAAATAGAGCACAAAGATGCAAAGATGCTAAGGTATGATGCATATGCTATGCTGACGAAACAGACAAGAAGCAAAAACCGAAGATGAAAAACGCCTCGACAAAGGATACCCAGCCAAAACTGGGGATGAAGAAGAGTCAACAACTTCGCTCATGAAAAGAGTATTCTACTTGAGGCATAACATCACGAGGATGACCATCATGAATCTGATTTCTTCACTGGAAAAGAATCCGTGGAAGATTTGTCAAAATTAGCTGAAGTAACAGCTCACTGGGGAGCTAACAAAGTAATTATGCATCCCACTGGCATAATTATCATCTTCAAATCTTATCTGCCCCAGGCTATATGGTCTGTCAGAAGAGGATAACAAGAGGATTTTATAGAAGAATTGGCATACAAGGTGTTTCAATATCTTCAAACTTTTGAAAAGAAATGAACCTAGACATAACTGCCTCTGTTCAACTGTATTCGTAATACTCAAACTGTAGTAGAAACGACTGGGGAATAAAATCTACCCCTGATGATGGGTCACTGGAGTCCACACTTGTCATAAGATGACCTCAAAGAGACTTTCCCCAATATTCTGAATTGCAGAGTTCTACCCCTGATTCACCAACTCTTGGGATGATGGATTGGCAAAACCTCACACTTGGTTGCCCCTGATTGAGTCAAATTTCCTTGGCCGCCGGCATTTGTTGGGATTTATTGAATTGTATTGCAAACAAGTATTGTTTGTTGAAAATTGGCAATTTCAATGCAACGTTTTAATGCAAACTTTTGGAAACAAAACTTTTAACGAAAACACACGCAGTGAAATGATTAAACAATCGAAAACCAAGTGGATCTGGTCATTTACAGAATGACAGATGAAGTGATCAACACACGCAAAATAGCAGAGATCATTAGGAGTCAGGTTAGTCAACCTTGCTGTAGTATACTTTCAAAACAACCTTACCTTGATTAGGTCTTTTAAGGGTTATAACATATGGTCTGGTTCACGATTTTTAAAAAAAAAGATAAAGGCTCAAAGTTTATTTGTCCCACCCAATCTTCGTGATGAACTCTGATCCTAAACTCAGTTAACTCAAGCTATACATTCAAGTTTCCAAAGGTTAGGAAGTCACTTGATTTGAGAGCTGATTGGCATCTTACACGAAGCGCCTGCATTCGATAGCATAACCAAGTTAAACTGAGAACTACCCTGCCCCAAGGTTGAGATTTAAGGTTTTTTTTGCGTGTAAGGAAACAAAACTCCTACTTCTAGGCTCGATGGGTTAACAAGGGATCATCTTCCTTATTTCTCCAGTGTTTAGGGACTGAAACAATGCCTTATATCATCGGCAAGGTTAAATCGGTAGCATACCACAGCAGTTATGAACACGAGGTTTTCATCATCCTCCCCAATCTTTGTTTAAATATAGAGTGATATGGAGTAAAGCAGGGTAAAGATATATTTGTTTTGTGAACACAAGAATAAATGAGTGAAACGAATGGAATTAACCAAAAGATGCACAAACATTTCATTAATATTACCAATTGAAAAGACAACAAAGTTAGTAAGCAAATACAAATTCAAAGTGAAGGAAATACAACTGAAAATACTGAAAGAACAAAACACCGCCAACTTTGGCGGATTGTTTGCAAAAGATTTTAGTTTTCGGGTCCAGACTGGAAAACATCTTCATCACCAATCACTTGTTCCTTGTGGTATAGAACTTTCAGAGGCCTTGCAACTCCTTTGTCTTTTGCTTCAATAGTTGAGACATCAACGTCTGAAGTACCTTCCTGAGGTTTCAACTTCTTTAGCAGGCTCATCAGTTTCTCTTCGAACTCTTTGCATTCTTCAATGGGATGCCCTATTGTCCCAGTGCGAAATTTGCATTTAGTCTTTGGGCGATCTTCTTCGAAGATTAAGTCCTTGCCATGGATCAGGTCTTGCACAAGATGTTCTAAGGCTCGGCAACTGTCCAAGTCATGTCCTTCAGCTCCCTTATGGAATTCACAAGTCAGGTTGGGATTATACCAAGGTCCTTGTATAGGGGTGAGAAGTCGAGGAGTTTCCAGCTTGTTTTGCATCAACAGTGGGAAAAGTTTGCTTAACGGCACGGGAATAGGCTGGTGGTTAAGTTTTCCTCTTTTGACAGCACGCTTCTTCTTGTCTTGGGGAGAAACACGCATGGGAGGCTTAAAACCCCTTTTTGTAGGCATCTGATGAAGATTGCGTTTGTGTGCAGGAATAGGACCAATGTTCAGTTGGCATGAAGCTTCCTCAAAAACAAATCCTGGGCGTGGGAGATCCTTAAGAGATGGCAAAGGAGTGTCCTTGAAAGATAAAATATTTCTTTCCACTAAATCTTTCATAATATGCTTTAAAGCAAAACATCCTTCTAAATCATGGTCTGGTGCACCTTCATGGAATGCACAATGAGCATTAGGACGGTAAGAAAGCGGGAGCGGATCCGGAGGTGGGTTTGGTGACCTTGTAGTTATTAACCCTTGTTGCACCAAAAAAGGATACAATGTTGTATACGACATCGTTATAGGAGAGATCAGAGGTCTACCACCCTGTCTGTCTTGGCGAGAAGCTTGAGTCCATCGTGGATGAGCAAGAGCGTTGGGCGCTCATTGATAAATTGGTGATTGAGACACTGATTGATAAACAGAAGCTTGATCGTTTAATATTGGCGTGATGGGATGAATGTGATCCTCCTTTTTCATCAGAGTTTGCAAAGTTTCCAAAACCCAATTCATCTGGCATTGGAGGACTCTGACCTCCTCTTTCAGTTTCTCCTGGTTCTTCAGAATTTCCTTCATCGTTGCCATTATCCTGAATGCAGGCTAGGTATCCTTGTCGAGTCGGAAAATCAGGGTGACGGGTGCAACTGAGAACAAGACGATAATAAGACGAAGAAGAATGCACATGCACATGCAAAAAATGCAAATGAGATGCTAATGCAAGCTAAATGCAAGCTAAATGGTGGGCGTAATTCAAGGGGCTCAACATTGTATTTTGCAAATTTTAAGGAACAATTTTCTTAGAAGAATATCTCATTTCATTTCATTAATAATAAAGTTTTTGGAGTACAAAAAGAGATGATTACACCTTCAAAAGCCAAAATACAGAGTACGAAATAAAGAAAACTAAGTTCTAAACCATCCAATCAGTCTTCTCCCATCAATCTCATAGCGAGCTTCTGGTTTTCCTTCCGCAACCTCTCATTCTCAACAGCGAGCTTGATCAACTGTGACTTCCATGGTTCTGGTGGAGATGATGTGCTAGGAGAAAATAAATCTCCTTGCGCCTTCCTCTTTCTGACAGATTCTTCTTCCTTTCTCCAGAGATTCTTCTAAAGTTCGTTCATCTCAAAATCAAGAATCTGGTATTTGTTCCTCCATGCATTCCTTTATCGTTCTGCTTGAGCCAGCCGGATCTTCAATTCGTCCTCATTGCTTGTGAAGAAAAGAACAGGATCTCTAGGAGCTAGTGGAATAGGATCATGACGATCATAAGGCATCTTCAACTCAATAGCTCTATTTTGCACCCACTGAGTGTAGGATTTTGAAGCTAAACACTCAGGTTTTCCCAAAGCAGAGATACCTCTTGTGTGAACATGACGCCAAGCGTGAGCCATCTTTTCCCTAAGCACAGGGTCCTTATCCTCTTTAAAGAACAAACCTTCCAAGTAGATGTTGTTAGGCTTAGCTTCCATAGAGTAACCATGTTGACGATAAGCCAAGGCTGGATTGTAGCTTATGCCTCCTTTTGTACCAAGAAGAGGTACGTTAGCAAATCCTCTACAGCTAACAATCATATCTTTGCCTTTGAGCATTGGGTGGTACCACTCTAGATCGGTGTTGGTGAGAGACATGATCTTTTCTGACCAAAGAAGTCCATCTTGGAGATCCCAAAAGGTCTTAGAGCGGGGTAAGTGTGAAATAAACCACTTACACAACAATGTGGCACAACAGGTTACCATTCCTCCCTTATGAGCAGTCCTCAAATGCATTGAATGGTAGGCGTCAGCAAGTAGGGTTGGAACTGGATTTCCAATGATAAAGATCTTGATTGCATTGATATCAACAAAGTTCTCAATGTTGGGAAACAGAAATAACCCATAGATGAGAAGGGCCATAACAGCTTCATAATCTGCCATATTCTTCATGTTAACATAATAACTGGCTTTCTCCATTAGAAACTTGGCAGGCAACCCAAAAAGTCCTCCCTTGACAACCAAGTTAGCCTTGACTTCTGACAGCTTGAGATGAGCCGCTTCTGCAATTTCCTTCTCCTTAGGCATCCTTTCCAAACCAGAGTAAGGAGGGTTTGGAGTGATGGGAATACCAACTAGACTAGCATACTCCTCGAGCATAGGCATTAACTGATAATCCGGAAAAGTGAAACAATGGTACACGGGACCATAAAACTGCATGAGAGTAGGGAGCATCCCATCTACCATCTTTGACTTCATCAGAGAGAAAATCTTCCCATACTTGTCTCGGAACGTTGATGATTAATTGATTGGCTTACCCAAATTCTTTAAATCTTCCAATTTTGGACTGATGAAGGTGTACTTCTTTGTTTTCCTTTTTTCAAAATCCATCCTATAAAGTTTGCAAAGCAAAGTTGAATTCCTTGAATATACACAATGCATATGATGCAAGGATGAATGCAACAAACACACATAAACAGATAAGCACAAAGCACACAGAGAAACCTAAGTTAAGAGTCACGAGCATGGAGTCAAAGGTCTACCCCTCCCAGAGGTATGTACTATGGTTTTCACCTGCCAGGCAAGGTTCTAAAAAGTTCCCAGAGTCTACAACCCATCTTTCGGATTTTATCGACTTTCCAATTGCTCGGTAATCAATAAAATTCTCAAGAGAGTCTCATCTGAGTGTAGTATCGCGTAACAACCATTTAGCATTACTCCCGCATAGCCATCACACTACGTCTAAAAACAGGCCAAGTTGGGGTTAGGGATAACTAAAGGTCACCAGTATCTACGGCACCAAAGTTGAAAGTAGTAACGCATTCATGATTGCTCGTTCAACATTTACCACCTCCAAGAGGGCCTCCACTGAGTGTGGACTTCAAGTTCCCTCCTTTGGGATTTCTCCCTCGAAGTTCCCTTGACTATGTCCACGGTTCCTAAACATATGTGTTCTCTCAAGCCCGGGTTAGGACTTATCTCACCACTCCAAAAGTAGCACATCCAACCCAAAGAAGAAATCAAACAGAGATACACAAATATATACATATATGCAGATATCACAGATATATACAAGTAAGCAAAGCATAAATAACACAAATAAAGCAAGGTGGGCTTAACCCTCAAACTTTATTTCCCCAGTGAAGTCGCCATTTCTGTTGCGGTGAAAATCGGATAACAAGCTATTAATTAACTTGCATCATATTTCTTTTACAACCGACTTTGATTTATCCAAAGGAAAGGTTCAAGATCGTTAAAAAAACCTAAAGGGGGGGGGGGAGATCTAAGGTTCGGGGGTTAGTTATACTAAGGGAAGGTATTAGCACCCTTAACATCTGTAGTTTCCTATAGGAGCCTCTTGCTAATGTTATGTTATATTATGTTTGCTTGCTAAAAGAATCTATGCTAAAGGTTGAAATCCTAGGGGTTAGTATCTAAGTATACTCGACAAAGCATCGCACTTTGCGCCTACGTATCCTTACGGGAGTGGAATCAGAGTATCCGTAGTTCACCGATATAAGGGTGAAGGAATAGGAACCATTGACTATGGCCAAAGTTCCAAGGGGAAAATGAGTATGAGCTCATTTTAGAGTTCACGATAACTCTCTAGATCTAAGTTATAAGGGTCCTATGTTGAGGTTTTAGTCAATAGGGAAAAGGAGTATTCATTAGGATGAATATCACCAAGAGTGTAAGAACTCTCTCCTAAGGCTAGTTATAACTTATTGGCTCTTAGGAGGCCAAGAAGTGAAAGTCTTCTCCTAAGAGGCTACTAAGGTAAGAAGGGGGCTATGACTTTAAGAGTCAATATTAATCACCTTCCTTTGGAATAGGGGGAAAGATAATAGTTGACAAGGTACTAAAAGATAACAAGCTAATAATTCAAATAAGATGATGCAATAATACGTGAATAGGATAATGAGATGAGATAAAATCATGAGATCAATAAAAGTGAGAATTAAACACATTAGACAAAGATTAAATACGATGGATAGTGATAACATAGTAAGGTACATAAAGAAGTGCAATAAACATCTTAATAAGCATTCCTAATATTATCATGAATAAAGGTTTCAAAAATTAATATTTTTGCTAATCTATTTTAATATGTGAAAAATAGATTCAATTAGGAGCAATTAGCAAAAAGAAGGAAAAGAAAAGGATAAAAATTGAATAAGTTAAGATATTTTAAAGATTAAGTAAAAACTTAAAAAAGATGACAAACAACAAGTGATAAAAAGAGAAGGAATGGCAATCTTAGGGCTTGAACCCACGTCCTTGCGCATACAACCCAAAACCCTAACCACCTGGCCAACGCGCGTAGTTGATAAATAATGAAAACACAACTATATATATTAAATCACGCGAAAATTAGCAAAATAAATAAAAGATTGGGGCGATGGGATTCGAACCCCAGTCCCAAGGGTCAGGCAAGGCGTGTTAAGATAAAGGGGCTTGCCACTGGGGAGGTGATACTTCCGGTAATAAACTTGAATCAAATAATATATGAACCAAATCATGTGCGCATATTCAAACAAACCCAGCAAACACGCGGCCTGCCCACCATGATTCAAGTTTCAACCAGCCATGTTCACAGGTGCATATCTCAATCAATTCTCCATTAAAATGAACAAAATAAAGGTCCAAAATCATCAGAAATGAACATAGAATATGAAGAAATCCATCACTTACTCTAAATCTAATCATACAAATCGTGCACTGGTCATAAAGATGAGGTGTTACTCAAGTTCTTAAGCAGCCATGAGGAAGTTACAACACTCAGAACATATTAAATCAATGGTGAAGCACACGAATGGCAATCATCAATACACAAATGATCAACACAAAAGCCAAGAAAGGGACAGTTGCATACGACATGATTTTATTCTAAGTTAGATGCTGAGTTCAAAGTTCAAGAACGGAAATTCAAGCCAGAATTAAGAGGGCATACAGTAGGGCACAACCAAAATGGTTGAACTGAGGATTTTGCACAAACAGATGGATACAAAGCAGACATGAGATCACATTTCAAAGCATCAAGGTTTAATGACACATAGAGATAACAGTCCTATTATTAATTCAAATCAAGATGAAATAGTTGGATTTAAATGGAATCACTAATTGATAAGTAGAACAAAATAGCAGCACATTGGTCAAATGAGAAGGTTATGTTAGGCAGTCAAGCATTAACTTTGGCATACACAAAAGAAGGCACACAGTCTCATGCTCATTCAAAAGTAAATTGCAAAAAAAAAAGACATACACAAATTCCAAAGACTTAAAACATGAAAACCGATTTACAACTAAGGTGTATGTGTGTGATCAGGTAAGCATGTGCTTATGTGTGGCATAATCAGACCCAAGTCTACATACTTAAAGTCACAAAAAAAAACTTGGCATGGTCATGAGAAGCAATTATTAAGAAACAGTTCAAGTGTACAAAGATAAGAACGTGTTGTGGCCATGTTGGAAAAGTTGAAGGGCATGATTGTGACATGATCAATCATCCCTCAAGGATGCTAACAGGTCCTACTTTAAACAGTTCAGTTGGAGACACAAGACATAATGCAAATAAAATCAGTATCAGTAGGCATATGCATCAATGAGATATCATATAAGGTGACATGGTATCAAGGGGTGACAATGATTAACATAGTATCTCATTATATCACACAGACAGAGTTTTAAGATAAAGGCAATCTTGGACAGGCAAGCCTACACACATATGGACAAGGTTTGGATTTGCACACATACTAAGAACACATGGCTTGGAAGAAACAAGTTCACAGTCTTGAAACAAGTTAAGTAATCAATTAAGGCCTATCATACAGTCTAAGCAAGAGTGGCATGGCATGAAATCATAAAAAGCAAATGATCAAACTCGTATGACATATTAGTATGCATAAGGTAGCAAGTCATGATGATAGACTATGCAATATTAAGAGATACATGGTTAAAAATGAGAATGAACTTGACATAAATAAAGACTTAGCACTCAAGAAAAAGCAGATACATTAACAGATTATGAGCAACATCAAGACCGCACAATCAACATCAAAACATAGACTTCAACAAGTTCAACAGTGTTAATAACCAATTTAAAGCATGAGAAAACCACTCAGTCAGGAATACAATATCAAAGGTGTGCCAGAGTTGTGTATAAGCAATGTGAACCAAACTGTGGTATAAGTTAGGCATGGATTAACAATATTACAACCAATATTCAAAGAACTCAACATAGCAGGTCAAGAGTTAGTGACAATTTAGTTCAAAACAAAGAAGTTCAGTTAGCCAATCAATATTACATGGACAAAGCTATGGATTCAATAAGTGCAAGCAGTTCAAGAAAACAAGGACACATTCATAAACCATTAGAGTCAGAAGTGCAGTTAACAGGGCAAGGAAGCAAAAAGCAAGCTGACATTTCAAAACAACTGTCTCAGGTAATAGCAACAATACACATAAGTCACATGTATGGAAACACATTTAAACCAACACATAGAAGACTAAAATCTCAGGCCAGGGTTCTAAGAAACTAACATAAGCATTGCTCAACAGAATGTGTTCAAAGTTCAAGTCTCACTCATAATACAAAAATCAGGGTATGAACATACAACTCCCAAAACCAGGGCACTACATATTAGCTATCAGTAAACATCGGCAATCAATAACAAGTATTGATCCTTGGATAATCATAATATGGTGACAATTATAAGGCTTGATCAGAAATTGACAGTATAGCAATATAAGGATAATAAACACAACCAAACCAAAAAGACATGATCCACCTTATAATGATTCATAGTACAACAGTTCAGAAATATTTCAAAATTGGCATCAACATTATTATGCATTCACAAAACATGAGCAACAGTATGATGTTTAGGATGAGAAAATCATAAAGATGATAAAGGAAGAAGAGTTACCGAGTGGAGTATGTCCACTGCACCTTCAACCCTGCTAAGATTCCTTTCTGAACTTGAGGCTCCAATAACCAAACTCTTCTTGCTCGCAACACTTGAAGTCTCAGAAAATTTGTGTGTTTGGGAGGAAAAAAGTTGATGATCGTGAACTGAACCTGAACCTCTTTATATAGGCAATGAGGTTGGGCCGGGTTGAGAGAATTCCCACCTTCAAATGTTGGAGGCTAGGGTTTTGAAATTGAAACTCAAATGTTGAACTCAAAGGAACAAACGCTCCCTCTTCTGGTCATGTACAGATGTTGCTGGGTTGAATCAACAACAAAATAGGCCTTGCTTCTTGGTTCTCTTCTGTGGCAAGTAAGATAGGCATGAGAAAGGGAATCGAAAGTGACATTGCTCTGGCTAATTCGCAGGGTGTACAGAGGAGAAACGAAAATGGTAATATTCAGAAGGCCTTTGCTGAAACTAATCCTTGGAAGCTCAATGAGGAAAAGAGTTTTGGGATCAAAGATGAAGGGAGACGCGCCAAAGCTTGTGATTTGAAACGGATTAAAATGAAATGAAAATGTTTGGATCATCTTCCTTCTGCAAGCGAAATCACGACAAAGGAAGAAGACGTTGGCTTCTTCTCATTTTTCCAACATCCCGTGTCAACTTCTCATTGGATACTTGGCAATTTTGAAAAGTCAAACAAAAACAACTCGTCTCCCATTGGTTGATGGCACAACATCATCTTCCAATCAGAATTCTCACAAATTGATTAAGTAGACCAAACAAAATGCAACATGTGCATACGGATAAATTCTCTTCTCTTTCAAATGGATTAAAAATGATTAATAATAAATGATAATTAATTAAAGCTAATTAATTAAATTGAAAACAAATTACCAACAAATTAATTAATTAAACTAAAAAACAAAATTAAATTAAATTAGTTGATGACTAATTAAAATTAAATAAGATAAAACTATTTGAATATATAAATAAAAAAATTAGAATAAACCAAATTAAAATAAAATAAAATTAAAAATAAAACAAATAAAACTATTAAAATAAGTGTTAAATTGAAATAAAACAAATGAAAGTAAGGAAAATGGATATTAAAATGACATACAGAGAAAAATAAATCACACAACAATTAGCAAAAAGATGATGAGGGTAAAATTTGGGGTACAACAAGGTGTACAACCACGGGGCTTGTTTTTTGACAAATTGAAACAAAGGAAATGTATGAAGTTATCATCAAATAAAATTGGTCTCTTGCTATACAAGAATTTCTAAATCAATAAGAGAGAAACAATGGTTGGGAACTCGTTCCGAGAGCTAGTTGAGTGAGTGTAACCTTAGTGGATCTTACACAACAAGCTTTATGTGTCTAGAAATATTTTGAGAAATAAAACAAGACTCGTTATGAAAAAGTATAATCAAGCATAGATCTCAATGTAACTTATTCTCATGTAGCTCTACTATAAGCCATAAGAATGGTTCTTTCTTTCTCATATATTTTTGTAAAATCTTCCAAATGGATGAAAATCATGTACTCTTGAACTTTTACATCCATAAGGAAGTTAATCGTTCTCCCAATTTGATAAAAATCTTATTCTTGGATTCAAAACAAGTTTCTAACAGGGAAGAATGATATAAGTTTGTTCAAAACCAAGCATTTCCTTCTTGTGCATGTTCTTTTTGTCGATTTGATGATACTAACATATCCTTGTGCAAGGATGTTTCTAATATGATGCAGACTAAAATCGAAAGATGGGAGATTCTTTTGCACTATCTTGGGTGTACAAAAATAAGTAGTTATTTGATGACGAATATCAATCTTGATGGATATGATCAAGACATTGGTGGTGTTCTTCAACGAATGTGATCAAGGTGTTGACATTAATCATGGAACCTCTTAGAAGTGAAGGAAAATCGATGGTGGTTTGTCATTCTCTCGAAAGGGGGAGTTTTCTCAAGTTATCTTGATATTTTGAGGTAGTACACTTAATAGAGATTGAAAAATCAAAATCTTTGATTGAATCTCTAGTAAGTGATTTATTAATTGCGTAGTCAGGTCTTAAGAGTTTGTGGAGCCAAATGATGCTAAACACCTTGAGCCAATACTAGCCTAAGGTCCAAGGAGACTGAAAATATGTTGTCCGAAAGACTCCTAAGGGGAAATTATCATCTCTTGGAGAATTCTTAGCAAGAAAGAAGTAGACTTAAAAACTTCCTCTCGAATTAGAAAGCTTCAAATACTTTTGAGTTCTATTAGAGAAAGAATCAATGGGAATAATTTCTCCAAAGCTTACTTATCAATTGATTTCAAAGCTAAATGCCACCTTCTGTGGGGAGAAATAAGATCTTAGATCCTATTTTTTATGCCTTACTATAGACTCTCATGTTTATATCTATAAGGTAACATGTTCTTTTTACAAATAATCTATGTGCTTTAATCATTTTCCGCCTTTTCGATTATGTCAAAGGGGGAGAAGTATACTTTCAGGGGAAGTAGAGTGTACTCCTTGCTTAATTGAGCGAGAGTTTAACTACTTCAGCTATATATCTATCTAGTTTTTTAACACATCCTTGAGAGATGTGTTTTATCATAAAAAGGGGGAGAATTAGGATCTATGTGCTTGTAGGTATAAAGTTGATAATCCCGTAAAAGATACTCTATAAAGTTATGATCACGAAAATTATTGTTGAAGTCGGTGGACATAGCTTTGGACTCTCTGATGATGGTAACCTAACTAGAGAATCATCCCAATCTTCATCAAGAAAAAAGACTAAAGATTGAAGTTTTTATATGATAGGTGTATCTGGAAAAGAATCTTGAAGCCTCAGAATAATGAAAAGAGAAAGTGTGAAAGCCCTCAAAGTTGTGTTCGTCTAAGTGACTAGAGTTTTGTAAAAGTAAGAAAATAAATCTTAAGTTTTATGGAAACTCACACACTCACTTAAAATTCGTTTTCAAACCTTTTTATATCTTAAATTTTTTTAAGATAGAGCCACATGATTAAGAATATATCCTCTATCTTCTAACAGATTTTTTAAACTACCTAATTGATTGGGGACTTTTTCCAGTCGATTGGAAAAACTTTTTGAACCAGCCAATTGATTAGAGCATTAAGCCAATCGATTGGAGAAGGCCTAAACAATTAGGAAATAGATTAGGATAACATCTTAATGACTTATAACAACTCTGTATCATTTATTTCCTTTTAAACTATGGTAATCGATTATTTTGAGGGTTGCCAATTGTCATACCCTAATTTTTGACCATAAGATTCTGCATTTTTCATTTCACATCGTCTGCATAGCATGTCACGCATTTCATCTTGCATAATGCCCAATTTATCAGGCAGAATAAATTTGTTGGAATTTACAGTCGAATCGGTCAAAATAAAAGTCAACAATGCGTAAAATCAGTGGGCGGAGAATTCTAAAATCGAGCCTGCAAACGTCAGTGGTATTAATCTACGTTTCACGTAGTTTAACCTGGCGTGCTCTTTTAAATTTTTTGATCACATTTTTTATCAATTTAAGCCTTTTTAGCGGGTAAGATTTATTTCAAAATTTGACCTAACGCTGTATTTTTCTAGTAAGTATATTTTGCGCTGATCATTTTGGTGTGTTAATTTTATTTTTCTGAGCACTTCGATTTCGATTCGACTTATCATTTTTAATCATTTTTATTTTAATTTTGATTAGTCATTCTTTATTATTTATTCAGATTTTATATTTTTAGAATTATTTAAAATAGTTTAATTATTTTGTTTCTTATTTCCCTCTTCTTTTTCATATTTGAATTTTGAATTTTTTTTTATCTATTTTTGGGAATACTTGTCCATTAAGTTTTTAAAAGTTGTTTCAATTTTATTCATTTTGTGGTAACTTATTTGGGGTTACACGACACCATACACAGTAAGAGGAAAGGGTTTGTTTCACAAAAGAGGGACTTGGTAAGAAACAAAGGCATCTTTGACTCTCCACTCTTTTTTATCATCACGCCACCTCAATGCATGCGGACCCCACCCTCATAACACTTTCTTGATGCAAGACAGCCACAACCCACTTGTCTTCTTTTGATTATATGATTGCCATGCATAATTGATAAAGGATCCATGTTCACCATTTGCAAAAACGACTTCATCAACTCCCTCCCAGCTTACGTACACACCACGTGATGCACCTTTCTCCTACGCTCACCCACTACATAACTCATCACTCAACCTTCATCTTGCTAACCATTTCCTTCACTACTATGTGAAACACTTCCACCATCACCATATTTTCTTCTTTCATCATACACAACATTCCATCATCTTCAAACAACCTTGTTCATGAAAACCAAACACCATTTCTCCCTCACTTTCCTCACAAAAATCCATCTATTCTTTTCAAATAAAAAGAACCTTTCTCTCTCAGCATGATGGTTGGGATCGTGTGCAGAGGATGGCGTCGTTTAGTGGGCAATGGATGTTTCTGCTAAGGTACCTCAACTGGGTACCAACACCAACGTGGAATTGCATTTCGCGAAGCTCCGAAATTTCATGTATGGTGGCCATCGATTTCAAAACAATGGAATACTTGGTTATTACTGCTCATCATTTTCCTTACACTCTATAGCCTTCAACTCTTCACTCCCCTCAAACAATTCCACTTCCATACCTTCAACCATTCGTGAAACCTCTTTCTCCTCACCTCCATTAAATCCACACAAACCAAACCCACAAACTACTTTGACCTCTATAAGTCATCATCTTAGCAGCTAGTGAAACCAAGGAGAAGAAAGCTATCAAGAATAACGGTCCATACTCAACCTTGCACTGCTCAAAAGTTGTTAGCTTTATTCATCGTCAATACAAGCAGCTGAAGCTTGTAATCTTCGGTGTTAGATTTTTGACTGCGGTAACGATTTCGAACCCTTACATACATGTGTATATGGTGCTGCTATTTTCTGTTTAAGATCTGGTTTTTTTATCCAACTGCTGATCGTGTTGTGTGTGCTTGTCGACGCGATATTTCGTCAAAGTTTCTGTTCTTTTTTACGTATGTTGGTGCATATGATGTGTTGTTTGTTATCTTACATATCCTGCGTGCGTATATGTTGTGCATGCGTGTGTATCGTATCATGCGTTGGTGGATTTTCATAGTGTTGACATACGTTGTTGTTAGTGAGGCTTTATTTTCATGAGCTGTTAGTCCATATGAATGTAATTGCATGGAGTAGTGGATAGATACGGTTTATGCGATTCGCATGGTTATACATAGTTTTGTGTGGTGCTGTTTAAATTTATTGCAATGATATATTACCTTGAGATGAGTCTGATACAATGGTGTTTTTTTAATTATTTATGAGTATTATAAAAAAGTTTTGATGTTGCTTCTGAAAATCAAATTTATCTTTTTATTTCTTTTAATCTAATTTGTACAATAATAAAAAAGGGAAACATATTTTTTTATTTATTTTTTTTTAGTTATTTATTTTATTATTTATATTCTATTCAAAAAACCTGAAAAAAATTTCATTGTTTTGTTTAGTTTATTTTATGATATTTAATTTATATTCACTTGACCTTTTTTTTTACATTTTTTTTTCATTGCTTGCTCCTTGATTAAATTCATGCTTGATTTCTCTTACCATGTCCTTGCTTTAATGTCATGATGCTACACCTTAATTGGTTTTTAATAAAGTCACGAGTTTGTTCTTGAGCCTTTTATATTTGTATGACTCATGTGTGGATGTTTACTTGAATTTTTTCCATGCCTTAATCTTGATGCATTTATGCAGTGATTTTTGCTTTGAGGTTTAATTCCATGAAATGCATGATTAGGGTTTTGCTTAAGGTCACTTGTGATATGCCTTGTAAGTCTGTGTATGTCATGATGATTGCTTTACACATGCTATTACTTGTATGTGAGCTTAGCTTTTTCACACTTGAGGCTTTTTTTTGTGATAATAGCTTGTTTGACATTCACATGTGGCTCTTAAACCTCTATGATGCCTATGTTTAAGTCAAAGCGAAAGACTTGTGGTTGACTATACAATCATACATTGCATTTTATTCATTTTTTTGTATCATTTACCTCTGTGCTTAATCCATGTTTCCCATTTACGTTGATTCCCTCTAGGATGTACATACTTAGATTCTTGACTTTAGACAGATGCCTCTTAGGTAGTTTCCCTTAGGATAGTTTTCCTTAGGATGTTAACTTAGACAACCTACAATTAGGTTCCCTTTCTCCCATGAGAGATTAGACATGAGTCATCTTTAGTTGAGATGTATTTCTCCTACCCCATGACATAGTTGAGAAAGATGTTGATTCCTTTTCCACTTGAGAGAGGTATGTGGCATACTCGTCGATTCGATATCCGAGTCAGAGCCCTTCTTTTAATGTGAATCAAAGATCCATCTTCCACATGTTTATGGTGGTTCAGTCGAGTATTCTCCTTAAGATGACAACTTGTCTCTTCTCCTGAAACCAACCAACAAACATTGCTTTTCTTCCGTAGTCTGAACTACAGATGCTCTGATTTCTCAAGTTCCATTTGAGAATGTGTAGGCACAAGGTCAATCCTTGGCGAGCAACCTGTTCTCTTTTACACCCTTTGTTTACCCTTAGTGAGGGGAACTACGAATACTCTGATTCCATCCCCGTCAGGATATGTAGGCACGAGATGCGATGTCTTGGCGAGCATACTTAGTGTATATACCCCTAGGTCTTTATTTTAGCATATTTCCCTTTACAAGCAAACAAATAACAAATAACACAATAAAACAAGAGGTTCCTGTAGAGTACTACAAATACTTAGGATGCTAGCACCTTCCCTAGGTATAACCAACCCCCGAACCTTAGATTCTCTTTTTCTTTGCATTGCATTGGATACTCATGGGTTATTTGTTCTTTTTCCTTTGCCTTGGATAAATTAAAGATCGGTGGTGAACTTCATGTTTTGTGATTCAAGTTAATTCAATAGCTTGATATCTGATTCTCACCACGAGAGAAATGGCGACTTCACTGGGGATTAATGATTAAGAGGGTTAAGCCCACCTTGTTTGTATTTGTGTTATCTTACATGTTTGCTTGCTTGTATATCTGTATACTTGTATATCTATATATCTATTGTGCTTGGGTTTTTTTGTATGCAGGGTTGTTACTTTGTGTGGTGAGGATAAATCCTAACCCGGATTTGAGCGTACACTTATGATAGGATGGTGGATATAGTCAAAGAGATTTCGAGGGAGTAATCCCAAAGGAGTTGACTTGAGATTCCACGCTCGGTTAGGCCCTCTTGAGGGTGGCATGTGTTGAACGAGCAATAGTGAATGCATTGCCACTTTCGACCTAGGAGCCCGTGATGCTGAGGACCTTTAGTTACCCTTTACCCCCACTTGGCCTCTTAGGAAGTAGTGTGATGACTATGAGGGAGTAGTCCCAAAATAGTTGATACACGATACTACACTCGGACGAGACTCTCTTGAGAATATTATTGACTACCAAGTAATTGGGAAATCGATAATATCTGAAAGATAGGTTGTTGACTCTGGGAACTTCTTAGAACCCTGTTCTGCAGATCATGAACCTATAGTACACACCTCTTGGGATGGGTAGACTATGGCTCCATGCTCGTGATCTTCAAACCTAGGCCTTTGTTTGTTTGCATATGAATATGTGTATATGTGTATACCTGTGTTTGTGCATACATTCATCCATCCTTCCATGCATTCATGCACTCTTTTTCCAACCTCTTCAAGGAACTTAGAGTTATCTTGCAAACATCATAGGTTTTACCATGGATTTTGGAAGTTGTAGTCTATTTTGTAATCCTTTTTTTAATGAAATGAGATTTTCAATCACTCAAAGTGTTATCCATTTTATGGAGTTTGCAAATATAACTTTTGATTTCCTTGAAATTCATTTGCATTTGCACAACGTACATCATATAGCATTGCATCATTTGCATACATATTTTTCCTAAGAAGCTCATTCGGCCTTCTGTCCTTGTATCAATCAGCTGATTTCCTAGTTTTTGTACCGAGCTTGAAGTAGTTACTGAAGGATAATGGAGAGGACAGAGAATGTTGATCCCATGTCAGGCTTTAGAGTGATGACTAACCCGATGTATGGTTTTCCTCCTGATGACATTGCTCCATAAGTGGATGTTCCTATTCGATCTTAACCTGTGCGAGATAACCTGGCTGTTCAGGTTGATGAAAGAGATTCCCGATTTCTGAGGTATATGCCAAATCCTTATAATGTCCATCCTGTGACAAAGGTGAATGATCCTAGAGTTGCAGAAATCGGGGAAGGAGTTCGTGATTTCGAGGAACAACTGAAGATGATGAAAGGACTCAATGCATCTGGTCTTAAAGCTCATGACTTGTGTCTAGTTCCGGGCGTGGTTATTCCCCCGAAGTTCAAAATGCCCCTCTTTGAAGTATACAAAGGTGTTAGCTGTCCAAGGTACCATTTGACGATGTTCTGTCGAAAGATGACTGCCTATATCGACAATGACAAGCTGATGATTCACTGCTTTCAAGAGAGTTTATGTGGAGCATCCTTGATGTGGTATATGAAACTAGAAAGGAACCATATTCAGTCTTGGGAATACCTAGCTGACGTTTTTATAAAGCAATACAGATACAATATAGACATGGCTCCAGACAGTGATCAATTGATGAGCATGAGTCAGAAGGACAAGGAATCCTTCAGAGAGTACGCACAACGGTGGAAAGAATTGGCAGCCCAAGTTCATCCACCACTCCAAGAGAAAGAACTAGCCCAAGATGTTTCTAAAAACGTTGTCAGACTCTTATTATGTCAGGATGGTAGGCGTTGTGTCATTGGAGTTTTCTAAAATCGCGGAAGTCAGAGTAAACATCGAGGACGCATTCAAAAGTTGAAGAATCCAAGAAGACTCGAATAGCCAAGATAATGAATAGAAATCTGTTAATGATTCCTAAGAGGAAAGAAATGTTGATGTTGATGCAATTTGGGATTCTCCTCAGATCTTGCAAGCTCCAGTTCCAGTGCCTTATCACCAATATCAGCATGTGCCACCTGTTTAGTACCAGCAACAAAGGTTGATTCCTCAGGATCAACATCAGAATCGACAAGCTCAGAATTTGAATTATCAGAATCAGCAAAGACCTCTGAATAGTCCAGAAGGAGAGACTCGCCAGTTTGATCCAATACCAATGACTTACAGTCAATTGTGATCTTATTTTTCCTGAAACTCGGTGATGACACCCAGAAAGACCAGAGCCATGAAATCTCGCCCTCCTTGGTTCAATCCAAATGCCAGTTTTGAGTTTCACGATGGAGTAGTGGGGCATCCAATTGAAGAGTGCAAGGTTTTCCAGGAAAAGGTTCAAGAGATGATCGATGATGAAGTGCCGACCTTCAAGGGAGGAAGCCCAATTGTGAATGGAATGCCTTTATGCTGTTAAATATGAAGACTCAAGAAAGTCCTTTCAAGCCAGTGAAAATCAAGCGGAGAGTTCATTCCCAAGATCATCAGGCTATTTGTTTGTTTGCTTGCATTTGTTGTTTTTCCTTTGATTGTAAAAACATGATTTACATGTAAGAAATTGTTTGTTTTGAATGATTAATACAATGAATATGTTTGTCTTAAAGAAGTCCATTCGTATTCAATCTTAAAATGCTTTTTATATTTTATAATGCCAATGTTATCCCAATCTCTTATCTAGGCAGAGAATTGGAGGGAGGATGACGAAATCAAAAATGCAAGATCTCTTGTTCTATGCTTTTGAGTAAAACCCTACTGATGATGTAAGGCATTATTTCAAATCCTCAAACACCGGAGATATAAGGGAGATAGACCCTCTTTAAACCCTTTGAGCCTTAAAGTAGGAGTTTCCTTCCAAATAAAAAAACCTTAATTTTAACCTGGGGCAGGGTAGTTCTCAGTTAACTTGGTTGTGCGTTCATGCAAGACACCTTTCATATAAAGGTTGCACTCACAAATTTTCCTTCGTACACAACAAGTAAGTTTCGAAGATGTCCTTAAAGTCAAAAGCCGATGATGGTTCACCGTAATCATTAAGCTGATTAATCATTTTCCTTACTCAAAAAATGAGTCGAGTCCCTTTCAAAGCAAAAGCTAAGAAAGATTGGAAGCTCATGACCTTGCCTTATACAAAAAGGTTTGTATGACAACCAAGAAAGAGGAAATCCTTAAAACTTTCACCATGAAAATGCTCAATGGCAAACATTTTGGTAAGGAAATAGTGACTGCCATTTCAAAAGTCCCTTGACTTCTGAACCATCATTATTATCATCAGTACAAATTCCAAACCTCTTGAAACCTGAATGTATAGTCTGAGTTAACTGAGCATAGGATTGAAGAACATCACGAAGAATGGGTTGGCACAAATAAACTTTGAGCCTTATATCCTTTGTTTCTTAAACCGTGAACCAAGCCACGATACAACCCTCAAAAGACCTAATTGAAGCAGGGTTTATTTCGGAAGCATACTCATTGAGATAACGTTTCCTGACTTCTATGAGCTATGCTCAAAATTTGTGTTGGCTTTGTAAAATTAATGTCATATCTTAACTAGTGATTTAGTCATAAGTTATCGCGATATTATTTTCAATAAAAAAAACTTCAAGATTAAGTTGCATTAGCAGTTTCAAAATTAACATTTTTCTACTTGCTAACATTGCTTGATACCATAGAAGCTTGCATACGCGAATTAGCGATGAGCTCAACCTTTTGAGAACTGAAACTTTGATGAAAATGGCAAATCCTTCCAGAGGATGACCATATCCAAGGGCATGATTGCCTGAAGACTCTGCTGAATAGGAGCAAGTTGTTTCCCAGTTGTTGCTTTCACAGTCTGACCATCCCTAAAGGCAAGTTTGAAGTCTCATTTATACAGAATACAATCAATCTGGGGCATTTACGTCGAGATTCGATTAATCTCTCAAAGAGTTTGAAAACATTAGAGCATTTTGGATGCCAAGTTTTCTGTAAAATCCTCTTGAGATGACTTCTTCTCATAAACCATGTGATCTGGGGAATTTGAGAATTGAAGATTATTTTATCTATTCACAGCAACTGTTGTTCGAAATGGCGACTACCACACAGTTCTTCAATGCAGAACATCTTTGTTCTCACAGCGTTCTTCACCCATGTCCCTAGTAAGTGGTCATGACAATTCCCCGGTGAATATCTACTTCAAGAAGTTATGGCAATTGATGCAAGATTTCCCCAGTTGGTGACCTAAGAGTTCCTAGTGAATGTCCTTGGCTTCAACCTTCCCAGTGAAGTGAATGCTATCTCACCCCTCAGTGAATTTATTGCAACTTCAATCTTCCCCAGCGAAGTGGATGTTTATTTCATCCCCAAGGAGTCTCAACTCTGACATCTTTAGCTGCGACTTCGATCCGAGCTTCCCCATTGAAGTGGATATTTATTTTATACCCCTGTGAGGCCTCAGCTCTGGCATCTCCAATTACAACTTCCTTTCAGACTACTTCGGTTCGTAATGGATATTTATTTTATCCCCCATGAAGTCTCTCTAATCATGAGTTTGATCCTTTCTCAATGGATATTCCTCTTCCCCAACAGAGTAGCAAGATTCATCTTGACAGTCCCCTATGTGAAGTCATGATGTTATATCCCCATGTGGAGTGCTCTCTTTCCCCCAGATAAGTTTGAAGCCTAGAAGCAGGACTGTGATTCTGTATGTGGCTTCCCATTCATCCTCAGTGATGCTTCTACCTTGTAAAGATTGGCCGGGTATCCGTGTCGAGATGTTTATTTCATCTCCAGTCTACTTTTCTTCGTTTTGTTTTGTCAGCATATGTAAAATATGGCATACATTCATTCATATAGATATACATGGCATTTGTGCATTTGCATTTTTGTGATGTTTGTTTGTTTTTTCACTTTGGTTGCATTTATCCCCAAGTGACTGGGTTTGTCTTCTCCCTCCAAGTAGAGTCGTCAACCCTAAGAAGAAAGAGCACATCCTTTCTAATTCCCCACTGAGTTTGATCCTCGTGGAAGATTGTTACTTTAGTTTTCTTTTCCATTTTTGGATAAAGATAAACCCCAATTGAGTTCATTCCTCATTGGATGGAGTCTTGCTTGACCGTTTCTCTTCAGTTATTTCCTAATTGAATTTTGGTCCCTGACAATCACAATTTTGAAACTCTCTAGGCTTGTGAACCTAGATCGAGTGTGCATTTATTTTGCACTTTGTCTCCCCAGGAAGAATCTACTTGAAGACCACCCTTGAAGACAAAATCTTTCTCCAGCAATTTATGCCCGGACAACAAGCGGCAACTCTTTATTTGAGCAGCTTGTTTTGGTCTCAAGTTTTCTATTCGGATGGAAAATGGCAGTCTCTTTCCAAGATAGTTCGACTATCCACATAAATTATCAAGATTATCAACTGGTCCTCCATGAAATGACATCTCTCCAGAAATCCGTCAGAGAAGTTTGTTGAAGACTTTACAAGTGCTTCTTTTTATTTCAGAATCCCTGTTACAAGGATTTTATTTGCTTCAATGCAATTTCAAAATACAACAATAATGCTCCTCAGTGATGTTCTCCCCAGTGAGTCCAAAATCAAATTTGCTTCCATCAAATGGCATCTCTTCGAGAAGTTTGGTGAAGAATCAGTTGATCTTTCTCTTTATTTGAGAAGACATGTTTTACAAGTCAATTGGCCTGTATCTCCTTTGAAAATCCCCGGTGAAACTTCTAAATCTCCAAAAGTTATGGATTCCCGCTGAAGTCATAGATCTCCAGTGAAGTTCCAATCCCCTGTGAAGATACTCTCCCACAAGGATTCATCTATCCAGGAAGAAACCGAGACCAGTCCGCGGTCCAAGACCCGGTACGAGGGGAGGTTTGTTTACCCTTTTCAAGCTAAAAGAGCTTGATCAAAGAAGAAATTGAGACTAGTCCACGGTCCAAAACCCGGTACGATGGGAGGTTTGTTTACCCTTTTCAAGCTGAAGGAGCTTGATCAAAGAAGAAACTGAGACCAGTCTGCGGTCCAAGACCCGGTACGAGGGGAGGTTTGTTTACCCTTTTCAAGGTAAATGAGCTTAATCAAAGAAGAAATTGAGACCAGTCCGCGGTCCAAGACCCGGTACGAGGGGAGGTTTGTTTACCCTTTTCAAGCTAAAGGAGCTTGATCAAAGAAGAAACTGAGACCAGTCTGCGGTTTAAGACCTGGTACAAGGGGAGGTTTGTTTACCCTTTTCAAGCTAAAGGAGCTTGATCAAAGAAGAAACTGAGACCAGTCCGCGGTCCAAGACCCGGTACGAGGGGAGGTTTGTTTACCCTTTTCAAGCTAATGAAGCTTGATCAAAGAAGAAACTGAGACCAGTCAGCGGTCCATGACCCGGTACGAGGGGAGGTTTGTTTACCCTTTTCAAGCTAATAGAGCTTTATCAAAGAAGAGACTGAAACCAGTCTGCAGTCCAAGACCCGGTTCGAGGGGAGGTTTGTTTACCCTTTTTAAGCTAAAGGAGCTTGATAAAAGAAGAAACCGAGACCAGTCTGCGGTTCATAACCCGATACGAGGGGAAGTTTGTTTACCCTTCTCAAGTGAAGTCCTTTATTAAAGAAGAAACTGAGACCAGTCTGTGGCTTCCGACACGTGGTAATGGGAGGTTTATAATCCTTTTAAACATATCACTTGATTATTTGAAGTTGTCTCTATTTCATATTCTTTGGTTAATGAATAGATTCTCCGACTATTTTAAAATAGAATGTTCACCAAACCTCGGCAGAAGGTATTTTATTTTCTTTTCCTGGCAATTCTCGGCAGAAGATTTCCAGTAGACCTCGGCAGCAAGTATTCTCTCTTATTTCCTGGCAAGTCTCAGTAGAAGATTTTTCGTAGACCTCGGCAGTAGGTGTTTCATTTATAAGTTCTCTGGTTATTCTCAGCAGTAGATCTCCAGCAGACTTCAGCAGAAAATGTTTCTTTCTTTCCAGGATCTCGGTAGTAGATTCTCTGGTTAACTTTGATGCATCTTAAACTTCAATAAATAGTTGTCCTCTTTTCAGATTCCCTGGTTAATCTCGGCAGCAGATTCCCCAATAAATTCTGACAGTTGACACTTTTTCAATAAAACCTTTACAGAAGGTATTCCCAAATGAGGTTCAAGTCTCGACAGTAGACTCCTCCAGTTGATATCTCTTGAAATCCCCATAGTTGGCCTCGACAGTAGGTTCTCCGAGTGGAAGTGGTTAAAAATTTTGTCACAAGTTCATCACCCTGTGTTTAAGATACCTTGTGATTGTCAGTTGTGTCTCTTCCCCAGTGGAGTTAAGTTTCATCCCTAGTGGAGTTGGATCTGTTCCCCGTGGTGTCTTGTTTGCTAAGTTGTTCCTCGTCGGATATTTATTTCTTTAACTGTGCTTCAACAACATTTTTGTATACAGTTATCCCCTATGGCATCATTCCCCACGGAATCTCTGTCTTGCATTCATATCATATCATATTATATCATATCATATCATATCATGTGCATTTGTGGCATCTTAGGGATAAAAATTGTGCATGTTTGTATTTAAGTCTCTTCTATCTCGTCGAGACGAAGATTTCAATCTCCATATCTCCGGATATAAGAAACTTAAATAGGGGCATCTGTTATACCCTAATTTTTGACCCTAAGATTATGCATTTTTCACTTCGCATCGTCTGCATAGCATGTCACGCATTTCATATTGCATAATGCCCAATTTATCAGGCAAAATAAATTTGTTGGAATTTACAGCCGCATCGGTCAAAATAAAAGTCAACTATGCGGAAAATCAGTGAACGGAGAATTCTAAAATCGACCCTGCAAACGCCAGTGGTATTAATCTATGTTTCGCATAGTTTAACCTGACGTGCTCATTTAAATTTTTCGACCACTTTTCAATCACATTTTTTATCAGTTTAAGCCTTTTTAGCGAGTAAAATTTATTTCAAAATTTGACCAAACGCTATATTTTTCCAGTAAGTATATTTTGCGCTGATCATTTAGGTGTGTTCATTTTATTTTTCTGAGCACTTTGATTTCGGTCCGATTTATCGTTTTTAATCGTTTTTATTTTAATTTTGATTAGTTATTCTTTATTATTTATTCAGATTTTATATTTTTAGAATTATTTAAAATAGTTTAATTATTTTATTTCTCATTTCCCTCTTCTTTTTCATATTTGAATTTTGAATTTTTGTTTTTATCTATTTTTGGGAATACTTGTCCATTAAGTTTTTAAAAGTTGTTTCAATTTTATTCATTTTTGTGGTAACTTATTTGGGGTAACACGACACCATACACAGTAAGAGGAAAGGGTTTGTTTCACAAAAGAGGGACTTGGTAAGAAACAAAGGCATCCTTGACTCTACACTCTTTTTTATCATCACGCCACCTCAATGCATGCGGACCCCACCCTCATAACACTTTCTTGATGCAAGACAGCCACAACCCACTTGTCTTCTTTTGATTATAAGATTGCCATGCATAATTGATAAAGGATCCATGTTCACCATTTGCAAAAACGACTTCATCAACTCCCTCCCAGCTCACGTACACACCACGTGATGCACCTTTCTCCTACGCTCACCCACTACATAACTCATCACTCAACCTTCAACTTGCTAACCATTTCCTTCACTACTATGTGAAACACTTCCGCCGTCACCATATTTTCTTCTTTCATCATACACAACATTCCATCATCTTCAAACAACCTTGTTCATGAAAACCAAACACCATTTCTCCCTTACTTTCCTCACAAAAAGCCATCTATTCTTTTCAAATAAAAAGAACCTTTCTCTCTCAGCATGATGGTTGGGTTCATGTGCAGAGGACGATGTCGTTTAGTGGGCAATGGATGTTTCTGCTAAGGTACCTCAACTGGGTACCAACACCAACGTGGAATTGCATTTCGCGGAGCTCAAAACTTTCATGTATGGTGACCATCGATTTCAAAACAATGGAATACTTGGCTATTATTGCTCATTATTTTCCTTCCACTCCATAGCCTTCAACTCTTCACTCCCCTCAAACAATTCCACTTCCATACCTTCAACCAGTCGTGAAACCTCTTTCTCCTCACCTCCATTAAATCCACACAAACCAAACCCACAAACTACTTTGACCTCCATAAGTCATCATCTTAGCAGCTAGTGAAACCAAGGAGAAGAAAGCTATCAAAGAATAATGGTCCACACTCAACCTTGCACTGCTCGAAAGTTGTTAGCTTTATTCATCGTCAATACAAGTAGCTGAAGCTTGTAATCTTCGGCATTAGATTTCCGACTTCGGTAATGATTTCGACCCCTTGCATACATGTGTATATAGTGCTGCTATTTTCTATTTACGATCTGGTTTTTTTATCCAACTGCTGATCGTGTTGTGTGTGCTTGTCGACGCGATATTTCGTCAAAGTTTCTGTTCTTTTTTACGTATGTTGGTGCATATGATGTGTTATTTTTTATCTTACATATCCTGCGTGCGTAGATATTGTGCATGTGTGTGTATCGTATCATGCATTAATGGATTTTCATAGTGTTGACATATGTTTCTGTTAGTGGGGGTTTATTTTCATGAGCTGTTAGTCCATATGAATGTAATGGCATGGAGTAGTGGATAGATACGGTTTATGCGATTCGCATGGTTATACATAGTTTTGTGTGGTGCTGTTTAAATTTATTGCAATGATATATTACCTTGAGATGAGTCTGATCCAATGGTGTTTTTTTTTATTATTTATGAGTCTTATAAAAAAGTTTTGATGTTGCTTCCGAAAATCAAATTTATCTTTTTATTTCTTTTAATCTAATTTGTACAATAAGGGGAAAAATATTTTTTTATTTATTCTTTTTTTTTAGTTATTTCTTTTACTCCCTCCGGTCCTTTTTATAAGGAACAGTTTACTTTTTTAGATTCATTAACTAATTAATGTATCTGGTCTGCATTATAGACCAGATACATTAATTATTTAATGAATCTAAAAAAGTGAAATTTCCTTATAAAAAGGACCGGAGGTAGTATTATTTATATTCTATTCAAATAAACTGAAAAAAATTTCATTGTTTTGTTTTGTTTATTTTGTGATATTTAATTTATATTCACTTGACCTTTTTTTTACATTTTTTTTCATTGCTTGCTCCTTGATTAAATTCATGCTTGATTTCTCTTACCATGCCCTTGTTTTAATGTCATGATGCTACACCTTAATTGGTTTTTGATAAAGTCACGAGTTTGTTCTTGAGCCTTTTATATTTGTATGACTCATGTGTGGATGTTTACTTGAATTTTTTCCATGCCTTAATCTTGATGCATTTATGCAGTGATTTGTGCTTTGAGGTTTAATACCATGATATGCATGATTAGGGTTTTGCTTGAGGTCACTTGTGATATGCCTTGTGAGTCTGTGTATGTCATGATGATTGCTTTACACATGCTGTTACTTGTATGCGAGCTTAGCTTTTTGACACTTGAGGCTTTGTTTTGTGATTATAGCTTGTTTGACATTCACATGTGGCTCTTAAACCTCTATGATGCCTATGTTTAAGTCCAAGGGAAGGACTTGTGGTTGACTATACAGTCATACATTACATTTTATTCATATTTTGTATCATTTACCTCTGTGCTTAATCCATGTTTCCCCTTTAGGTTGATTCCCTCTAGGATGTACATACTTAGATTCTTGACTTTAGACAGATGCCTCTTAGGTAGTTTCCCTTAGGCTAATTTTCCTTAGGATGTTAACTTAGACAACCTACAATTAGGTTCCCTTTCTCCCCTGAGCGATTAGACATGAGTCATCTTTAGTTGAGATGTAATTCTCCTACCCCGTGACATAGTTGAGAAAGATGTTAATTTCTTTTCCACTTGAGAGAGGTATGTGGCATACTCGTCGATCCGATATCCGATTCAGATCCCTTCTTTTAATGTGAATATAAGACCCATCTTCCATGTGTTTATGGTGGTTCAGTTGGGTATTCTCTTTAAGATGACAACTTGTCTCTTCTCCTGAAACCAACCAACTAACATTGCTTTTTATCCGTAGTCTGAACTACGGACACTCTGATTTCTCAAGTTCCATTTGAGAATGCGTAGGCACAAGGTAAATCCTTGGGGAGCAACCTTTTCTCTTTTAAACCCTTTGTTTACCCTTAGTAAGGGGGACTACGAATGCTCTGATTCCATCCCCGTCAGGATACGTAGGCACGAGATGCGATGTCTTGGCGACCATACTTAGTGTATATACCCCTAGGTCTTTATTTTAGCATATTTTCCTTTACAAGTAAACAAATAAAAATAACACAATAAAACAAGAGGTTACTGTAGAGTACTACAGATACTTAGGATGCTAGCACCTTCCCTAGGTATAACCAACCCCTGAACCTTAGATTCTCTTTTGCTTTGCATTGCATTGCATACTCATGGGTTATTCGTTCTTTTTCCCTTCCCTTGGATAAATTAAAGATCGATGGTGAACTTCATGTTTTATGATTCAAGTTAATTCAATAGCTTGATATCTGATTCTCACTGCGACACCAATCGATTGAAGCAAGATGTTAATCAATTGGCTCATCAATTCTGCCGATAGATTATTTCCTTTTCTGATTTTTCTAACTCTTATATAAAGGAGGCTCACCTCCACTTCATTTTATGCCAATTTCCAAAATATTTATTTTTCTTTGGAATTTATCTCTCTATTTTCTCTTTTTATCTCTCTAGAAATATTTCTTTATGACTTAAGTTGCTTTAGTGATTTTGAGTGAAACTTTACTTGTGAGGAAGAGTTTTTTTGTAAGTGGTTATGCTGGTTGTTTAGTTCTCGAGAGTGTGATACTCTTGGGAGATTGAGTTTGGTTTGTGAGATAAACCAGTCATAAAATCTCTATTTTGGTTTCTAGAACTTAGCCGAAAAATGTTTTGTTTTGGATATTTAGACCAACCTAAAAATATCTATTAAGGTTCATTAGCTTAACCCATGGTGAAAGATATCTTTGGTTGGGGATAGGCCTGTAAAATTATTAAGATCGGATTGTATAAAGGTTTGTGGGCATAATCTTAAAAAAGCTCAAAGTTTATAGTCAAACTTTGAAGAAGATCTCTTGGGGAGAGGACTAGGCCAACGTTCGGCCGAACCTGTATAACTCTCTTGTGTAATCTCTCTAACCATATCCTCTTTAATTTCTGCTATTTATTTTTTTGTTTTTTTTTTTGTTTTCTTTGTTGTTTACTCTTTCTTAAGAAACTACTAACACAATTTTAAGCATAATTAAGAAAACCATTAAAGTAATTACGGATTTTGAATGCCACATTTCACTTTCCCCCTTTTGTGCTTGAAGTCACTAGTCCAACAGAGCTTTGTTGACCATCTTCAAGGAACGATGGTGAGAATGGTAATGATGAAGGTGTGACCCAAGTTATTTTTACCGGGACCCATGATGGGTGCCACTGTACTTGTCAAAAAGTACAATATTACGTGGTACCTCTAAGCTTATATGGGAGACTATATGCCTTAGTATTTTTTGGTGGTTTAGGGATTACCTATAGTGGCGAGAGGCCATATTTGGTGATGTTTACGGTGATGAGAGATCAAGCTCACGTGAGGTGAGAAACTTTGTAGCTTTAAGGTCGATATTGTCCGTATTTATGATTTATCTAATAACATATAAGGATGAGGTATTTATAGAGGCACTTGGGCCTAGGGTTTACTTGGGAATGATAATCGTCCACTTAGTGAGTGGTGGACCATTGAATCCCTATTTTTTAGGGAGTTGTGGGTTTATTCTGTTGACCCTGACTTCTAATTGAGTGAGGAACGTCTCTTCCTATATTTCCCATGACTAGGAAAATGAGAGCACACAGAGAGAGATAGTCCATATTGACGTGTAGTAGATGCGCTTCGCCCGTCACAGGAAGTTTGTAATCACCCTCCCTTAATAGAGATTTTTACAAATATATCACTTCAATAATTCATCAAAGTGTTGATCCAAATAGATTTGAAAAGGTTGGAGATATTGAATCATCGAAGGAGGCATGTGATATATTGGAAAATTCATTTGGTGTTGTTGAGGAGGTGAAAGAGGTGGGGTTACAAACTCACATTAGGCTGTATGAGTTCCTTTAGATGGAAGAAAATGAAAACATAAGTGAATCAAATCAAGATGTATGGTAAGGTGATGTTAGTCAAGTCAATAGTTGCGAATAACTTAAGATCTTTACTTCCAAAATTTGATCACATTGTGGTAGCCATAGAAGAACCCAAGGACTAGGAAAGTTTCATAAAGGAAGAACTGCGATGGACTCTTGAAATGAATGAGAAAAGAATGGTGAAGAGGCGTGCCAACAAGACAAAAATTTATGCGACATTGCATGCACAATCAAGTGAAAATAGGAAGGACAAAGGAAAATGGAATGACTACACAAGTATAGGTGGCTACAACAACTCAAATGCTAGAAATTACCAACAAGGGTTTATCGAATCAAAAACAAGTTGTAACCCAAGGTGGTCATAGAGATGGTGGTACCAATAAGAGAAGAGGAGGAAGAAAGAAATTTGAAAAAAGTAACATCCAATGTTACAATTGTAAAAAATGTGGTCACTTTACTGACGAGTGTTTTACAAGCAAGAAGAATTAAGAAGATGATGCAAAGCTTTCAAAGAAAGATGATAAATATCTGTTGTTGATGGTGACAAAAAAGTAGGAAGAGAAGTATATAGACCAATGGTATTTGGACTTAGGATGCTCATCACACATAGCTAGTAGGAAAGTCTGGGTTGTCAACATCAGTCAATCCATGAAGAACAGAGTGAAGTTTGCAAATGATAACACTTTGAAAGATAAAGGCATTGCTGATGTCTTGATCATGAGAAAATATGGCAAGCAATCATTAATATAAAATGTGTTATACATTCCAGGCATGAAGATAAACTTACTTATTTTTTGCCAACAAATTGAAAAGAACTATAAAGTGATGATAGATGGCAAAGATGGTGATAATACATGACTCAAGTGGAAGATTGATCTTGAAAGCACCTATGTCTCAAAATAGGCCATTCAATATTGAAATTGATGTGCTAGAGCATAATTGCCTAGCAATTGCATCTAGTAGGAATGAATGGCTTTGGCATTACATGCATGGTCATCTCAACTTTTGAGACATCAGCCACATGAGCAAGAGAAACATGATTTCAGGTTTACCTAAAATTTCGATTCATAGTGAAGTATGTGAAGAATGTATGCAGGCCAATCAACATAAGAATAGCTCCAGCAAGAATGCAGGAAGCAAGGTTAGTTCTTCTCTTGACAAAATATATTATGATGTATATGGCTATATCCTAGTGGGCTCAATTGGAGGTAACAAGTACTTTTTTATATTCATAGATGATTTTAGAAGACAATTGTGGACATAATTGATTAGGAAGAAAAGTGGCGTGATTGATGTGTTCACCAAATTCAAATCCAAGGTGGAAAGGCAAAGTGGTCACAAGATTTAGATATTGAAAACTGGTGGTGGAGGAGAGTACGAGTCAAGTGACTTTGATGCATTATGTGTAAGAGAAGGAATTGTGCATGAGATGGTGCCACCATATACATCTCAACAAAATTGGACTGTAGAGGGAAAGAACAAGACCATCATGAACATGATAAGAAGTATGTTGAAGGGAAATCATCTACCTAATGAACTATGGGGTAAGGATGTGTCCACTAAAACATAGATATTAAAAAATGCCAAACAAAGAGGCTAGAATGGGTCACAACAGAAGAATGTTGGTTTAATGTTAAACTAAGATTAAGTAACTTGGAGGTATTTAGGTCTATGTGCTTGACCAAATGAGGAGGAAGCTTGATGATAAATCAAGCCAAATGATTTTTATTGGTTTTCATTCAACTCGTGGTTACAAGTTGTTTGATCCTATAAATAGGAAAATAATGATAAGCAGAGATGTGGTCATAGATGAGCTGAAGGAATGGGATTGAAGAAATAATTTTAAGAAGGATTCAGTGAGAATCATGTATGAAAAATAAAGTAGTAAAGCTGAAGTGCAGACCTAAGCATTACTGATAGGCCTCAAAGAACTATAAACATGCCATCCATACTGCATGATTTATAGTCACACCAAATGACGTGGTCAATGATGAAAGTGAGTTGGTATACTATGCGTTTTATGTAGACATTGAGCCATTAAAAGTGACTGAGGGATTGAAGGACCTAAATGGGTGAATGCTATGATAAAGGAGTAGGGTTCTATAGAAGTTAACAAGATTTTGTCACTTGTTTATCTACCACATGGAAAGAAGACAATTGATGTGAAATGGGTATACAAAGTGAAGCTAAATCTAAAGGGTGAAGTGATCAGACACAAAGCAATACTTATGGCCAAAGGGTTCCTTTAGAGGGAAGCTATTGATTTTGATACCTTGCACTAGTTGCTAAGATTGAGACTATTAGATTTGTTGTTGCCTAAGACAATATCAACAACCATTCCATGAGTCACATGGATGTAAAATGTGCATTCATAAATGGCCCTTTAGATGGAGAAATGTATGTCTCACAACCAGTTGGTTTTGAGAAAGAAGGCTAAGAGAACAAAGTGTACAAACTGCATAAGGCATGATATAGACTCAAACAAGAACCAATAACTTGAAATAAGAAGATTAATGGTTTCCTAAGGGAGATAGGATTCATGAAGTGTGCAATTAAGCATGGTGTGTATGTTAAAACGAGCAATAATAATGAGTTGATAATTCTACACCTCTATGTAGATGACTAGTTAATCACATGTAGGTGCAAGAAAAAAACTGAAGACTTCAAATTGGACCTAATGAAGAAATTTGAGATGAATGATCTTGGAAATAACTATTATTTTCTTGGAATTGAGTTTTACAAATGTGGTAGAGTATTTTTAATGCATCAAAGAAGATATACTAGTGAAATACTGAAGAGGTTTGAGATGGACCATTGCAATTCTGCATCAACACGAGCTGAACCAAGACTACAATTGACAAATGAGTCATATATATAGAAGGATTATTGGATCATTGAGGTACCTTTATCACACAAGGCCTGATCTTGGATATAGTGTAGGTATGGTGAGTAGATTCATGCAAAAGCCAAATATTGAATGTGAAGGAAGGGAATACATGCTTGTTGAATACACCTATTCTAGTTGACGTGGTGATGTCAATGATAGAAAATCTACACGATGCTATGTTTATACTAGGTGGTGCACCAGTTGCTTGGAGTTCAAGAAAGAAACTTGTAGTGGCTTTATCATTATGTGAAGCAGAGTACATTGTATCTTCACTTTGTACTTGTCAAGCTATATATTTGTTGAACTTGACAACATATTTGCTATAAATCTGACCAAAAATCATGTTGTTCATGGTAGAAGTAAACATATATAGATGAGTTTAAGGATCAAGTAAACAATGAAAAGAAGTGCAAGTGGAATTTTTCAAGAAACTTAAGAGCATGATAACGTAGAAAGCTTAAGCACAATAAATTAGATAGTGTCTTAAAGATATATAATTCTTAGTGTTAGGAGGTTGCTTGATGATTAAGTAACAAGTTGTTTTGCGAGAAAATTCTATTTTAAAATATAATTTGTTTTGATAGTTAAAGTTTGAAAGTTAATTAAAACTTGTTGAGTTGTTTGTTGTACAAGCAACCTCATTTAAATATCCAAACTTTGTAAAACATAATAGTGCTCTACAATATATCTTTCTTTTTCTTTCAATCCTAAATTTTTATTCTCTTAATTCTCAATAGTGCAAAGTGTGTGAGTAAAGGAGCAAAACTTTGACTATTTCACATTTCCATGTGTGTGTGCATCAAGTGAGGAGTGATTGAGTCCATGCTTTTGTGTTTTGTTCAAAGATTTATCACGAATTATAAAAATGGTAATTTCCATATTTAATAATTTAAAAATTATATATATATAGGGTCGGCCCTGTGCAACAAACTCTACCGCACAGGGCCTTAAATTTTAAAAGGTGTATTTTTTTTTTACTAATATTAATAGATATACAAAAAAACATTATAATAAAAACTCTATAAATAAAATCAATACATTTAAATGAGATGGATCAAATATTATAATTAAATTTATTTTTAATTAATATATAATTATATTTTTATATGTTACTTTTAATTATTTTAATTACATTTTTAAAAAAAAATTGTGCCCATTTATTAAATTAGAATGGGGCCTCCAAGTTTATCGAGCTGCCCTATATATATATATATATATATATATATATATATATATATTATAAAAACATAAATTTTTTTATTTTATTATTAATTTATGAACATTATATATTTAAACAAATATTTGCAAAAAAAAAATGATAAAGTATATTTAAATTCATCAACTTTATATCCACACAATATTCATTATTCACATTTAATTATTTTGTACCTAGCTTTGCATGTGAGCTCCAAGACCTCAATAGCCTTTTCAGTTTTGTTTATGAAGCTCAAATAGCATTTTTCCTTATGTTATTCCGTGAACGGTATGGTAAGCTATCGTGCTCTACAAGGTCGGTTTAAATAGCAGCAAAAAAGTTATTTATGTGGTCACACCTTCATATTCACATTTGCCTGCCACAACATATTTGTTTTATATGCATTTTTCTTACCCTTGGTCCTCGTGAGGCCCAATAAATATTGAAAACTCAATATAAAAATTGACAGTTAACCAATAATGAATTGATTTTTGTGATCATGTACACATAAGTAGCTAAGTAGTGAGGATATTATATATAATTTGAAAGAGAATAGGCTGAGTAGAGGCAATGATAAAATCGTTTATTTTTTAATTTCAGACTAATATAATCAAGGTAATTAAAACCGAACCGGATATTGAACCGGTATAGACTGAGGTTTAAGGTTTAAAGGTTTGACCAGGTCGGACCGAGGGTCGGACCGTTATTATATATGTTATATGGTTTAATACTAGTTTTTTATCATATAGATTGGTGACTTTTATTTCCTATAATTTCTTAACTAGAATCAGTTTGAGAAAGAGTTAAAAATGCTGGAATTTTATATCTTATGTAAAATATATTAGATGATACTTGATTTAGGCCAAAGAATATTAAAATTCTAGGCTAAAATTCAAATTCTGAATAGATTAGAATGAGGTCTTTAATTATAAGACCTATTTGGTTTAATAGTATTAAATTGGTTTTTTTCTCATCTTTTATTATATTTTTATTTTAAATAAATTTAAAAAAAAAACTAAAAAAGTTAAAATCCGGTTCAACCCATGTAGTTGGACGAACCCCCGGTTTTGACCGGTTTTCACCCGGTTTTTCAGTTTTTGTCCCGGTTCCTTGACAGAACAGTTTAAAGGGTTTAATTGACCGGACATAGAGCCGATTCTCGATTTAACCGGTTGAACCGGCCGGTCCGATCCGATTTTCATAACCTTGAATATAATAATTGATATATTCACCACCCCACAAACAAATGTCTGTATATATATGGTAAATAATAGTAGAGTACTAAATGACAAAGAGGATTATCAACTCAAGTAAGTGCTTTTTGTTGGTCAAGAAAAAGAAAGGCAGCCTTCTAAATTCTCTATACTGTATAGTCAAAAAATAACAATTATAGATTGTGCATCTAAAGCGGCGTGTAAAATATTGCAGAAGTATAATGGATCACTTTATAGTTTGGTCTATGTGATGAATTTATAATTTGGATTTTGTATCTCATATACTTATTGTATAGTATTTTTATATTATACTCTCTCCGTTTTTTTATAAGTCGTTTTTGACTTTTCACACATATTAAAAAATATAATAAATGTAGTATGGAAAAGAAAAATTATGAATGGTTTTACAAAATTGTCCTCTATTAATGATATTGGAAAGACAAATTTACATAATTGAAAGGAGAGAGAATAATAAATATTTAAGGGTATAGTAGAAAAAATAACATTAATGATTCATTGGTATTATAAAACGACTTATATTGTGGTACAAATTTTTTTCACAAAGCGACTTATAAAAAAAACGGAGGTAGTAGATAGTAAGTTAATTACTTTCAAAAAATGATTTTGATGATCTATCATTTAAGTTAGATTTTATTATAGCTCTTAGTCGATAAATTTATTGATTTAAATTATGACTATATTAATTTATAATTATTTTAATTTTCGTTTATAAAAAGAAATGCAAAATAGACTATATATATATATATATATATATATATATATATATGTGGTCATTTGTAAGATGTTCATTTGTTATACGAATATACGGTAAAGACTTATAAAAATAAAAGATATATAAGAAATCATTTGTAAGACGTTTGTTTTTATGTATCTTGTTAATATGCCAAATGATTTTTTGATTGGTATTAAATTTTATAGATATGATCTATATGATAATAGCTTTCAATCCAACGGTGAATTTTGTTATACAAATATGCGGTAAAGAGTTATCAGAGGTATCTTGTTATTAAGTTTAACACATTGGTGTCATTTGATCCTGACGTATGTGTGTGTTTGCGCGCGTGCAGGAGCCTGTGCGTGTGCATGTGTGTTTGTGTGTGTGTGTGTGTGCGTGTGTGTGTGTTTGCATGTGTGCACGCGCACGTGTCTGTGTATGAGTGTGTGCGTATGCGCGCGCGTGCGTGCGTGTGTGTGTGTGGGGGGGGGGGGGGGGGGGGTGCGTATGCATATGTGTGTGTATTTTTGTGTTAATATCAACCGTAAAACTAAAAGTCTTACACCAAATCTCAATCGTTAATAGGATTTAATGAAGCGGTCATACTAAACAAAATAAAAATTTTAAAAAGAAATATGACCATTTATTTTTCCTAAAAAATATACTACTTATATGAGTGTTTGATTTATTCCTATTAATAGTTGAGATTTGGTGTAAATTTTTTAGACTTCGGATCCTATACACGAATAGAATAGAGAGATATACATTATGTGTAATATATTTTTGATAGTTGCTGAATAGAAAATAAAACTATCATAATAATAAAGGTTTTTTTTTACAAGTTATAAAAATTGAAGGTTAACTTCTTTTTTGCATGAGCATAATGTGGCTTGTAACCACTATTATAACACCTTGTAGAAACTTTTTGTGCAAGTTTTTTTTTTATTGTTTTGTCATCATTTTTCTTTGGATTTGTAACTTCTTTTAACAACTTCTTAACTCCTTAACTCATATGGTGTATTCAAATTCTGGTGGAGCGCCACTTTGAGGTTCTTTTGTAACTTTCCAATGGAAAGTGGGTTTTTGTTTACGTTGGAGAGGTTCTAGTACTTCGAATTCACAGCTATAAAGTTTACATGTAGTATATAACATATACCCCTGAAATGTTAATTTTTGAGTATATTTGAATTTGTGATTTTATAAACACCGTGTAAATTTGACATGTTTCTTTGAATATCAACTCATGATTAGTTGTTACTCGTTACTGAATTTCAAAGAGTTGCGGCGTTTCGTTAAATATCATGATTGAATGTGGTTTGGTAACTGCCACACATAGGGGTGGACAAGGACCCGCGACCCAACCCAAACCGCAAAAACCGAAGAAAAAAAATGATATTGGGCGGGTTCTGATGGGCCAACGGGCTGACAGGTTACACATGCGGTTTAAACTGGATTTAAATGGGCAGGTCCGGGTAGCAAAATCTGAACCGTGGGTACCTTGACCTGCCCAAGTAAATGACCTATTCAAAACTCTGTCGTTTTGCACTAGGTTTAATCCCCCACTCTCAGCTTCACTCACTACTCTCACTTTCATTCACTCTCAGTCGCACAAACAATTTCTCCTCTCTTCTCCCTCTCATCAGTCACTCACCTCATGTAAAACAACACCATCGTCCACCACCATCACTCACCCGTCGTCAACCACCATCACTTTCCTTTTGTCATTCATTCTAATATTTAGGTTATGGTTCTAAGTTTCGTTCTAATTTTTGTTATGTATTAATTTTCGTTCTAATTTTTGTTCTTCTTGTCTACAGGTAATGATTTAGAAGGGTTTTCTAATATTTTTGTTTTAATTTTCTTTCTTCTTAACTACAGGTAAAGATCTAGGTTTGTGTTTGTGAAGTTGTTGTTTATTGTTGTGTTGGTGGTTGGAGTGTGGAATGGAAATAGGGAGGTGTGGGTTTTATTGATGGGTGTGTTTTGCTTTCTTCTTGACATACATGGTACTGGTATTAAAATGCTCTCTCTTATTGTTTTTTTTTAATATTTCCAGGTTTGTTGATTTAAATAATTGCTTTAAAGGATTGGTGAGATTTAAGAGGTAATTATTTTCATTTATTATTATAGAATTAATTATTAATCAATCAAAAACATTGTACCTTGTTGAAATTTGGTTTAGAGTTTTTTATGAACTATCCTTTTGTCAATAATGTTGCAAAGAGTGTTTATTTGTGGAGTTAGATTCCTTAAAATTTATAATGTTTGAATAATTCATGGTGGACTTTGGATTTTTTACTAATTGAATGCAAAAAAATATTTCAGGGTTGCTGGTTATGTTGTGGTGAATTCAGATCCTCTATTACCTTTGTAAGAATTGTTTTCATCAATCAATTATTCTTTTGTTAGTTTAAAAGAGATCATATTTTTTATGTCTTTCTCTTAGCATAAACAAGAAGAGATCCTATTTTTTAGTCTTTCTCTTAGCATAAACAAGAAGAGATCATGATCATTTTGTTCAGTAGTAATTCAATTGAAAGCCGTCAAATCTGCTATGCATAATTTCTAATATTATAGAAATTTTCTTGTCTTTTCTTGTGCATCATGTATCTGAATGAGCCTTAAATTCATCATGGATCTTGTGAATACAGGTTCAATGATGATACGTTTATTATTTTAACAAATTGGATCACTTTGTGGAGGATAGGATTTATAGTTCTTGGTATGCAGAGAAGTGCATAAATTTAAGTTTATATGGAAGTATGGAGATCATGTACTACTTAAATGTTTTCTATTTACTGTAATTTAAGTTAATATGGAAGTATGGAGATCATGTACCACTTAAATGTTTTCTATTTACAGTGCTGGCTGAGTTTATGGAAAAGGAGTAAAATGTGGAAGGACATTATTATTGATTTTTAACATTATTATTATTTAAGTTTTAGTAATTTGTTGTAAGTTGAAATTATGTTATGTTGGATTTATTTTGTATTATTGGTAGAATTATGTTGAGTTTATTGGATTTATGTTTGGAATTTAGTATTTATTAAATTTGAATTTGAGTTGGAATTAACTTGTAGCTCAAAATCTGTTATTGGGTTCAATAAAAAAACTAGCCCAATGTCATACTCCAAATTTGTCCTACCTGTGTATAAATGACCTCTGTACCTCCCTTTTCTTCCAAACCATTTTCAATCCAAACTTTTAATCCATGTCCACTTCAAAATTATTTTCCATAAAAATCCACTTCATGTTTAATGTCCATAATTACCCATTCTCCATTATCCAATCCATTTGTCCAAATCCATTTCTAAACCATTTTTCATTTCATATCCATTGTGTCAATTCCACTTTAAATTTAAGTTTATCCATTTTTAATCCAATTTTCATTATCCATTTTCAACCAACATCAAAATCCATTATATCCAAGTATCCATTTTTCTTTCTTAGCCATTATTCATTCTAACCATTTTCATACCTATTTTCAAATTCAAAAATCTATTCATTCATCCAATTTTCAATCCATAAATATCTATGATCCATATTTCCAATCCATTTCATATCCAAAAATCCATATTCCATTTTTTATTTCATATCCATCTTCAATTCTAATCCATTCCTATTTTTCCAAATTCATTTCAAAACCATATCCACTTATCCATTATTTATTTTTCTCATCCAATTATCCCTTTCCATTTTAATCCATTTTTGGTTCAATTAAATTTGATCCGTGTTTTATTTATTTATTTATTATTATCATTTTTTTCTCTATTATCCATTTCTTAAACTACAAAATCTCTACAAATCATTTCAAAAAAAAAACATTACCATTTCCCAATTTCTAAAGGTCAAAGCCCATTATACCTTTTTATTATACAAAGAATTTTGTCACAAAAGATTCTAAGCCCATTGTCATTACAAGAGTCCATTAGTGATTACACCAAAAGTGCAAAAAAAAAAATAAAAGGAACTAGAGAACTCCACGCCAAACCTCTGCTGCAACCCAAAGCCTGCCACTTTCGTCCAAAATTCTGCAATGCATCTGCACAAGCTTACAACGACAATACGACCCACCAACCAACAACAAAAACCTGCAAATCCTGCACAAATACAAGACAAAACAGATTTGTACCAAAACATAATGGAGAAGTTTGTTTCTTAAATTTAAAGGGAGGAAATAACCACAAAGGAGGGGGGGAGAGCAACAATAACAAAAATTCTGAAATATAGTAGAGGAAATAAACATAAACTCTCTCTGCAAAACACAAACCTAAAGGAAGAAATTCAAAAATCTTCTTCATAAAACCAAAACCTTATCTTGCTGCAGCCATAAACTTCCTGCGATTTACACCTTCATCCTCTTCAACACAACCGAGTCACTCCCTCTGTTTTTTCTTCTCGAACCACCACCATAAAACCATTCTTAACCTTTTTCATACACCATGTAAGCCGCAACCATAAACCAACTGCCCACATCAGAATCTGCAAGAACCACATAACCATAACCTTACATACCCCCACGCCTTTATTTAACACTAACCGCATCATTACAGCAAACCGAAAACAAAGATCAGAAGAACAGAGAAAAAAATTAACATACAAAGTCAAGTTAGACACCACCATGAATATCTAATCATCTTTCATTGAATCTTCAACTACCCTCATTTTCATGGACTCGTCTTCCTCCAACCCATCACCATAACTTTGCCACATTCTGCCTTACCAGCTTCACCACAACCTATCGACCTTCAAATCACTCACCATCCAAGTCAAACAACCCGAAACAAGCCCTCAACCTCTCAACCGAAATCCAATCAAGCCCAAAAACCATTCCCAAATCACAGCCATATACAAACTGAATCACACGAACCAGAAAAGAGACGAAGGGGAAAATCGAACGAATCGAAACCAAAAAAACAGAACTCAAACAAATCGATCAAACTTGAGTTTCGAAGCCAGAAGAATGATTTCGATGGAGAGAAGTCGAAAATAGTCAATCTTATTCCCTTCCGTTCGTAACCCTGTTGTGGATACAAAACTTGCTTTGCCTATGATTCATTTCGCTTTCAGAAAGACACACCAACTCAGAAATCATCACCGCACCACAACTTGCCTCACAAACCACTTCATAAAAGCTCCAACCTTCACCGATCCAAAATCTTCAACACCCAAATCCCAAACCCAATCGAACTGAATCAGAATAGAAAAGATGAGGAGAGAGTGATTAAATTGAACACAACAAAGTCAAGCACGAACCCAAAGCGGCGGAGAGTTGCGTCGTCGGCGAAGTGAAAACGGAAGAAGAGAAGATCGCGAGAGTGAGCTGAGGGAGATTCGGAGCCGACAAACTGAAATCGGAATGAAAGTGGAAAAAGAGAGAAAGTGAAAGGGCGATGATGGATCGAGAAGGAGCAAAGCGTGAAATGTAAGTGAGAGATGACGGTGAACGGTATCGGCGTTTTGAAGAAAGAGGAAGATTTCACGTTTTTGAGTTTGTTTTGTTCCATTTTTTTTCTAACCTGATTGATAATGTTGTTGGGCTTTTGGGCTTGCGTTTAATTTTCCATATACACACACCCCACTTTGTTTGCACCGTGTTGGTTATTGTTGAATGGGTGATGGGCTCTAACCCCATGTGATCCCCTCTTGTTTCTGTTAGCACCTATTTCAGCGCTACACCCCCCCTCTCCTTGTTTTTTTCTAAAAATTAATTTGTTTTAATTAATTGCTTTTTATTGGGCCAATGATATTACAAAATCATGACTTAGTGGGTTTATTCAAAATGACGAAAGGTCTTGATATGTATGAGGCTCACTTTTTATTTTATTGGTCGATGAAAGTAAAAAAATCATAGCTTATCGATCTAAGATTAAAGATCTTGATTAAGACGAGACCGATTTTATTTTCACTTTTATTTTTATTCATTTTTGGGTCAATGAAAACCAAATATCAATGATTTATCGATTTTCGATTTAAAATCTTGATAAAGGTGAGACCCTTATTCTTTTTCTAACCTCTTTTTGATTTTATTTCGTTTCTACTATCTTTTCACCATCTTTATCCATTATAGGTCAATGAAAGTCAAATATCATAGATCATCGATTTCTCGATTAAAATCTTGATTAAGACGAGACCATTTCGATTTCATTTCGATTTTCACTTCATTTCGCATCTTCTTGTATCTTCTTTTTCATCTTTGATCGATGAAGTATTTCTATTCGCGAATGTTAATTGTTGAAGCGATTAACCTTCATTATTTCAAATCTGTAGTGAGTGATCATCGAGATCTCTTTCTATACTTTGAGATCGTGATAGGTTACCTTCGATTAATCGACGAAAGTTTGTGATTAAGACGAGATCTTCACCTTTTCTTTTCATGTGCCACGATTTCATTGGAGAATGATCCTCAATATCATTTCTCCATCGTGTTTTAGCACAAAGATCAAATTGTGAATCCTCCTATAGTGTGATCTTCATCATAGATCGTGCTACGATGGCTTAGCGCTACATTAGACCCGATTAATCCGATTAATCACTAACTTTACATTTTTCATCAATATTATCTTGATTTACTTTTATGTCACTATTATATCTTGTTCATATTATCTTGATTATATTATTGTTCATACACTATTCAAACATTTTTATAATCACTTGCCGCTTAAAACACGTAATTTATATTTAAACATTACTTTTATAAAAGGTGAAGTAAGGTGGGTTGAGTCTTTGATCCGTCTCCTCAATTGTTTAGGTGCGAGTTCTCTTACTCGTGGTGAACAGTTGACACCTCTAAAAAACTTAAGCTTTAACCTGTCGGTTGTTTAGGTGCGAGTTCTCTTACTCGTGTGCGAACAATTGACGCCTCTAAAAAAAACTTAAGCTTTAACCTGTCAGTTGTTTAGGTGCGAGTTCTCTTACTCGTGTGTGGACAATTGACACCACTAAAACGCTTGCAACTCGACAACATTCAAACATTTTTCCACGTAATCATTAAAACACTTAATCTTTATCTAAACACATTTTTACTAAAAGGTGAAATGAGGGTGGTCGAGTCTTTGGCCCTTCTCCTCAATTGTTTGGGTGCGAGTTCTCTTACTCGTGTGTGAGCAATTGTCACCTCTAAAACATCCAATACGATCAAAATTATCCTTTCCTCGCCTCCGTGCGACCGAAACCTTAAAACACATGCCAATTAAGACCTTTTTCTCTCAATCAAATCTCTAACATACTTAATCCAAATCAAACAACTTTTCGCAAAAAGAACATTGTTTAGTCCATTCTTCCGCGCATATGAACTAGTGCTTCAGCCTCCCTTGACGAGCAGACAAGCCAACGTTTAGCAGTTAGAATGCGAATTAAACTCTCGTTCGCCTAAAAAACACAAACCAAACGACCGTAGTCCCACGAACTACAAATGCTCTGACTTTCCCATTGCACGAGGGAATACGTAGGCACAAGGATCTCAATCCTTGGCGAGCACACTAATAAAAAACCCATCCATTTTTCCCGTAGAAAACAATATCTACCTTAGAAGAAAACAAACAAACCAAGCTAACCTTTCTCACAAATCGAATCAAGAGGTTCCCGTTGAGTACAACGGACGTAGAGGATGTTAATACCTTCCCTTTGCGTAACCGACTCCCGAACCCGAATTTGGTTGCGATGACCATTTTCTTATCCCTTTCAAAGGTTTTATCGATATTTTCCTTTCCCTCTTTGGGATAAATAAAGTTCTGTGGCGACTCTGTTTCGAATAGTTTTTTCCGCGTCCATCGCGAGGATCGTATTTTTCAAGGTACGACAAATGGCGACTCTGCTGGGGAAACTGCATTGCCCTATGCTAGAGAGAGTTAAGCCTAACTTGACTCAATTCGTGAGTGTTAGATCTGCTTGTTTGTTTATCTTCTCTTGCTTGTTTGCTTGCTTGTCTGATTATCTGTTATCTACTTGCTTGCTTATTTCTATTATATCCTATTATTATCTCTTATGACACTGTTGGGATCCTCTGATCATTGGTGCCTTATGAGACGGCTCTACACGAGTCGAGAAAAACCCTAGGATTAGGATGGTGGTTGTGTAGTGGAGGCTTGCGTGGTCTCTTCCGCGTGAGAAGATTCCCTTGGAAATGTTATAGTTTTGATGTTACTTCGTCACGATGATAATGTTTTTTGGAGAAGATTCCCTTGGAAATGTTATAGTTTTGACGTTACTTCGTCACGATGATAATGTTTTTGAGCCTGAATCGTTGATCCCGAGGACCATTAACCCAATTTACCCATGGTGGTTGGTAGTGTTAATTCTATGTGAGTTAATGCGAACGCCACAATCAGATGAGATCCCTCGAACGTATTACTTCCTGACAGTAATATTTTTGACCTCGATCTAGGATTCTGAGAACCCTACTTAGAACCCGTGTGTCGATGGTTGTGTAGTGGGCGCCTCCGAGGAGTCTTTCTCGTGGGGAAGAAACGAAGACCTCACCTAGACGAGATCCTTTCAAGGATATTATCGTCTGATGTTCCTTCGTCATGGCTATAATGTCTTTGAAAGATATCCATAACTCTAGGCACCTACCCGTTTAGAGCCTACCTGTGGGGGGTCCTATGATTAGAGATATCCTGTGTCTAACTCCTTCCTCATAATCAGATGTTGTTTTGATCTTGGATCTGCCTGCATTGCATTTGTTTACATATCATTGCATTTGCATCTCGTTTGCATGGCATACGCTTCCAACCAAAACTCATCTGATCCTCTGTCCATTTCCTGCCAGTTGATTTCCCGACGCTCATATTGAACCTGTGGTAGCCGCAAAGCATTTGAAGCAAGTTCAAGCAGAGATAAAAGTAGACAATTTGAAAGTTGTGATAGCTATGTCAGAGGATAGTTTTCAACATATTGGGATGAAGGATTCTGACCCCCCATCAGGTTTTGCTGTGTCAACTAACCCTTTGTTTGATCATCTACCTGGTGATCATACTCCACAAGTGAACATCCCAGCTCAGTCTCAGATGATATCTGATTCCATGGAGAAAAGGTTTTGTGCCCTCAAAGAGAAAGTTCAAGCCATGAAAGCGCGCGATCCGTCTGGGCTTGATGCTGTTGATATGTGCCTAGTGCCAGACTTTGTAATTCCTCCAAAGTTCGAAGTACCCAAGTTCGAGAAGTACGCTGGTCTCAGTTGCCCAAAGCGTCATTTGGTGATGTTCTGCCAAAAGATGACTCCTCATGTCCGCGATGACAAGTTGATGATTTACTGTTTCCAAGACAGTTTAAGTGGTGCATCTTTGAATTGGTACATGGATTTAGAAAGAAGCTGTATCCAGTCATGGAAAGACTTATCCAATGCTTTCCTAAAGCAATATGAGTACAATTTAGACATGGCTCCCAGTCGCACGCAGCTGCAAAGCCTATCTCAGAAGAGCGGTGAATCCATTAGGGATTATGCACAGCGGTGGAGAGAGTTGGCAGCTAGGGTACAACCACCACTCTTGGACAAAGAATTGATTGACATGTTCTTGAATAGTCTGCATGACACCTATCTTGAAAGGATGGCTGGCAGTTCATTCTCAAGCTTCTCTGACCTTATAATAGTAGGAGAATGCATCGAGAATTACCTCAAAGCTAAACAAGTCCAAGACGCCTCGAGTAATCAAGCTGGTGAGACTGAATCCTTTAGCAATCCCCAAGAGGAAGAGGATAATGAAATTGATGCAGTCATAGCAAATGTTGAGTATTCTCGGGGTATACCAGCAAGACTTTATGGCCCTTCGGCTTCTCGGCAGTTATCATTGTCAGGGCCATATCATCCTTATGGGCAACCTGTCAATCCTAGGGCGTCATACCAGAAACCCATGATTTCTCCTTATGCGAATCAACGAGCCCGTGGTCGAGGATATCAGAATCATCAACAGAATCAGTATAGGCCTCGAAATAACCTGGAAAGAAGGATTGCTCCTCTTCACCTAGTTCCTATGTCGTACAGTCAACTTTTGCCGCATCTGGTCCGAAAATCACTGGTAGAGTCCAAAGCTATCAAGCCATTGCCAAAACCATACCCGCCTGGATACGATCCAAATGTGCATTGTGGGTATCAAGCTGGATCAATGGGGCATTCAACTGAGGATTGCAAAGCTTTTCAAGCCAAGGTGCAACAGTTGATTGAAAAAAAGCACATATCATTTCCAGAAGGAAACTTGGTTGTGCACGTCAGCTTCTCGCCCAAATGAGTTCCAAGACTTCAAGAGGCATCCCCTAAAGGCAGTGGTTCAGACAGGAAGACTTCCTCAGATACGGGCAACCATTGGGCATTTATCATCTGCATTTGTAATTTCTTTATGTTAAGTGCTACTTGTTTTTTGAATATTGTTGTTGTGAATGGTAATATTAATGATGTTATCACGCATTTTCTGAATTAATCATGTCGCATTCGCTCATTTTTCTCACATAAAAAAGCAAAAAATATATCCATTTATATACTTCTTGTCCACTCTCTTTATCAAACTTTTGTTTAGCAAAGATTGGAGGGAGAATGACGAAAATGAAATACCCATAATTGCTGGTGGTATGCTTTTGGATGGAATCCTGCCGAGGATGTACAGGCATTGTTTCAAATCCCCAAACACTGGAGAGACAAGGAGTTAATCCATAGTAAACCACTTCGAGCCGAGAAGTAGCAGATTCCTTCGGATATTCAAACCCTTACACTCAACCCAGGGCAGGGTAGTGTTCAGTTAATCTGACTCTGTATTCTTCGTACATGTCTTGAGGTGACGAAGAAATCATGCAAAATCCAAAAACATGATGGTTGTTCATCAATTACCTATGACTTGGCTGTCACAATTCTCTGACAAAATCAAAAAGAATAAAAAAAACAAAAGCCTGCTAAGTCGAGCACCTCAAAGGAGACTTAGGCAAAAATCAAGGCAACCCTTATGGACTCGAAAAGCAAAGTCAGTCCATGCAAAAGATAGGGATAAAAAAACAAAAGTGTTCCTCGAATCCTCAACAAAAACAAAATAAGATCCAGTGGCCACCATTCCAAATCAAAGGGTCACTGACACCCATCAAAACAAAATAAGGTGACTGCCATTTCGAGCAAACCTTGAATCATCACTCTTACACCGTCAACCCTTTTGGAAAACCAACATGTGCAGAATTAACTGAACGTAGGACTGGAGATCATCACGAAGAAGGGGTGGGTACAAATCAAGTTTTGAGCCTTATATCCTTTGTTTCATAAACCATGAACCAGACCACGTTACAACCCTCGAAAGACCTAATTGAGGCGGGGTTTAGTCTGAAAGCATATTACAGCAAAGTTGCGTAAACTAACTCCTACAAATTTGCTAATAACTTGCATTGGTGTCATATTCTTGCTATATCTTTCACACTAGCTAAATCAACACCACGTTTGGACTAATGGTCCATCCGTCACACACTATCACCTCATTCCAATAATGACTGATTTTCAAAACTTGCATGAGCATCGCATTAAAATTACCATTTGTGAACGAACAATTTTGACTGCAAGTCAGCGTTTGTCATCAAGGAAGTTCCAACATGGAGAAATCAAAGAGAGCTAAATCATTCAACAATGTTGGCTGGAATTGACAACACCTCATAACCCTATGGAACAGGGGCATCGATATCCAATGATTATGGAATCAATCAGTTTAGAGCAAGTCCCCAAAGCATTAGTTGATTATGGGGCAAATCATTCAGGAATCAGGTTGAACGTGGTGAATCATCTCAAGACTCTGCCAACCAGGGGCAGGCCACCCAGAGGTTCTTTTGATTAAAGGAAAACCCCTTCAATGTTCAATCAACACAAGTTAAGTTGCTCCAACGCTCATTCTGGGGCAAGCCACCTCAAGGGTACTTCGAAGCCAAATACTCCAAGAGCCTTTCTTTCAAGGACAAATCCTTTCATGACTTAGAATTCTGGGGAAAGCCATCTCGAGTTCATCTCATGGTACATCTGCTTCCAACTTCCTTTCGAGGATAAAGCCTTTCACGATTTGGAATTCTGGGGCAGGCCTTTTCGAGATCATCTCATGGTACAACTGCTTCCAATTTCCTGTCGAGGAGAAATTCTTCATAGACCCAGACTGGGGCAAGATGAGCTGCTCAGGGGAAAATCTCTCCGTTGCTTTCAATCTGCTCAAGCGAACACCGTCAAGTGACCTTTGAGTTCAAGACGAGTGTCGGGGAATCATGCTACCACCCCACAAAAAAAACCTTTTGCCTTCCTTCTGACAAGAAACCTTGCTGCATAGGAACCTATCCTTACCTTATCCTTTACTGGGGCATCGTTGGAAACTTTCATATCATTGCATAAATCACTCATATGCATTGGTCATGTCGCTTCACTCATTGCATAAACATGTGTATCATACCTCAAGCCTAACCTCCCAACAAGATTTGACGTCTCAAAGCCTGACACCGCAAGACTTGACACAAAAGTCCAACTTAGCTTGGCGACCCAAAAGTCCAATTTCATTTGGAAAATCACCCAAAAGTCCAACTTAGCTTGGTAACCCAAAGTCCAACTTAGCTTGGCAATCCAAAGTCCAACTTAGCTTGGCAACCCAAAAGTCCAACTTAGCTTGGCAATCCAAGGTCCAGTTCTCGTCTGGCAATCCTGTTAAGGTCCAGTTCCCGTCTGGCAATCATTTTAAAGCCCAGTTCCCATCTGGCAAGTCTTTTAAGGCCCAGTTCTCATCTGGCAAAACATTTTAAGGTCCAGTTCTCGTCTGGCAAATCACTTTAAGGCCCAGTTCTCATCTGGAAAACCATTTTAAGGCCCAGTTCGTCTGGCGAATATCCTTTTCACACCAGTTCTCGTCTGGTAATCTATCCTCCAATACAGTTCTAGTCTGGAAGATCAACCTAAAGTCCAATTTCATTTGGTGCATAACCAAAGTCCAATCCTTTATTGGCAACTACTCAAAAGTCCACACTCGTTGGCACCTTCGAATCTACCCTTTGAAGTCCAGTCTTCATTGGAAACCATTAAGAGTCCACCGTCGTTGGCATCCTCATAACACAAAAAAAAAACAAAGTCCAATTCCACTTGGCAATTACCAAATCCAATCCTGGTGATACCCTCGACAAGGAAACTTATCCCCGGTGCACCCGATCATTTGCATTGTCGTATGCATGGCATACAGGCGTAGTATCATAATCATATTGAGCATATTAATCTTTTGCATTTATATGTGCATTTGATTCCCCAGCAGTTGCATCTTAGCATATGTTTCAGTGCAGTTTGCAATGCATGGCATTTCCATCCCCAGCATATCATAACAGGATCCAGGATCAATTCGCAAGCATCTTGGCCAGTCCTCCATCAAAGTTGGCAGTATTCTTCTAAAAGAGTTGATACCCCGCACATACTCAGGGAATTCTATTCCCCAGCAAGTCGTTCTTCAACTAGGCAGTTGATAATGACAATCCCAGCAGCTGTTGCTTTTATTGCTCCCTAAGCAGAGGATATCCTAGAAAGTTTCTTGTGAGCTTTCCCCTGCAGAGCCAACACATTTCCTCTGACAGGAATCTTGCTCAAATATTCTCCTAGCAAATTTGTTCAAAGATACTGCTTTGGTATCATCGAGGAACCTTAACGGACAATGGACTGCTTCGACGACCCAGAGAATCGTCTGCCTTCAGAGATACTGCTTTGGTATCATCGAAGAACCTTAATGGATAAGGGACTGCTTCGATGACCCAGAGAATCATCTACCTTCAGAAATACTGCTTTGGGTATCATCGAGGAACCTTAATGGATAAGGGACTGCTTCGACAACCCATAGAATCGTCTGCCTTCAGAGATACTGCTTTGGTATCATCGAGGAACCTTAATGGATAAGGGACTGCTTCGACGACCCAGAGAATCGTCTGCCTTCAGAGATACTGCTTTGGTATCATCGGGGAACCTTAATGGATAAGGGACTGCTTCGACGACCCAAAGAGCCTCTAGTTATTTTGTTCAGTTTGAACCCCGCTACTTCATTCTATCAACTGTTAGCTCTTACACTTTACCTTTTGACAGACAAATTTTGGGGTCTTCTTATATCTAATTGACTTCCACCCTAAAAATGAACGTCATACAACAGTTCATTTTCTCAGGTTCAAGAAAATTAGATAGGGGCATCTGTCATACCCCAAATTTGTCATACCTGTGTATAAATGACCTTTGTACCTCCTTTTTCTTCCAAACCATTTTCAATCCAAACTTTTAATCCATGTCCACTTCAAAATTATTTTCCATAAAAATCCACTTCATGTTTAATGTCCATAATTACCCATTCTCCATTATCCAATCCATTTGTCCAAATCCATTTCTAAACCATTTTTCATTTCATATCCATTGTGTCAATTCCACTTTAAATTTAAGTTTATCCATTTTTAATCCAATTTTCATTATCCATTTTCAACCAACATCAAAATCCATTATATCCTAGTATCCATTTTTCTTTCTTAGCCATTATTCATTCTAACCATTCTCATACCTATTTTCAAATCCAAAAATCTATTCATTCATCCAATTTTCAATCCATAAATATCTATGATCCATATTTCCAATCCATTTCATATCCAAAAATCCATATTCCATTTTTGATTTCATATCCATCTTCAATTCTAATCCATTCTTATTTTTCCAAATTCATTTCAAAACCATATCCACTTATCCATTATTTATTTTTCTCATCCAATTATCCCTTTCCATTTTTGGTTCAATTAAATTTGATCCGTGTTTTATTTATTTATTTATTATTATCATTTTTTTTCTCTATTATCCATTTCTTAAACTACAAAATCTCTACAAATCATTTAAAAAAAAAAACATTACCATTTCCCAATTTCTAAAGGTCAAAGCCCATTATACCTTTTATTATACAAAGAATTTTGTCACAAAAGATTCTAAGCCCATTGTCATTACAAGAGTCCATTAGTGATTACACCAAAAGTGCAAAAAAAAAAAAGAAAAAAAAGGAACTAGAGAACTCCACGCCAAACCTCTGCTGCAACCCAAAGCCTGCCACTTTCGTCCAAAATTCTGCAATGCATCTGTACAAGCTTACAGCGACAATACGACCCACCAACCAACATCAAAAACCTGCAAATCCTGCACAAATACAAGACAAAACAGATTTGTACCAAAACTTAATGGAGAAGTTTGTTTCTTGAATTTAAAGGGAGGAAATAACCACAAAGGAGGGGGGGAGAGCAACAATAACAAAAATTCTGAAATATAGTAGAGGAAATAAACATAAACTCTCTCTGCAAAACACAAACCTAAAGGAAGAAATTCAAAAATCTTCTTCATAAAACCAAAACCTCATCTTGCTGCAGCCATAAACTTCCTGCGATTTACACCTTCATCCTCTTCAACACAACCGAGCCACTCCCTCTGCTTTTTCTTCTCAAACCACCACCATAAAACCATTCTTAACCTTTTTCATACACCATGTAAGTCACAACCATAAACCAACTGCCCACATCAGAATCTGCAAGAACCACATAACCATAACCTTACATACCCCCACACCATCATTTAACACTAACCGCATCATTACAGCAAACCGAAAACGAAGATCAGAAGAACAGAGAAAAAAATTAACATACAAAAGTCAAGTTAGACACCACCATGAATATCTAATCATCTTTCATTAAATCTTCAACTACCCTCATTTTCATGGACTCGTCTTCCTCTAACCCATCACCATAACTTCGCCACCTTCTGCCTTACCAGCTTCACCACAACCTATCGACCTTCAAATCACTCACCATCCAAATCGAACAACCCGAAACAAGCCCTCAACCTCTCAACCGAAATCCAATCAAGCCCAAAAACCATTCCCAAATCACATCCATATACAAACTGAATCACACGAACCAGAAAAGAGACGAAGGGGAAAATCGAACGAATCGAAACCAAAAAAACAGAACTCAAACAAATCGATCAAACCTGAGTTTCGAAGCCAGAAGAATGATTTCGATGGAGAGAATCGAAAATGGTCAATCCTGTTCCCTTCCGTTCGTAACCCTGTTGTGGATACAAAACTTGCTTTGCCTATGATTCATTTCGCTTTCAGAAAGACACAATAACTCAGAAATCATCACCGCACCACAACTTGCCTCACAAACCACTTCATAAAAGCTCCAACCTTCACGGATCCAAAATCTTCAACACCCAAATCCCAAACCCAATCGAACTGAATCAGAATAGAAAAGATGAGGAGAGAGTGATTAAATTGAACACAACAAAGTCAAGCACGAACCTAAAGCGACGGAGAGTTGTGTCGTCGGCGAAGTGAAAACGGAAGAAGAGAAGATCGCGAGAGTGAGTTGAGGGAGATTCGGAGCCGACAAACTGAAATCGGAATGAAAGTGGAAAAAGAGAGAAAGTGAAAGGGTGACGATGGATCGAGAAGGAGCAAAGCGTGAAATGTAAGTGAGAGATGACGGTGAACGGTATCGGCGTTTTGAAGAAAGAGGAAGATTTCACGTTTCTGAGTTTGTTTTGTTCCATTTTTTTCTAACTTGATTGATAATGTTGTTGGGCTTTTGGGCTTGCGTTTAATTTTCCATATACACACACCCCACTTTGTTTGCACCGTGTTGGTTATTGTTGAATGGGTGATGGGCTCTAAGCCCATGTGATCCCCTCTTGTTTCTGTTAGCACCTATTTCAGCGCTACACCCCCCTCTCCTTGTTTTTTTTCTAAAAATTAATTTGTTTTAAATAATTGCTTTTTAGGTTTCCTATTTGATTTAAAAAGATTTTTTTTTTATGAATAGTGGTTTATATTTTTTTATTTAGCTAGTTCACCTCAATATTTTTTCCAATTTCTGTTTTACTTTTTATTGGGCCAATGATATTACAAAATCATGACTTAGTGGATTTATTCAAAATGACAAAAGGTCTTGATATGTATGAGGCTCACTTTTTATTTTATTGGTCGATGAAAGTAAAAAAATCATAGCTTATCGATCTAAGATTAAAGATCTTGATTAAGACGAGACCGATTTTATTTTCACTTTTATTTTTATTCATTTTTGGGTCAATGAAAAGCAAACATCAATGATTTATCGATTTTCGATTTAAAATCTTGATAAAAGGGAGACCCTTATTCTTTTTCTTACCTCTTTTCGATTTTATTTCGTTTCTACTATCTTTTCACCATCTTTACCCATTATAGGTCAATGAAAGTCAAATATCATAGATCATCAATTTCTCGATTAAAATCTTGATTAAGACGAGACCATTTCGATTTCATTTTGATTTTCACTTCATTTCGCATCTTCTTGTATCTTCTTTTTCATCTTTGATCGATGAAGTCTTTCTATTCGCCAATGTTGATTGTTGAAGCGATTAACCTTCATTATTTCAAATCTGTAGTGAGTGATCATCGAGATCTCTTTCTATACTTTGAGATCATGATAGGTTACCATCGATTAATCGACGAAAGTTTGTGATTAAGACGAGATCTTCACCTTTTCTTTTCGTGTGCCACGATTTCATTGGAGAATGATCCTCAATATCATTTCTCCATCGTGTTTTAGCACAAAGATCAAATTGCGCATCCTCCTATTGTGTGATCTTCGTCATAGATCGTGCTACGATGGCTTAGCGCTACATTGGGCCCGATTCATCCGATTAATCACTAACTTTACATTTTTCATCAATATTATCTTGATTTACTTTTATGTCAATATTATATCTTGTTCATATTATCTTGATTATATTATTGTTCATATTATTCATATTGTTCATACACTATTCAAACGTTTTTATAATCACTTGCCGCTTAAAACACGTAATTTATATTCAAACATTACTTTTATAAAAGGTGAAGTGAGGTGGGTTGAGTCTTTGATCCGTCTCCTCAATTGTTTAGGTGCGAGTTCTCTTACTCGTGTGTGAACAGTTGACACCTCTAAAAAACTTAAGCTTTAACCTGTCAGTTGTTTAGGTGCGAGTTCTCTTACTCGTGTGCGAACAATTGACGCCTCTAAAAAAAACTTAAGCTTTAACCTGTCAGTTGTTTAGGTGCGAGTTCTCTTACTCGTGTGTGGACAATTGACACCACTAAAACGCTTGCAACTCGACAACATTCAAACATTTTTCCACGTAATCATTAAAACACTTAATCTTTATCTAAACACATTTTTACTAAAAGGTGAAATGAGGGTGGTCGAGTCTTTGGCCCTTCTCCTCAATTGTTTGGGTGTGAGTTCTCTTACTCGTGTGTGAGCAATTGTCACCTCTAAAACATCCAATACGATCAAAATTATCATTTCCTCGCCTCCGTGCGACCGAAACCTTAAAACACATGCCAATTAAGACTTTTTTTTCTCAATCAAATCTCTAACATACTTAATCCAAATCAAACAACTTTTCGCAAAAAGAGCATTGTTTAGTCCATTCTTCCGCGCATATGAACTAGTGCTTCAACCTCCCTTGACGAGCAGACAAGCCAACGTTTAGCAGTTAGAATGCGAATTAAACTCTCGTTCGCCTAAAAAACACAAACCAAACGATCGTAGTCCCACGAACTACGAATGCTCTGACTTTCCCATTGCACGAGGGAATACGTAGGCACAAGGATCTCAATCCTTGGCAAGCACACTAATAAAAAACCCATCCATGAAAACAATATCTACCTTAGAAAAAAACAAACAAACCAAGCTAACCTTTCTCACGAATCGAATCAAGAGGTTCCCATTGAGTACAACGGACGTAGAGGCTACTAATACCTTCCCTTTGCGTAACCGACTCCCGAACCCGAATTTGGTTGCGATGACCATTTTCTTATCCCTTTCAAAGGTTTTATCGATATTTTCCTTTCCCTCTTTGGGATAAATAAAGTTTGGTGGCGACTCTATTTCGAACATTTTTTTCCGCGTCCATCGCGAGGATCGTATTTTTCGAGGTACGACACCCAATAACCCGGTTAAACCGTGTGTATTAACCCGCGACCCGTGCTAACCCAACCCGTCCAAACCGATTGCAAAAATGGGCGGAAATGGTTTAACATATCTAAACCGCGGGTTGGGTTGGGTTTGAATTTTGGGCCCGAAACCGCCCAACCCGGCCCGTTGTCCACCCCTAGCCACACACATAGGGACACATTTCCTATGTGCACAATTTTGCAACATGCTCTAGTTCTTAGAATGTGTCGTTGAAAGAAATTACTGAGCATTATTTTGAATTCTTTTTAACATTGGAAAATTAGACTTAGAGGGAGCTTACAAACCTCAGACTCTGATGTTGCTAAGAAAATTAAAATAGCCCAACATTGACATATTTTAGTTTTCTTGAATATAGAACTTAGGGGGAACTTACAAAACTCAACCTTTGACTAATAAACTCAGAGGGAGCTTACAAATCTCAAACTCTGACATTGCCAAGGAAATTAAAATAGTCCAACATTTTTCTTTAAATACTTATGTTTGTCATCATAAAAAAGGGGAAGATTGTTAGAACAAGATTTGTTCATGACATATATCCTTTGGGTTTTGATGATAACAAAGTATTGAAAGAACAATGGTATTATCTAATGTGTGTTCTAAGTGTGCAAGTTCTAAAGCTTAAAGAAGAATAATTTCAAAATCTGATCTAAGGACGCACTTGAGAGAAGTTAAGTTATTGGCTTCTGGTGGCTCAGAATCTGAAGAGCGTTGTTTAAGTAAAGAATGATAATATAGGTTTATGTAGACTCTAAAGCTGAAGGCCTCAATATCAGAAGAGCAATATATTGTCTCTAAACTTATTAAATGCATCAGCTTCTGGTGATCATTCAGAACCAACAATAAAGCTAAAGTTATCCGTACTGTAGAAAGTAAGCTACATTGAAAAATTTGCTGTCAGCTAGAGTCTGTGTTCACATGGCTCAAGAAGAGTTGACATGCTTTACAGATACCTACTTTCAATGGATCTATAGTACAAGATCACAAGTAAGACACAATGGTTAAACAAGTTACACAATGGATCAAGATCTTTTGGTGTATCTATAATCAACGTCTCTTGTACTATGGAGTAACAAAGACACTTGTACAAGTTATCTCTTCCAACGGCCATTCCTCTAAACTGCTATAATTAGCTAAAGATTCAACATGGATTTTCAAAAAGGAACAAGGAGAAAAAAGAATAAGAGCCAAGAAGGATAGAAGTGTTCCTCGCTTATACCAGAATGGAAGAATAACAAGATCAACAATAGCAACACAATCGAGTATGCAAAATTTCTGTTGTATGTTGTAAATTGTACAAAGCCTTAAAATTTCTTAAACATTGAATATCTTAGAAATCTTAAGTGTTGTGATCTTTGTTATGCTTATTACCCTATACCTCTGAGTATGTATCAAGTACACCTTGTTCTCTATTCTGCTAAACAAGTTGTTTAGTAGTTTAGATAAAGTCTCTTGCTATGTGCTTGAGCATTCATGTCTCTTGCTATGAAGCTTGAGCCAAGTAAGTCTCCTGCTATGTGCTAGAGCATTGAAGTCTTAATCAGCTTTGATTGAGCAAGAAAGTCTTTGACCATGGGTCTAAGCAGAAGTCTTGAGCCTAGAGGGCTTAAGCAAGGAAGTCTTGAATTCGTGGGATTTAAGTAGGAAGTCTTGGACTATAGGTCTAAGCAGAAGTCTTGGACCGAGGGTCTAAGCAGAAGTCTTGAGCCTGAGGGGCTTAATAAGGATAGTCTAAGGATCTAAGCAGGAAGTCTTGATCAGGTGTTGATTAAGCAAGGAAGTCTCGGGCTGAGGGTATGAGTAGAAAAGTCGTATACTTGAGTGTATAAACAGTTGTAATCATGTTTTGGTTATAGTGAAAAATCTCTTGTGATTGCAATGGGACTGAACTACTCTCAGTTTGGGAGGAACTAGGATAAATCTTTGTGTATTATGCTATGATTTATTTGCTTCTTATGATTATTGCGCTACACCTAGTTAATCAGATTCTGAACAATGGCTTAAAATCTAAACTCTGTTCAGAAGCATAGATTTCAAAGACCACAATTCAACCCCCCTTCTTGTGTATTTTTTTCACCTTCAAATGTAGTCTCAAAGAAAATGGGATGATCATTATCAACCCGAATGATTACAAGATTGAGTATGCACATTGATTATAAAAGGTTTAATCTAGAAAAAAGAAAAAGCTATTTTCAAATTTCATTCATGAACCAGAAGCTCGAGAGATTATCAGACATTTTTTGACTGTTTTCTTGATGGCTACTAAAATTATAACCAAATTGTTGTGGATCCTGACGATCAAGAAAAGACAACCTCCATATGTCCACTTTGAGTCTATGCTTATCGAATAATTCCATTCGATTTGTGTAATGTTCCAACCACATTTCAAGGGTGCATGCTTTCGATTCTTTCAAATACGATTAAAAATTCTATGAAGGTATTTATGGATGGTTTATCTATTTTTGGTGAAACTTGTGAATGTTTTTTTATAAGATGCTTTAAAAAGATGCATTTGTTATACCCCAAATTTTACCCCTTAGACGTAATAACATCTTGCACTTGCATTTAGGTTTCAATCATCTATGCACTGTTAACTAGCCCATATCTTTGCAGAGTTTGTTTCTTTTGTGAAAATTAGGATTGACACAAGAAAGAGGATAAGAGCAATAAACCAAGTTCTCATGTGTTTCAAGGTCTTCTAAGACTCTTCTTGGATCCATACATCCATCATCAGTGTTCATCAGTTGATTGGGATTAGTGTATGAAGTCACCTGTCCAAGAAAGCCAACTGAGGCTCTAAAGTTTCACCCAGTTGTTCTTAAAGGCTAGTCATAAAGTTCTCCAGTCATGTGCCATGATCTCAAGATATTGAATCAAGAGAAACCATCAGACCAAAAGTTATGGAATTAGGGTTTTAGCCTGAAGAATCACTGAAAAGGTTTGTCATGATCAGTCAAGGTTTGATTGGTTCATCAACCAATTGAACTTACCTACATTCAAGAGGTCTTATTCAACAAGAAATCAAGAGCACCTGGCTTTCATCACTAGTACAAAGAGTCACAAGTCCATCTTGTCCCCAGATTAGGGTTTTGTCAGGAAAGTCAACCTTTGCCTTTGACTTTTGATCAAGGCATGTTCCCAAGATTTGAGACATGGTTCCATATGTTCATAAACATCCTTGAAGCCATCCATTGGCATTTTAAGAGATTGAGGAAGCAAGATCATCAAGGATCATCCAGTGGAATTCCTGAGGAAATTAGAACCTCTGACTTTTGTTATTATTTGTCCAAGATGAAGTATTCAAATCACATTCCATCTTAACATGTTCAATCCTTGAATTGGAATTTGAATAATCACCATCTGAAGGGTTTCTTGCAAGAGGGGCAAGGTTTGGTTCTTAAATTTTTCTAAGTATGGAAGAGTTCACTCCTTGTGCAAAATTGGGAAGGTCATAACTTTCAAACCACACACCCAATTTTAGTGACTCAAAGCTCAAATTGAAGCTCTCATCATGAACTTCAAAACATATTAGAGGGTCCTTATCTAAATATGACTTGGTTTTTAAGTTAGAAAGCTTGGAAGTTCTAGACCATGTAAAACACTTAGAATTTTCAAGGTTTTCTACCCAAAATTCAGCTCACTTCAAGTCCATTTTCCATCAAGATCCATTGGGAATTTGGAAAATCCTCAAACATGAACTTTGTAGAGGATCTTTAGAGCTTTCCAAAAAGTAGTAGAACTCCTCAATCCATGGTGTGAGCTGGGAGTTTCGAATGGTTGAAGTTTGAGGTCATTTCTTGAAATGCAAGTCTCACACATGATGCATAATGGTACATAACTCTTCCTAATAACCAAAATCTCACAATTCTGATGTTTAGAAACAAGATTAGTAATGTTTAGACCTCTGCCACGAATTTGCAAGTGTTGGCATTAAAAAAATGAGAGTTTAATCAAGTAGATATGCAAGTTGACATCATGAAAGAAACTTTATTCAAAGCATGACATCTCCTCTTTTCCTTGTAACTTGGACTCTGCCCCAATCCCATCAGTCCACAAATGAGACCAAACCCTATGACTAGAGCCTTTGAAGACACTTGGCTCAGCTGCCAGCTCACACGAGGAAAATTTTCCAAAAGGGCAAACTTGGCAAGATGCACCATTCTGACCATACCTCAAGCTCTCAACTTTTCCTATAAATAGAGGCTTGATCTCCTCTCCAAAGTACACCAGAATCACCCCAAGAAAAGGCTTATTGCTCTCTCCATTCTCTCATTCACCAACTCTTGCAAATTTGCAAGAACAATCCAAACACTCGTTCCACTCATGCATTCACTCTCAAACTCCACAAACCATCTCCAAATACTTCACCAAGAACATCCAAACACCTGGAACTTCTCTGTAACACATAAAACACCATCTGCCATTTTTGAGCTCCAAGTTGCAAGAACGGTCGGGTTCTATATTTGAAGTACTTTCCAAAGCTATCAACCATCTGCATCTCTTCTCCAAAGATCAACAAGGTCCCATAAGTTGGTTTTTATCATCTGCAAGTACTATAGAAGAGTCCTTGGAACTAGCTCCAAGAGGTAGGGTTTCTGACTTTGAACTTACATATTCGTGCATTATTCTGTTGCTGTTTGAGTGTGGAAATGTAGTGTGTTTATTGTTGTATAATGCTGAATAAAAGCTTGCCATGTTTGGTTGAAGTCTGTCATGTTATAACATGTTTGAGTTTTTATGTGGTTGCACTGTTGTGGTGTGTTTTGCGCATTATACTTTGATTGTTAGGTTGAAACAATGGTATATTTAGAATCCCCATGAGCTGGGCTTTAATTTTGGTTTTTGGATCTTTGAGCTTGGTTCAGAAATGAGAGAGATATGATGATGAGAAATCTGGGTAGAGAATGAGAGGTTAGGGCACGAGAGAGAAGAGATGTGTGAGGAATATGAAGTGGATGTGGCACCCAGTCAGCCCAACGTGGCGCTGAGGTGGCCATTTGAGAGTGTTCTTAAAATAAAAAGAATTAAAGGCGTATTATGTTTGGATGTAACAGCCACCCCAGTGGTAGAAACCTTGCCATGCCTTTCCCTTTCGCCTGCCTTGCCTGGGTTTGATCCTGTGGATCAACCCTTTTGTTCCTTTTTTCTGATTTTTCCTTGTTTTGTTATTTTATTCCTTGCCTGTATCTTGTATTCACATGGCACGCGCAACTCAGTGGGCTAGTGTTTTGAGCCATAAGTTCCATGGCGTGGGTTCAAGTCCTAGTGAGGACATTTCCCTTTTTTTATCACTTGTTGCATTTTATTTTTATAGTTTGTATACCCATCTTTAAATGTTCATAACTTGCTCGATTTTTACTCTTTTTAATCCATTCTTTATGCAAGATGTCCCTTAAAATGTCTATTTTATGATTATGGAAAGAAATTGGGAAGAATAAGTATTTTTGAAACATTTATTAATATTGAAAGAAAAGGACCTTTTTAGGGTTTTATGAAAACTTCTTTGTTTCCTTTTGTTCTTTTGCCATGCTTCTTATTTTATCTTGACCATTTGAAACCTAAAGCATGTTACTTGAAACCTTGCATGATGTTTTGACATTATATGCTTTGTTTCCACCTTAATTCTTGATGTTTAATGTGTTGTCATATATGAATACCATTGTGAAATTTTCTTGTTCAAACCATGAGATCTCTTTAGATCATGTATCCTTCCAACATAAGTTTGTTTGATCAAATATGTGACATGTTTATGTCTTGAATTTTTTAATACCATGTTTGAACCACCCTCAAGTGTTTAATGTATTGAATTTGTCACCTTTGAATGCATGAATTTTAAGATGTTGTCACATTCTTTTTGTTTACCCATACCACCCATATTTGCTAAAACACTTTTGACATGTGCTCCCCATGAGGTGTTTTTGGTTATCACCATGCTCATGTTTTCATCTTGTTTATGATGTTTGTTATCTTATAACTTTATTAAAGTTATCCCCAAGTGAGGCTAAACTCTTTAGTTCTCCTCCTTAACCCTCTTTCTTCCCCTCCTTCCAAAGGAAAGACTCTCTATTTGACCTCAAAGTCATGGATAGCTCATTTACCATCTTGGCTTCATTAGAGCCATCCTTCATCCTCATAAGGATCAATCCTTGGCCTCATTAGAGCCTTCTCTCCCTTTTACCTCATTAGGTTTCCCTCTTGTGAGCATTATCATCATAGTTGCTTACTTCCCTCCTTGGCCTCATTAGAGCCACTTACCTCATGACTTAGGATTCACCTAGAGTTCTTCAACTCTATGTGAGTATCATCATTATGATGTTCCTTTCCCCCTTTGGCCTTATTAGAGCCATTTAAAACTTAGAAATAGGATAGAGTTCTTCAACTCTATGTGATTCTCATCATCATGAGTATTCACTTCCCCGTTTACAACTTAGACTTAGAAAGTTTTTTTACTCTATATGAGTATCATACTCATCCCCCTTGGAACTTTGGCCATAGTCAATGGTTCCTCGCTTTTAGTTAGGTGAACTACGATTGCTCTGATTCTTTAGTCAGGATACGTAGGTGTCGTTCCCGGGATTTTCATCCAGGTACAAACGCGAAAGTGGCGCGGAAACAGAGTCGCCAACAATGTGTATTTATCCCAAGAGAGGGAAAGGAAACACTGCGTAAACCTGAGGGAAAGGAAAATCATGGTCTCGCGACCAAGAGAAACGGGTAAGGGAGTCGACTACGCAAGGGGAAGGTATTAGCACCTCACGCGTCCATCGTACTCGATGGGATCCACGCTGGTTGTCTCGATCAAAGGGTGTCGTCATCCAGAGCTCCACTGCTTACTGGAAAGGGAAAGGAACGGGAACGGAGAAGAGCGAAGAAACGGGGGAGAAAAGAAAAAGAAATGACTCGATAGGACATCGCTCTTCCTATCCCAACGTATTCCCTCGTGCAATGGGAAAGTCAGAGTCAACGTAGTTCGGACACGAACTTAGGGGGAAGGTTGCTCGCCAAGACATCGCCGTCTTGTGCCTACGTATCCTCAATCTAACTAGAGAGAGGAAATCAGAGCAGTCGTAGTTCGACCTAACGAGGTCAGTTTTTTTTATGAGCGACGTTAAGTTCGCGTCCGGCAGTTAGGGTCGATGTCTGTTTGCGATAAAATGGATAACGTGCCCTTTTCTGAAAATAGTTTGAAACTTAACAATCCCGAAGGATAAAAAAGGTTTTTGAATTTGTTTTGTGTTTTTTAGACAGAAGTGTTTTGAAGTTAGTTTGTAACTTGCATTGCACCCAAGTCTACAACATAGGAATGAATACGTCGTGTATCGTCCCCAACAGGACGTACACTAAGTACCCTAAAAGAATGAAGGGAGACCCCCCATACCTCACTTCCCATATATAAGGCTCATGCGCAATACACGTTAGCCTTTGTTAAGTGTTTTAGAAAGGTTGTGAGATGAGAAGAGAAGACTCAAGGAAAAAGAAAACACTAAGGGAAATTCTCTCCTAATGTTATCATGCAAAGGATGGCCCTAAGGGGAGGTTTAAGAACAACCTAAGTCTAAAGAAGAGAGAGGGATAGCACTACCTAATGCTTATCCTACCTCACCTTAATCAAAAATTAAGGATGATTTAGGATCCCAAAGGGATGTGGAGAAGTTCTACACAAACAAGCATTATATCATGTAATCCATAAGTAATGAGAAAGAGAGATGAAAGAAGGAGTGAGCTTGGATAATCATCCACATGCTCATGTGCCTTACCTCTACCCCTACATAAAAGGTTAGCACAAAATATGTACAAGTATTAAATACAAGTGCCAAAAGATAAACCAAACAATGCTAGTTGCCTTAAGAAGACAACTTAAGAAGCAACCAAAGGTTAAACCAAAAGGGAAGGGTCCTAAGGGTTAAGAAACATCCAAGGTCAGTAGGTATATGTCAAGGTGTCCTACTAAGGTTAACATGCCAAATGGAATCAAACAATGTCAAACTATGCATCAAAAGTTCACACAAATGCAAGTTGTGCACAAACTATGTAATATGAATGCATATGGTTCATGAACATGAATGAATGCACATGTAAACATCAAAGTCAGAAGTGGATGACATTTATTAATGCATGGAGATGTCATTAATATTGCATGTGATTCATGAATGCAAGCATTGATTAAGTAAGAATAAATGAGAACAAACATCATTTAAGTTCAACAAACATGCATACTGGTAATGCAAGTAAGAAAAGAAGATGCAAGATGAACATGATTGGAAATGGATGCAAGTCAGTAGCATATGACCTTTTAAATGACATTTAAGATGCAAGAATGATCATATAAAGTCCACACAAGTGTCATGTTGAAGCACATTGAAGATTAGAAGTAAGCATGTTTAAGTTAGATCAAACAAGTTCTTATGTGTTCATGAAGTTAAGAGACATGTGAGATGATGTTAGAAATCATGGCATATGATTGAAAATGATCACAAACATAAGTGGAATCATGTTTTCATGAATGTACAAGATCATGCAAGTGTTGATGCAAACAATTGATCAAAGAAGGACAAGTAAGGATGCACAAGTTCACAAAACGTTTTAATTTCAAATAAGTGCATACAAGTCATGTAAAGATGAACTATGAATGCCCTATAACATGATAAAAGTGACCTATAATATGCATACAACATGTATCAAGAGGCCTCATTAATTGTCAAAGATGGTTGCATACAATGCACATTGAAACCCTAGCATATGATCCCTAACATTCACACAAACAAGCATGCTTTTAAGATGAATCAAAAGTCATGTTAGAAGGATGAAAAAATTGAAAGATACAAGTATTATGAGGTGCAAACAGTGTGAAAACATGTCTCGAAAGGATGGCTCAAAATTCATTACCAAACCTGCCCAAAGATGCTTCACAATCTCATACAAGTCACACAAATAAATGGCTCAAAGATCTCATTCAAAAGTCAATAAAAAATGACCTAAAAAATCTACAAAAATAGGTATGAGATGCCTTGATGTATCATGCAAACATGGATCAATGCTCATGTGAAAATTCAACACAAAACTATTTCAAACAAATAAAAAATGAAACATGTATCATGAAGGGATGTTCACACAAAAGAAATTAAATGGAAATTCATGGAAAAAACCAAAATATGCTAAAATCAGAAATAAAAAAATAATCAAAAATTATTTAAATGTATTAGGATACCTCATGAATTTTTTGAGAATTTTTAGATGCTCAGAAGTATTTTTAAAAATAAAAAATGAAACATGTATGAAAAGAAAATTAGAAAAAACAAAGAAATGAGCCAGGGGGTGTGGATATAGCAAAAATTCAGTTCAAAACACTTGGGCTCAGAAAAAGCAGGGGTGTGAATATCAAAGCAAGGCCCAATCCATTGATACACATTCAGATAGGGTGTATAGCATGTGGAACAGTCAATACATGGACTCAATAACAGCCATCAGATGGAGTCAACAATGATCATCACACAAAGTAAACCAATCCAACAAACCACACTGCACGCACATGATAAGCTATGATGCAACACACACACAAAATCCAAATGAGGTCAGAAAGAGGCACGTGATGAGGAGCCTCCTCATTAATGTGCTGGCAACATTATGCGCGTTAGATCACAATCCACCAACGGTCATGATCTAAACTGAAAAAAGGTTAGGGTTTACGCCATGTTGAAGGTTCAGGTGGCCGGAGAAGACTCCGGTCGTCTTCTCCGGCGAGCCTCTGTCGTGCTCAGTCCTCAAACATGCCAGAAATTCACAAACCATACATCATTGTGTTCGTCTCACCACGTAGATCATAAATCCAGGCTTAAATTTCACAAACACAGCACACACAAAGCAGATCGAAGGGTCAAAGCTTTGCCCTAAGATTTCAAACTAAGCACCATGGTGCCTATCAACTAGCCAGAGGTTACATTGCTCCTATTGAGCTCAAAAAACAACAAAAACGAGCTTGAATCAAGTAAAAGGGATGCGAGCAAGTTGAAGAAAAAACCTATATTGTGAAGCTTCTTTCAATCAATGGAATACCAGAGAGGAGGTTCCTAGCTTCCTTGTGCTTCAAACTAGCCAAATAAAGGCTATGGACTGCTCTGAATCAGTGAAGTTTGAGTGGAAAAAACTTGGAGAGGAAGATAAACTTGAAGATTCAATGCTAACAACTCCAAGATATCTTGATGATGATGATGAATCCTGAAGAAGATTGAAGCAATTGCAGGGAAAGCAAGCTCGAGAGAGAGAGAGAGAGAGAGAGAGAGAGAGAGAGAGAGAGAGAGAGAGATTTCAGAGAGAAAAAGAGTGTGAAGTTTGGTGGAATGAAGAAATGAGCAAGGTCCCTTTCAATTCAGTTAGAAGCTTTCTTATATATGTGTGGTTAAGCTCTAACTGTCATGGTTGACAGTTAGAACCAGGGTTAAGTGAGTATGGTTAAAAAAATGAATGGAAAGAGAGTGAGCGAACTCAGGTTGTGGTTGTTTGCTATGGTGAGGAGAGAATCATGGAGCTTATGGTGAGGTCATGATGAGTGGATATGATGTGATGAATTAGCACAGCTTGCTTTGCAAGTTTCCTTTCCTTTCATGCTTGAACAAATAAGGGAAGGATGGTACATGATGATGTATGGCATGCAAGGTGTTTACTTGGTTTGAAAAGGTAAAGTTTTGGACATGGTATGGTACATGATGTTCAGCATGCGCATGACAACAACAAAATGCAACAGGTTTTGTGTTATTTTGGTTTAGTTGGATTAGAAGAAAACAGATGGTAAGGGGGTGACTTTAAGACATTGTATCTCAATGATCATGGGATGAAATGATGTGGTTAATGGCTTTTTGGAAAGAGGGGATGGAGTACAACAAGATTGGAGTTGAAAATAATTACAATGGAACTCTAAAACTATGTGAAAATGTCCCATGAAAAGGTTTGGTCCTGACTACATTGACATGTCACCAGACCTTCCCTCGACCAGCTCATGTGCCTGTGAAGGAATCAGTGAGAAGTTACCTACTTTGACCCATTATATCTCTTCATACATTGATCAGATGAAAAATCTTTCAACATCAAAGTTGAAGAGGAGGTAGAGAGGAACAAAAGTGATGTTGAACATTTTTTGAATTGAAACCTCCATAAATGAGATATTTGGCTATGAACTTGTACACAACATGCACACCAGGTGTTTGATGAAAATACTACGCACTGACTCACCCATAACTTGCCTGGCTGGTCAATTTTGCCTTGATTTGTCTCAACTTTAATTGATCATATGTCTCTCAATTTTGATCCAATGGACATGTTCTTGGTATGGTTTTGAAGCTTGGAATATGAACTTTTGATAGGCCTCCATAAAATATCAATTTGGAGCTTGGAACATGGAGAAAGAATGCCATAAAGTTGGGTGCTCACCTTGCCAAAACTTGCCATAAATGGAAACCCTAATTTCTATTTTTGGCAACTTTGCACATTTCTTGATTTTTGATGAATCCCTTGATATTTCTTGATCAAACCTTCACCAATGATCATATTTGAAATGAGGAACATAAAATTGACCTCAAAAAAGTCAGGAGTTGACTTTTTCCTCTGCACGGTTGACTTTTCCCCAATTCTCCTGATTTTGAATCAATTGTTCAATTGAAGCCCTTCTAAACCAAATTGATGGACAATCCCTCAATCTTAGACATTTAAGGACATGAGGAATACCATGAAATCAAGTCTTGCCCAAAAATAAAAAATAAACTGATTTTATGGCAAACCCTAATTTTGGGGCCTTCAGTCTAGGAAGAATCAACACATCCTCCAAATCCAAATTCCTCTGAGTATGATGTGTATCCTCTCAAACAATGATGAGATATGCCATTTGGAGATGATAAAAGCTCAAAGATCTTGCCCATTAGGGTGTTATACTCAAGAATTCCAAAACCCTAATTTTGCACTGGTTAGGAGAATGTGATTCTCTTGAAATTTCTTGTCAAGCTTGAGCATATGATAAGGAGACGAATCAATTAAGATCTCTTGAGGCTCCAGGATCCTTGGATTTGACTTAGATGCCTTGATCCCATGCTAAGAGCCAATGATATGCAAAGATGATAATGCAAAGAATGAAATGAAACATAAGCCAGTTAGTGTTAAAAGCACGAGGGCAAATTTTGAGGTGTTACAGCTGCCCCTATTCAAACTTCTTGGATCCGAAGGTATGGGAGCGAAGGTTTCTAGACGATCGGGATACACAGAGTTTGAATACCAAAATAACCTGGAAATTTGCAACCTGTGGGGGGTAATGCAATATAGTGTTTACGAGAACGGCCGAAGGCGAACTCAAAAAGGTAGACCGGCCGAAGGCGAGCTAATAAACAACAATAGTACAAGGTTGGCCGAAGGCGAACTCGAAAAGGAAATACCAGCCGAAGGTGGAATTTGCAGGGGAGGAAGACAAGATCGGCCGAAGGTGGGCTAATCAACGAAAGTGAAACGATAACGGCTGAAGGCGAACTCGAAAATGAAAGACCGACCGAAGGTGGACTTTCAAAGAAAGACTATGCCGAAGGTAGACTTTCAAACAACATAATACGAGACCAAGCCAAAGGTGAACTCGAAAAGAAAGGTCAAGCCGAAGGTGGACTTTCAAAGAAAGACTATGCCGAAGGTAGACTTTCAAAGAAAGACTATGCCAAAGGTAGACTTTCAAACAAAGGATACGAGGACGGCCAAAGGCGAACTCGAAAAGAAAGGCTAAGCCGAAGGTGGACTTTCAAACCCGACAATACGAGACCAAGCCAAAGGTGGACTCTAAAAGAAAGACCGAGCCGAAGGTGGACTTTCAAAGAAAGACTATGCCGAAGATAAACTTTCAAACAAAGGATACGAGGACGGCTAAAGGCGAACTCGAAAAGAAAGGCCAAGCCGAAGGTGGACTTTCAAACCCAACAATACGAGACCAAGCCAAAGGTGGACTCGAAAAGAAAGACCGAGCCGAAGGTGGACTTTCAAAGAAAGACTATGCCGAAGGTAGACTCTCAAACAAAGGATACTAGGATGGCCAAAGGCGAACTCGAAAAGAAAGGCCAAGCCGAGGGTGGACTTTCAAACCCAACAATACGAGACCAAGCCAAAGGTGGACTCGAAAAGAAAGACTGAGCCGAAGGTGGACTTTCAAAGAAAGACTATGCCGAAGGTAGACTTTCAAACAAAGGATACGAGGACGGCCAAAGGCGAACTCGAAAAGAAAGGCCAAGCCGAAGGTGGACTTTCAAACCCAACAATACAACCAAGCCAAAGGTGGACTCGAAAAGAAAGACCGAGCCAAAGGTGGACTTTCAAAGAAAGACTATGTCGAAGGTAGACTTTCAAACAAAGGCTAACTAGAATCAATAGATCTACAAAGATGACTCTGTTGGGGAAAAGAGAAATCTAAACAGATAACCCTGTAGGGGAGTATAGGCATGAACAACAGTAAGAAGGACGAATCTAATGGTTGCGGTGTAATGTCAAACAACATCTCCTGCACTACATCTCTTTCTGCTGGGGGAAGAAACTGGTAACAGATATCAAACCTGGCTTATGCTTCGAATGCATATGTTTGATTTTTTATGGCGTAATTCTCCATACAAATGGAAATGCTACGCATTTGGGAGGATGCCATGCAAAAATGCTTATGCAATGCAAAAGAAGCGTCTCGGAAAAATAAATGCTGAAGGCGAAGGCAACTCCACGGGGGATGACAAACTAATTTGTCCTCTGAATCAAAGACCCTGCTGAGGAAGATTTCACTGAACGACTTCCTGATCACAAACTCTGCTGGAGATGAAGACTTCGAGAGAAATTCCACTATGTTGGAGATGGATGAATATTGCAGATGGAACCCAAAGAGAATTTCTCTCCGCTGGGGATTACCAATGACTTCTACCGAAGGTAGAACCCAAAACCTGGATCTGAAAGATGCCAATAACAATTGGACTTAAACTTGCTGGGGATGTCAATCGCTGTTAAACAAACCACTATGAAGATCGCCACCAAACTCTGTTTGGGGAGACAAGTCAATAATACCGAACCTGCTTGGGGATATTACTGAACTCGACCTGCCACTGGGAGAAATCCTTACCTTCACCCTGCTGGGGAATATCAGCCACTATTAGTAAACCTGCTTAGGGAGTGGTGATTGACAACATCAACTCTGCTAGAGGATACCATCAAGCTTACTCTTCTGTTGGGGATCAGACCATACCATTGCTGGTGAGAAAACATTTCCTGACTAGCTGAGGAAAATAGGTGCTCAGACCCTGTGGGGAAATACCCTCTTTGTCCAGAGAAGGAAGATATTCCATAAGTCTCCTGCTGGGGAAGCAACAACATCAACTTCTGACTGCTTGCTGAGAGAGTAATAAATCACACCTCTAGCTGGGGAAATAATCCTTTGTACTCTGGCTGGGGAGAGTAACAACCTGCTGAGGAGGATGAAATTTCAATGCTGAGGAGAATAGCTCTACTGGGGAGAAATCCTACTACCCTGCAAACAAAATCAACAGTATATGCAAAATGGCTATCTCGATTACCATTACAATGACTGTAACTTGAGCAATTTCCATTATTTTCTGACATGCTTCGCAAAGCTTAACATTTTCGCATGCAATATTTATCAAAAATATCTGACGTTTTCACAAACAAAAACAGTTAAAGTAAAAACACAAATGGAAAGCTCTTTGAATGAAATGAAAGTTTTATTGAATGAATTGGCCTGTAAATAGGCATTTACATCCGGAAGCAATTCCTGAAAAGAGGTAATTGCACAAAAAAGTAAAAGAAAATACACATGTCGGCAATGTGGGGAACAAATATCCACCATGATTCAATTCAGCTATGCCCCAATATGGCTCGTTTATCCGCAGATGCTTTGACCTTCGAAGAGACTGACTTGACTGATTCATTTCCTTTGAAATTTCCAAGTATCAAAAGTGCTCACAGATCGAACGCAGATCGTAGCCTCTTGCTTTCAAATCCCTAACTTTTTCCTGGATCGCCCTTTACGGGTTTTTAATCCACTGGGATACCCATTTTTGCCAAAGTTGCCTTTCCAGGTTTTCAACTTTGCGGGTTTATTCTTTTTCTTTTCTTTTTATCCCTAATTTTTGCCCGAACCTTTTCTTTTTATGGTTCGCCGGGATGCCCCTTTTTGCCTAGACTTTCTTTTTATGTCCAGCGGGTCTCTTTTACGCAAAGTATTTTTTGACTACGTCTGCATTCACAGGGGACGTAAAATCTTCGCCATCCATAGTTGAGAGTAATAAGGCTCCACCAGAGAAAACCTATCTTACTACATATGGCCCTTCGTAGTTTGGAATCCACTTGCCCCTGTGATCTGTTTGAGGAGGAAAGATCCTCTTCAAAACCAATTCACCAGTCTGAAAACACCAAGGACGCACTTTCTAATCAAAGGCTTTCTTCATCCTGCTCTGATACAACCGACCATGTACAATGGCTGCCAATCTATTTTCCTCGATAAGGTTCAGCTGATTCAATCTGGAACGCACCTATTCAGCTTCATCAAGCTTCACATCTGCCAGAATTCTCAAAGAAGGAATCTCAACCTCTAATGGTAGAACTACTTCCATACCATATACCAGTGAGAAAGGAGTTGCCCTAGTTGATGTGCGTACCGAAGTACGATAACCGTGTAAAGCATAAGGCAACATCTCATGCCAGTCTATATATGTTACCACCATCTTCTGCATAATCTTCTTGATATTCTTATTTGCTGCTTCAACAGCCCCATTCATCTTCGGACGATAGGGAGAAGAATTGTGATGTTTAATCTTAAAGCTCTGACATAGCTGCTTCATCATCTTGTTGTTCAAATTTGAACCATTATCAGTAATGATTCTCTCCGGGACTCCATACCGACAGATGATGTCCTTCTTGATAAACCGGGCTACCACTTGTCTGGTGACGTTGGCATACGAGGCTACTTCCACCCACTTCGTGAAGTAATCAATGGCAACCAAAATGAGACGATGCCTATTGGAAGCAGACGGCTCAATCTTTCCGATCATATCAATGCCCCACATGGCAAAGGGCCAAGGTGATGACAACACATTCAGAGGAGTAGGTGGCACGTGCACCTTATTTGTATAAATTTGGCATTTGTGACATTTCTGGGCGTATTTAAAACAATCAGACTCCATAGTCATCCAGTAATACCCCGCTCTCAACAATTTCCTAGCCATAGCATGCCTATTAGCATGGGTACCAAATGATCCCTCATGAACTTCTTCCATTAACAGGCTTGCCTCGTGTTCATCAACACAACGTAGCAAGACCATGTCGAAGTTCCTCTTGTACAAAACATCGTCTTTGGTCAGAAAGAAATTTCCTGCCAACCTCCTAAGAGTTTTCTTATCTTTGGTGGACGCACCTTCTGGATACTCTTGACTCTTCAGAAAAACCTTAATATCATGATACCAAGGTTTGCCATCTGATACACCTTCAACCGCAAACACAAAAGTTGGTCTATCCAGACGCATGATTCTGATTAAGGGAGTCTCATTCCAACGATTCACCTGATACATCAAAGACAACGTTGCCAACGCATCTGCCATCTGATTCTCCAACCGGGGTATATGATGGAAATCGACTTTGTCAAAGAAAGGTAACAACCTTCTGGCATAGTTGTTATAAGGCACCAAATTTGCTTGACGAGTTTCCTATTCTCCCGTAATCTGATTAACTACCAACGCAGAATCACCATAAACATCGAGGTTCTTGATTCTCAAATCAATTACTTCTTCTAACCCCATGATGCATGCTTCATATTCCGCCTCATTGTTAGTGCATACGGACGCTAATCGGGCAGTGAAGGGTATATGAGAACCTTTTGGAGTCGTGATGATTACCCCGATTCCGTTACCATATGAATTAGCAGCCCCATCAAAGACCAGCTTCCGTTGGAATCCAATTTCAGGTCCTTCATCAGGTAGCGGCTCTTCACAGTCTTTCATCTTCAGAAACATGATATGTTCACCGGGAAATTCAAACTTCATCGATTGATAATCCTCAATTGGCTGTTCAGCAAGATATTCCGACAAAACACTTCCCTTAATGGCCTTTTGGGAAATATATCGAATATTGTATTCTGTCAAAACCATCTGCCAACGGGCTATTCTCCCAGAAAGCGCTTGCTTTTCGAACACATACTTGATCGAATCCATCTTAGAAATCAAAAGGGTTGTGTGGTTTAACATATACTGCCTCAAACGCTTGGTTGCCCAAGCGAGTGTACAACATGTTTTTTCTAGCATCGAGTACCTCGACTCACAATCAGTGAACTTTTTACTCAGGTAGTAAATGGCATGCTCTTTTCTACCTGACTCATCGTGTTGACCGAGCACACACCCCATTGAATTCTCAAGAACCGTAAGATACATAATCAATGGCCTTCCTGGCACTGGCGGCATAAGGACCGGAGGTTCCTGCAAATATTCTTTTATTTTTTCAAACGCCTTTTGACAATTTTCGTTCCACCTGACCTCTTGATCTTTTCTTAACAACTTGAATATTGGTTCACACGTGGCTGTAAGATGAGAGATGAATCTAGCAATGTAGTTCAATCTCCCTAGGAAACCACAAACCTCTTTTTCTGTTCTCAGCTCAGGCATTTCTTGTATGGCTTTTACTTTAGCAGGATCAACCTCGATAACTTTTTCGCTAACAATAAACCCCAGTAATTTTCCAAGCCTCACCCCAAAGGTGCACTTGTTCAGATTCAACCTCAGTCTGAACTTTATCAACCTTTCAAATAGTTTCTGAAGATTCACCAGATGCTCTTCATCCGTTTGTGACTTCGCAATCATGTCATCAACATAGACCTCGATCTCTTTGTGAATCATATCATGAAAGAGAGTCACCATTACCCACTGATAGGTTGCCCCGACATTTTTCAATCCAAAGGGCATTACCTTGTAACAGAATGTTCCCCACGGTGTTATGAACGTCGTCTTATCCATGTCCTCTGGGGCCATTTTGATTTGGTTATACCTAGAGAAGCCATCCATGAAGGAAAATACAGCGTATTGAGCAGTGTTGTCCACTAACACGTCAATGTGAGGAAGCGGGAAATCGTCTTTCAGGCTTGCTCTATTCAGATCCCTGTAGTCAACACACATCCTGACCTTTTCGTCCTTCTTAGGTACAGGCACAATGTTAGCAACCCACGGAGGATAATTTGTCACAGCAAGAAATCCAGCATCCAACTGCTTCTGAACCTCTTCTTTGATCTTGACAGCCATATCCGGTTTCGTTCTTCTCAGTACATCCCTCTTTGAGTGGCAGCTGGTGTACCACAATGTCAGTGTCAAGCCCAGGCATGTCTTGGTAAGACCAGGCGAAGATATCAATATACTTTCGAAGCATTTCAATCAATCTTCCCTTTACACTATCTTCCAAAGCAGCCCCAATCTTTACTTCTTTCTTTGCGTCTTCGGTCCCCAAGTTAACAATCTCAATCTCCTCCTGATGAGGTACAATTACCCTTTCCTCCTGTTTCAACAGTCTGGCCAATTCCTCGGGTAAGTCACAATCTTCATCAGTCTCTTCTTCAGTCTGATAGATGGGAATGTCGAAATCATACCGAGCCATAGCTGAATCATGATTGGTGGTATCTGAACAAGGAAACCTGCATGATTGATGATTTATGTTTATTATGTATGCAACAAACAAAAACACATTGCCATTTTGATGTGATTTAATGCAAAAAAGTAAAAACAGAAAGACAGGGATAAAAAATATTTGAATGTGAAAAACGTCCTTTATTAATGATAAAGAAAGCACACAAAATATTCAAGCCCTACAAACAAGAATCACTACGTCTTGGGAAGAACGTAGGATTGTCATAACAGGAAAACAAAGGCAATTACACTGGGCCGGTCACTTGAATGGCTTTCTCTGATGACCAGTTGAAAAGACTTTGACCTAGAATGCAGGTTCGGATCTAATTATCCATATCGCAATCGTTATCCCCTTCCTCATCAACAGCATTAACTCGGTCAAAGAACACACCAACACTGGTGAAACGAACCGGACCATAAAACTTGGGAGGATCCTCAGGACGTCTGGGTGGATTATATCCCAGCCCGTAAGTATTCTGCTTTTTCTGGACTTCAATAACTTGACCCCATTTCTGTGAACTGCCGGCTTCAACCACAGCCCGTGCATCCTTGAAGGAAGACATGGAGACCTCTGGCTGATATACCACTGCAGGCTGCTTTACCTCTTCAGATTGGCTGACTTCCTTGAGAGATTCCTCAGGGATCTTCACTGCTTTGAAAGCCTGACATAAAGTTTCATGTATTTCGCCATCTACCTCCACATATTTGAAAGTAGACAGGTGACTTATCATGATATACTCTTCACCTCAAACCGTCACTACATGTCCGTCTACCATGTACTTCAGCTTCTGATGCAGTGTGGACGTCACAGCCCCAACACTATGAATCCATGGACGACCTAGTAAACAACTGTAAGCCGGTTGGATATCCATGATATAGAAAGTGGCTTCAAAAACCTCTGGACCAACCTTAATTGGCAGCACAATTTCCCCGAAGACAGATCTCTTGGAACCATCGAAAGCACGCACCACCAAATCACTTGGCGTGTAGATTAACCCACGAGTGTCCAACTTCATCAGTGCTTTCTTCGGTAAAACATTTAAAGATGACCCAACGTCAACAAGCACATGCGACATTAACGATCCTCAGCACTCAACTCAAATGTGCAAAGCATTATTATGATTTCTCCCAGCGGGAGTCAAATCTACATCAGTAAATCCCAAGCCATTTCCTGCATTAACATGAGCCACTACCCCCTCTAACTGATTAACTGAGATCTCCTGGGGTACATACGCATCATTCAATACCTTTAACAGCGCGTTTCGATGCGCTTCCGAGCACAATAACAGAGATAAAATAGATATCTTGGACGGTGTTTGGTGCAGTTGATCAACAATTTTATAGTCGCTTTTTCGAATCAGCCTCATAAACTATTCCACATTATCCGAGAAGGAGTTGTCAACTGACTTTGCTGCGGAATCGTTCACTACTGGCGTCTGCACTGAATTATCCATAACCTGCTTTCCTTTGTCTGGTCTAGAACCACCAGCTTGATTATCAGATGGGATAAAAACTCTACCACTCCGGGTGATAGCTCCCGCTTCATCATTACTCTCAGAACTGGAGTTCACCACTGAGGTTCCCACCAACTCTTGCTTCTGCCCGTTAACAAACACTTCAGCACCGTAATTCCGGGGGATAGCTTTTGGGCTCTCATACGCAACGGGCCCGGGAGTGGTGATAATGATCGGCGCTGGTCTTGCCGGAGCTGAAATAGTTATCATCTTGAACGGGATAGTAACAGTGGCAATATCATTCCTTCCGCCAGTAACTTCCTTCTTCTGATCGCACCTATCGAACTGTAACCGACCTTCATCAATTAGCTTTTGAATACCTGAACTCAACAGATCACAACCATTCGTTTGCAATATACACTCTGAACAACTTTTATCACAACCAGGGGATACCCCACCCTTCAGTAATCTCTCCTCCACTACCAACAAAGGAGTCCTCAATTCATTCACGTCTAGAACCAAATTCAAAGATTCCCCATCTTCTATAACAGCATTAACCCCTGGCCCACCGTGGTTCGACATTGGATTTTGAATAACATTTGGCGTCTCATTGGAAAAATTGATGGCCTTCGAGTCCACCAAATCTTGGACTTTATGCTTAAAAGCTTTACAGTCCTCAATGTGGTGCCCAGGTGCCCCAGAATGAAATTCACAGTGGGCATTGGGATTGTAACCCAGAGGTGGATTGCCAGTAATAGGAGCCAAAGTCCTTGTCTGAATTAATTGCAATTGCATCAAATATTGAAACAACTGGGAATAAGGTAATGGTGGAGTATCAAAGTGCCTATTCTGCTTAGGCCTTGGCTGATATTGGGGAGGAGCCTGATTTTTCTGTTGAGGTAGGAGTGCTGCAAGAATAGTTACTGAAGCCACCTACTGATTATAATTCTGATGCTGCTTTCTCTTACCGCGGTATGAAGAAACAAAATTCGCATCTCCCTCTTTTTTCTTGTAGTTCACATAAGGTTTCTTCCCTCCTCCAGAAGAAGACCCATCATTGCCCGAAATCTTTCCAGTCTTGATTCCACTTTCCAACATTTCCCCAACCAAGATCATATCTGCAAATTTTCCGAACATGCAAGGTATCAGCTTCTCGTAGTAATGACCTGGCAAGGTAGCCATAAACATATTCAACATCTCCCGCTCCAACATGGGAGGCTGTACCCTTGCTGCTAGTTCTCACCACCTCTGGGCATATTCTTTGAAGCTTTCACTGTTCTTCTGAGACATACTCTGCAGATGAGTCCTATTGGGAGCCATATCAGTGTTATATTGGTAGTGCTTGACAAAAGCCTCTACCAGCTCTCTCCAATTATAGATGTGACATCTCTCCAATTGCATATACCACTCCAAAGATGCCCCAGACAGGCTATCCTGGAAGAAATGCATCAGTAATTTCTCGTCACTAGAGTACGCAGCCATTTTCCTTGCGTATGCCCAGACATGAGTCTTTGGGCAAGTGGTACCATTGTATTTCTCAAAGGTGGGAACCTGGAACTTGTGCGGAATACTGACACTGGGGACCATCCCTAAATCATCTAAATCCATACCCACAGAGTTCTGATTCACAACCCCTTTCAGTTGTTCTTCAATCAACCTGATTCTCTGATCATTATCAACCTGGGGAACAGCATCCCCGCCTTGCACAGAAAATATGTCATCATGTTGGTCATCATAACGATGGCCATGAACAACACATACACTATTTCCTCCCCCCTACAACAGAAGGAATCACCACCTGTTCTTCTCCGCCCGGAGGAATCACAACAGAAGAGCCATGAACACCTCCGTCCGGAGGACCAATAGGAATACCATTACCCCCAACACCTCCGCCCGGAGGAATGACATCATTATGAAGGGTCCTCAGCTGTTCTTGCCCTTGTGTAACACCTTGCATTAATTCCAAGAACTGGGCCATGCGAGCCTGCTTGGCAGCCATCTCAGCATGCATCTGTTCCATAGCTCTCTTTTGATTGAGTCTGGTAGAATATTGATGAATCTGCTGGTCAGCAATCCTGTCTGTAGAAGAACACGATAAGAAAACCAGAGATAAACCTGCTATGCAAAATGCAAAATGATTATGGTTATGCAAATGCAAATGCAAACATCATATTTAAACATTCCCAGGATGTATCTGCTTTGATTCCAGTCTTTGAAACCAGGCAAGGGATTAGACACGTCATCGAAAAATAAATCCGAACCCAGAAATACTGTAGAATCAACACAAAGGAAGCACATCCGTTCAAAAAGTGAGATCTGTTGATACATTAAACCAAGCATTTTATATCATGTCATAAGAATTCATACAGACGGGTCTGATACAATCAAAGGCGATTCCATCAACAATCCTGATGGTAATCCCAATAAAATATAACCATAAGATCACTACAAATTAATTCCAAACAAGTTGGATTCAACTTCCTCAAGAAGATCCACAGTGTCTGGATGTGTAGGTTGCTCTATCAGCCCTTTGATCAGTCTGTTTCTCTTTTCCATATCTTGATCCAGCCTAATAATCTGTTCTTCAACATTGTTGCCTCCGCGCCTTGATTTCTTGACCTCGGCTTGCAACTTGAGCTCCTCAATTTCCTTCTAAGCCTCTCTCCACTTGCCAGAGAAATGCTTTATTCTAGCTTTCATCCTTTAAATTTCTTCTCTCAACTCCTCATTCTCAATCTTGAGCTCTTCCCACATCTCCTGATACGTGGCAAGCTTGGCTTCAGTCTCGGTCAAGAGCTTCTTGTTTTTCCTGTAGGCCTTGCCAGAGGATTCAGCAGCCATGCTGACTTTTCTGAAGTGCTGAGCTCTATCAGTGAGATCCTTCTCCTTCACTTCCAGGCGCTCTGTCTTATCTTAAACTTTCCATTTCAACTCTAAGTTGTTATGTAAAGCACCTTGCAGCTGACTACTCATACGAGCATTTTCCACCCTCAAATCATGCACCAATTCTCGCTGCTTATCGAATTCTTCAATGGGTACAGTGAGCCTCTTCTCCACTGTCTCAGGATACAAGGGAGGCGCCCAATCAAAAGGCAAGTAGAACTCTCCCACTCTCTTCTTTACCCAGTCTACATACGGAGAGAAAGCTTGATTATTGGGTTTCCCCAAAGCGGCTTTTCCTTTCTTTTGTCTACTGAGCCATGCTTCGGAAGCCTTCTGCGCCACAGCTAAACCATCGGCTACATGAAAATACAAAGACTCTTTCAAATCTTTTTCAACCGGAGGATCTTTCAGAGCATATCCAAACTGCCTGATAGCCAAAGAAGGATTGTAATTAATACCCCCTTTTCTCCCTATCAATGGTACGTTAGGGTACTCACCACAGCTGTGCAAAATGTCTTTGCCAAGCAATCCTTGATCCACCCAAACAATATCCTTAGCAACCAGACCCATCAGACGTTTACTCCAATCCAGAGAAGTCCTAATATCCACAAAAGCGCCTGACCGGGGTAGACGGTTTGCAAACCACTTATAGAAAAGAGATGCAAAATAATGAACTATCCCGCCTCGCCTCTTCTCATTCCTGTTGTACAAGGCATAGTGAAGATCTCCTAACAAGGTCGGCACTAGATTCTGAGTTGTAAAGATCAGGATAGTGTCTGTATCAACAAAATAAGATTCATTAGGAAAAAGGACAATGCCATATACACAGAGAGTCAGTATTGCATTGAAAGTTGTCCACCTCTTCTCCTTAGCCGCTTCTTGAGCCTTCTTTACCAAGTACGCCAAGTGATAGCCACGAGAGTTTCCCTTGTTGGTGATGTCAGCTTCTAAAGTTGATTTGCTCAAATAAAGAGCCTCAACCACAGCTTTGAAGTCAAGGTCGGCCTTGGAAGCACAGAATGAAGCACCTTCTTTAATGGAAATCCCCATGATGTTTGCGTACTCCTCCAGAGTAGGGACCAGTACATAGTCTGGCAACACGAAGCATCTCAGGGAAGGATCATAGAACTGCATCAAGGTGTCCAAGCCATTATATTCATACTCACTGATGTTACGAACGAAAGATAAGATCTAACCATATTTCTCTTTGAACAATCCCAACACTTCCGGACCGGCCATTTCTTGTAAGATACCAATATAACCAAGAGTGAGCTTTGGGAACTTGTAAACAATGATATTCTTCTTACTCTTCTGAGCGTCCATCCCGATGACTGCCTGTTGACTGGAATCAAAAGATTAGATACTACCTGGAAATGCAAAAATATGAATGTCAGAAAAATGAAATGCAATGCAAAGCATGGGATCAAGGTATCCACACATAAGCTGGACAACTGCTGCACTGAACATACTGAATAATCTCAAGGCTTCTGCCTAAATACCCAGAACACCAGAGTAACCACATTGATAGGTTCATAATGATAAGAAATCCTGATAAGAAATCCAAAGTATCGGGTATGCTGAAGGTAAAGGTTACCTGCAAACCTGTAAACACCCAACCCCTCACATGTGGGTACTAGAAAGGCAAGGATCCTCAATATCACGGACTCTCAGGTCGAGAAATGATGATACGTTCACCATTTCTGGTTTGGCATCATCATCAATCGAGGAGGCCTCAATTGATTCCCCTAAAAAAGGATATCCTATAGCAAGTTCCCAGCATTGGGTCCTTGGATCGAGAAGTGTAATAGGTTTACCATTTCTGGTCTGCCATTATCACATCTCGGGAGGAGTGCCGCAACAGAGTCCTCGGGAATGGTCACCAGAGTCGACAGTTCCTCAAGAGAATAACTACTGGCCTATATCAACATACAGTAGCAGATATCTCCCGATAGAACCTCGTCTGGCTGTAGGTCTCGTGAACACCCGCACGTGGCCAACACCACGGGAGCGTCACGCCTGCCCATGCTAATACCTATGTGTATGCTCAAGCCTGGGTAGTGGGCTTATCTCTCATAAATGCCAACCTGCCAAACAGAAAATCCAGTACAGCACAGCACAGTCCAGCATAATAATGAAAAGCAATGCCATAAATGCGATAAATACAGTAAAACAGTAATATACAGTAATACAGTAATGTACAACAAGATAAAGCACCACAATAAACACCCAATGAAAATAAACAACCAAGCGCTAGGATTGACTCGCATAGGGGATGGACCAGCAAGAGGTCAACTAGTCCCCAACTGTCGCTCCCGGGATTTTCATCCAGGTACAAACGCGAAAGTGGCGCGTAAACAGAGTCTCCAGCAATGTGTATCTATCCCAAGAGAGGGAAAGGAAACACTGCGTAAACCTGAGGGAAAGGAAAAGCATGGTCTCACGACCAAGAGAAATGGATAAGGGAGTCGGCTACGCGAGGGGAAGGTATTAGCACCCCACGCGTCCATCGTACTCGATGGGATCCACACTGGTTGTCTCGATCAAAGGGTGTCGTCATCCGGAGCTCCACTGCTTACTGGAAAGGGAAAGGAACGGGAACGGAGAAGAGTGAAGAAACGGGTGAGAAAAGAAAAAGAAGTGACTCGATAGGACATCGCTCGTCCTATGCCTACGTATTCCCTCGTGCAATGGGAAAGTCAGAGTCAACGTAGTTCGGACACGAACTTAAGGGGAAGGTTGCTCGCCAAGACATTGCCGTCTTGTGCCTACGTATCCTCAATCTAACCAGAGAGAGGAAATCAGAGCAGTCGTAGTTCGATCTGACGAGGTCGGTGTTTTTTTATGAGCTACGTTAAGTTCGCGTCCGGCAGTTAGGGTCGATGTCTGTTTGCGACAAAACGGAAAATAACGTGCCCTTTTCTGAAAATAGTTTGAAACTTAACAATCCCGAAGGATAAAAAAGGTTTTTGAATTTGTTTTGTGTTTTTTAGACAGAAGTGTTTTGAAGTTATTTTGTAACTTGCATTGCACCCAAGTCTACAACATAGGAACGAATACGTCGCGTATTGTCCCCAACAGGACGTACACTAAGTACCCTAAAAGAATGAAGGGAGACCCCCCATACCTCACTTCCCATATATAAGGCTCATGCGCAATACACGTTAACCTTTATTAAGTGTTTTAGAAAGGTTGTCAGATGAGAAGAGAAGACTCAAGGAAAAAGAAAACACTAAGGGAAATTCTCTCCTAATGTTATCATGCAAAAGATGGCCCTAAGGGGAGGTTTAAGAACAACCTAAGTCTAAAGAAGAGAGAGGGATAGCACTACCTAATGCTTATCCTACCTCACCTTACTCAAAAATTAAGGATGAGCTATGATCCCAAAGGGATGTGGAGAAGTTCTACACAAACAAGCATTATATCATGTAATCCATAAGTAATGAGAAAGAGAGATGAAAGAAGGAGTGAGCTTGGATAATCATCCACATGCTCACGTGCCTTACCTCTGCCCCTACATAAAAGGTTAGCACAAAATATGTACAAGTATTGAATACAAGTGCCAAAAGATAAACCAAACAATGCTAGTTGCCTTAAGAAGACAACTTAAGAAGCAACCAAAGGTTAAACCAAAAGGGAAGGGTCCTAAGGGTTAAGAAACATCCAAGGTTAGTAGGTACATGTCAAGGTGTCCTACTAAGGTTAACATGCCAAGTGAAATCAAACAATGTCAAACTATGCATCAAAAGTTCACACAAATGCAAGTTGTGCACAAACTATGTAATATGAATGCATATGGTTCATGACCATGAATGAATGCACATGTAAACATCAAATTCAGAAGCGGATGACATTTATTAATGCATGGAGATGTCATTAAGATAGCATGTGATTCATGAATGCAAGCATTGATTAAGTAAGAATAAATGAGAACAAACATCATTCAAGTTCAACAAACATGCATACTTGTAATGCAAGTAAGGAAAGAAGATACAAGATGAACATGATTGGAAATGGATGCAAGTCAGTAGCATATGACCTTTTAAATGAAATTTAAGATGCAATAATGATCATATAAAGTCCACACAAGTGTCATGTTGAAGCACATTGAAGATTAGAAGTAAGCATGTTCAAGTTAAGATCAAATAAGATCTTATGTGTTCATGAAGTTAAGAGACATGTGAGATGATGTTAGAAGTCATGGCATATGATTGAAAATGATCAAAAATAGAAGTGGAATCATGTTTTCATGAATGTACAAGATCATGCAAGTGTTGATGCAAACAATTGATCAAACAAGAACAAGTAAGGATGCACAAGTTCACAAAACATTTTAATTTCAAATAAGTGCATACAAGTCATGTAAAGATGAACTATGAATGGCCTATAACATGAGAAAAGTGACCTATAATATGTATACAACATGTATCAAGAGGCCTCATTAATTTTCAAAGATGGTTGCATACAATGCACATTGAAACCCTAGCATATGATCCCTAACATTCACACAAACAAGCATGATTTTAAGATGAATCAAAAGTCATGTTAGAAGGATGAGAAAATTGAAAGATACAAGTATTATGAAGTGCAAATAGTGTGCAAACATTTCTCAAAAGGATGGATCAAAATTCATTACCAAACATGCCCAAAGATGCTTCACAATCTCATACAAGTCACACAAACAAATGGCTCAAAGATCTCATTCAAAAGTCAATAAGAAATGACCTAAAAAATCTACAAAAATAGGTATGAGATGCCTTGATGTATCATGCAAATATGGATCAATGCTCATGTGAAAATTCAACACAAAACTATGTCAAACCAATCAAAAATGAAACATGTATCATGAAGGGATGTTCACACAAAAGAAATTAAATGGAAATTCATGGAAAAAACCAAAATATGCTAAAATCAGAAATAAATAAAAAAAAATTATTTAAATGTATTAGGACGCCTCATGAATTTTTTGGGAATTTTTAGATGCTCAGAAGTATTTTTAAAAATAAAAAATGAAACATGTATGAAAAGAAAATTAGAAAAAACAAAGAAATGAGCCAGAGGGTGTGGATATAGCAAAAATTCAGTTCAAAACACTTGGGCTCAGAAAAAGGAGGGGTGTGAATATCAAAGCAAGGCCTAATCCATTGATACGCGTTCAGATAGGGTGTATAACATGTGGAACAGTCAATACATTGACTCAATAACAACCATCAGATGGAGTCAACAATGATCATCACCCAAAGTAAACCAATCCAACAAACCACACTGCACGCACATGACAAGCTATGATGCAACACACACACAAAATCCAAATGAGGTCAGAAAGAGGCACGTGATGAGGAGCCACCTCATTAATGTGCAGGAAACATTATGCGCGTTGGATCAGAATCCATCAACGATCATGATCTAAACTGAAAAAAAGGTTAGGGTTTACGCCATGTTGAAGGTTCAGGTGGCCGGAGAAGACTCCGGTCGTCTTCTCCGGCGAGCCTCAATCATGCTCATTCCTCAAACATGCCAGAAATTCACAAACCATACATCATTATGTTCGTCTCACCACGTAGATCATAAATCCAGAGGTTACATTGCTCCTAAGATTTCAAACTAAGTACCTATGGTGCCTATCAACTAGCCAGAGGTTACATTGCTCCTATTGAGCTCAAAAAACAACAAAAACGAGCTTGAATCAAGTAAAATGGATGTGAGCAAGTTGAAAAAGAAACCTGTATTGTGAAGCTTCTTTCAATCAATGGAATACCAGAGAGGAGGTTTCAAGCTTCCTTGTGCTTCAAACTAGCCAAATAAAGGCTATGAACTACTCTGAATCAGTGAAGTTTTAGTGAAAAAACTTGGAGAGGAAGATGAACTTGAAATTCAATGCTAACAGCTCCAAGATCTCTTGATGATGATGATGAATCCTTAAGAAGATTGAAGCAATTGAAGGGAAAGCAAGCTCGAGAGAGAGAGAGAGATTTCAGAGAGAAAAAGAGCGTGAAGATTGGTGAGATGAAGAAATGAGCAAGGTCCCTTTCAATTCAGTTAGAAGCTTCCTTATATATGTGTGGTTAAGCTCTAAGTGTCATGGTTGACAGTTAAAACCAGGGTTAAGTGGGTATGGTTAAAAAAATGAATGGAAAGAGAGTGAGTGAACTCGGGTTGTGGTTGTTTGCTATGGTGAAGAGAGAATCATGGAGCTTATGGTGAGGTCATGATGAGTAGATATGATGTGATAAATTAGCACAGCTTGCTTTGCAAGTTTCCTTTCCTTTCATGCTTGAACAAATAAGGGAAGGATGGTACATGATGATGTATGGCATGCAAGGTGTTTGCTTGGTTTGAAAAGGTAAAGTTTAGGACATGGTATGGTACATGATGTTCAGCATGCGCATGACAACAACAAAATGCAATAGGTTTTGTGTTATTTTGGTTTACTTGGATTAGAAGAAAATAGATGGTAAGGGGTGACTTTAAGACATTTTATCTCAATGATCATGGGATGAAATGATGTGGTTAATGGCTTTTTGGAAAAAGGGGATGGAGTACAACAAGATTGGAGTTGAAAATAATTGCAATGGAACTCTAAAACTATGTGAAAATGTTCCATGAAAAGGTTTGGTCCTGACTGCATTGACATGTCGCCAGACCTGCCCTCAACCAGCTCATGTGCCTGTGAAGGAATCAGTGAGAAGTTACCTACTTTGACCCACTATATCTCTTCATACATTGATCAGATGAAAAATCTTTCAACATCAAAGTTGAAGAGGAGATGGAGAGGAACAAAAGTGATGTTGAACATTTTTTGAATTGAAACCTCCATCAATGAGATATTTGGCTATGAAATTGTACACAACATGTACACCAGGTGTTTGATGAAAATACTACGCACTGACTCGCCCATGACTTGCCTGGCTGGTCAATTTTGCCTTGATTTGTCTCAACTTTAATTGATCATGTCTCTCTCAATTTTGATCCAATGGACATGTTCTTGGTATGGTTTTGAAGCTTGGAATGTGAACTTTTGATAGGCCTCCATAAACTTTCAATTTGGAGCTTGGACCATGGAGAAAGAATGCCCTAAAGTTGGGTGCTCACCTTGCCAAAACTTGCCATAAATGGAAACCCTAATTTCTATTTTTGGCAACTTTGCACATTTCTTGATTTTTGATGAATCCCTTGATATTTCTTGATCAAACCTTCACCAATGATCATATTTGAAATGAGGAACATGAAATTGACCTCAAAAAAGTTAGGAGTTGACTTTTTCCTCTGCACAGTTGACTTTTCCCCAATTCTCCTGATTTTGAATCAATTGATCAATTAAAGCCCTTCTAAACCAAATTGATGGACAATCCCTCAATCTTAGACACTTAAGGACATGAGGAATACCATGAAATCAAGTATTTCCCAAAAATCAGAAATAAACTGATTTTATGGCAAACCCTAATTTTGGGGCCTTCAGTCTAGGAAGAATCAGCACATCCTTTTAATCCAAATTCCTCTGAGTATGATGTGTATCCTATCAAACAATGATGAGATATGCCATTTGGAGATGATAAAAGCTCAAAGATCTTGCCCATTGGGGTGTTATACTCAAGAATCCCAAAACCCTAATTTTGCAATGGTTAGGAGAATGTGATTCTCTTGAAATTTCTTGTCAAGCTTGAGCATATGATAAGGAGACGAATCAATTAAGATCTCTTGAGGCTCAAGGCTCCTTGGATTTGACTTAGATGCCTTGATCCCATGCTAATAGCCAATGATATGCAAAGATGATAAAGCAAAGAATGAAATGAAACATGAGTCAGTTAGTGTTAAAAGCACGAGGGCAAATTTTGAGGTGTTACAGTAGGCACAATATGCGACGTCTTGGCGAGCATACTTAGTGTATATACCCCTAGGTCTTTACCATTAGGTCTTTTCCTTTAGCTTTGGTCTTCATCATAGGTCTTTACCTTACCCTTAGCAGATCCTCTTAGCAAGCAAACATTAATATAACATAAATTTAAACAAGAGACTCCTGTAGAGTACTACAGATACTTAGGGTGCTAATACCTTTCCTTAGTATAACCAACCCCGACCCCCGATCTCTTAGATGTGTCTTCACATAGCGCAATTAGGGTTTTCTTCGATCTTTACCTTTTCCTTTGGATAACTCAAAGCTCGGTGGTGAATTTCAAAGATGTGTGATTCAAGTTAATTAATAGCTTGACATCCTATTCTCACCGCAATAGAAATGGCGACGTCACTGGGGAACTATTTAGAGGGTTAAGCCCACCTTGTTTTTATTTGTGTTATATGTTTTGCTTGCTTGATTGTACATATCTGTATATATATCTGTCTGTTGCTTGATTTCTTCTGTTTGGCAGGGTGCTACTTTTGAGTGGTGAGATAAGTCCTAACTCGGACTTGAGATACACATATGATAGGATTGTGGTGTAATCAATAGTCGGTTGTTGGGAGTAGTCCTAACAAGTTTGGCATATGATGACCACACTCAGTTGAGGCCCCTTTGGGATTATTAATATCTGATGTGAGTAGTCGCATTGATGTCACTCTTTCTGACCTGGGAGTCTGTGAGACTGAGGACCGTAGTTACCCTTACCCCACTTTTCCTTTTTAGGACGTAGTGCGATGGCTATGAGGGAGTAGTCCCAAATAATTGATACATGATACTACACTCAGACGAGTTTATCTTGAGAATATTGTTAACCCGCGTGAGTAGTCACATAGGCCGATAATATCTGAAGGATTTATCTATGACTCTGAGAACTTTTAGAACCCTGTTCTACAGTTGATGAATCCATAGTACACACCTATTGGGATGGGTAGACCATAACTCCACGCATGAGACCCCTAAACCTAGGTCTTGGGTGCTGTTGATTGTGTGAACATATGTTTGTGTTTGTGCTTGTGTTTTGTGCATTGCATACATCTCATTGGGTCCATTTTTGGTTTTAAGAAATTCAGTCGTCTTTTCTTTTGTAAATCAGAGGTATCATGGATATTGAGAAAAGGAACACTAAGAAGTACAATTTCAAAAAGCCAAATTTGGTAGAGTTGAAGATGTTAGCAGCCTTGGTATCTTGCCCTGAAAACTTCAGAAAGCGTTAAGGAAGATTGATTGGTATTCTCAGAACCAAGATGGAAGATGGTGTTCTTGACACGTTGGTGCAGTTTGATGACCCTCTTTACCATTGCTTCACTTTTCCCGACTACCAACTTATTCCGACATTAGAATAGTATTCTTATTGGTTTGGTCTACCTGTGAAAGAACAAGAGCCTTTCAGTGGTCAAGAGAAGATTCCTTCACCAAAGGAAATTGCTGATTCTATCCACCTAGAAGTATCAGAGGTCAAGCCTCACCTCACCACCAAAAATAGGATCAAGGATCTACCTTCCAAATTCTTGTTTGAAAAAGCCTTCTACCTAGCTAAGATGAATAGTATGAGGGCCTTTGAAGTAATCTTTGCATTTCTTGTCTATGGCTTGGTCTTGTTTGCTAATGTTGAGGAATTTATTGACCTCAACGCCATTCAAATCTTCTTAAGTGGAAACCTTGTACCTACACTGCTTGGTGATACTTATCACTCTATCCATCATAGGACTCTCTAAGGAAAAGGTACCATTTCATGTTGTGCGCCTTTGCTCTACAAGTGGTTTATTACTCATTTGCCTCGAACATCACGCTTCAACGATAATCCAGACAAACTTCGTTGGTCTCAGAGAATCATATCTCTCACCCATACTGATATCTTTTGGTACGATTCAACTTACGACAAAGGAGTCATCATTGATAGTTGTGGCACATTCCCCAATGTGCCACTCCTTGGAATCAGAGGTGGGATCAACTACAACCCCATTCTAGCTAGACGTCAGTTTGGATTTCCCATGGAAGAAAAGTCTAAGAATATTCTTTTGTCCGATTTCTTTTATCTTAATGAGGAAGCCTGTACAGAAACCAAGAACAGTGTTTTGAATGCTTAGGTAAAATTCCACAAAAGAACTAAGGATGACTTGGGAAAGAGAAACTGTGTGGCCTTAGAACCTTTCCTTCGATGGGTTCGATCTAGAGCTCGTGGTCTTAATGTGAAGGCAAGCTTCTCAATGGTTTTGATGAAGACAACATTATTCATTCAAGATGTTATGCTTGCTCAAAAAGAATGGATCAAGACATTGAAGTTAGCACAAAGTTTTTAATTTTTACAAGTCTTGAAGAATTCTCAAGTATAGTCAAGGTATAACTCTCACTTATCAATATGGTTGCATACAAGTGTTCAAAAGTGTCTCAAGCATGCAATATATATTGATAAAATAGTTCTCAAAATAATCTTCAAAATTCACTTGCATACATGGTTCATGTGGTTGAAAATATATCATTATTTCTAGCTTTAAAAAACAAAATATTTTTATCATACATTTGAAACTTTATTTACTTTATTTATTTATTTGTTTTTTTTTATTTTGAACCATGTTAAATCACTTTCAAATATAATCTATTGACTTGGGTAAATCAATAGATGTTATATAAAATTGGTTCAAATACTTAGACAAATTTTTTAATTATTTAATTTATTTAAACATTCAGTTTTTGGTAAATTATGGCATTTTTAACTGTCGTAACAGCACCAGAAACCGCCATAATTCACACCGTTATGAACCAGTATTTTAATTTTTAAATTTCAAAATTATTTGGTAAATTGTGTTGTTTTGAAACGACGTAACAGACCAAACAACCGCCACAATTTACAACGTACTGAAACAGTGTTTTTTATTTAAAATTGAAAAATGTTTTGTTTGAATGCACCTTTTCATTATATCTTTTCATGGCATCTCTTACATCATTTATCTTATTAAATTCAGAATTTTTCTAACCATTGCCATGACTTTTGAATGGTTGCTTTCATCAATATAAATACATGTCATTTTCAGATTAACACTCACCTCCAAGAAATTTCATAATAAAAAATCCACTCATTCTTTTCATCTTTCAGTTATTCTTCAAGTGTTCATTCAAACACATTTTTGAGAGAAACCTTTGCATAAATTTCACACATTATCATTGTTTCATCTCATTTTATTCAAGAACACTTGTATATTTCATTTGAGTGATATTCATTTCAAGGAGAAGATCAATCATTTGATTGATATACACTTCAAAGATTCATCATCAACAATTACTCAATAAAATTCAGATTTATTTAAAGACACATCTTATTTTAGGATTGTTAAAATAAGATTGTGGAGTTGTATTACCTTGTTGTCCAGGATTGTTGGAAACAAGTGAGTGTTTTGAAGAGGATTGTTCTTCATACACTTAGTTACCTATAGGTTAGATAGTAAGCATCACAATTGGTGTGATTAGGCTGTACAATAATTCTAAACTATAGTGAATTCTCTTTCGTGTTGAAGGAGGAGTGGAGTACTCTCGGGCTGTGAGGGGAACCACTATAATTCTCTTGTGTCATTTTTCCTTTCCGCACTTTACTTTCAAGCACTTATCATCTAACAGAAAAATAACCAAGAACCGGTAAAAAAGATCAAAGAAATTTTTAAGAACCTAATTCACCCCCCCCCCCTCTTAGGCGCATTTACAACTTACAGTTGGCATCAAAGCAGGTGATAGGTAACCTGTTCCTATTCGATTCAGATGGTTTCCGCAAACAATGATCTTGTATTCAAAGACGGTGGTAGTAGCAACAAGCCTCCTTTGTTTTCTGGCCAATACTTCGACTTTTGGAAAATCCGTATGAAGGCACATTTAGAAGCACAAGGAAGTGATATATGGGAGGCTGTTCAAAATGGTCCTTTTATTCCTACAACGGTTTTCAACGGAGTTGGTACGCCAAAACCACAAGCATCATGGGATGAGGATGATAAGAAAAAGGTTCTCTATGACAAAAAGGCAATAAATATTTTACAAAGTGCACTTGGAATGGATGAATTCTTCCGCGTCTCAACATGTACAACGGCCAAACAAATATGGGACACTCTTGTAGAAACTCACGAAGGAACCGCCGAAGTCAAAAGATCCAGATTGAATACTTTAAGTCAAGAGTACGAGTTATTCAGAATGCAACCAGGAGAATCAATCCTCGACTTGCAGAAAAGATTCGTGCATTTGACAAATCACTTGAATGCACTTGGTAAGACACTAACAAATGATGAACTTAATCTTAAAGTGCTTAGGTCTTTAACAAGAGAGTGGCAACCCAAAGTGACGGCGATTTCCGAGAAGAAAAGTTTATCAACGATGACATCCGCTACTCTATTCGGAAAGCTTCAAGAATATGAGACGGAACTTGGACTATTGGAGAAACGTGAGAACCAAGAAAAGAAATCCAAGAGCATTGCCTTAAAAGTTGAATCTAAAGTTGTGAAGAAAGAAGACAATCCCGAAGAGGACGAAAACTTTATGCTCCTTGTAAAAAGACTAGGAAAATACTTCAGTGCAAAAAATAATATTGGAAACTCTAGTTTCACAAGAAGAAAGGTCACATCAAACCGGAATGTCCCAAACTCGTAAAGAATCGTGACAATAAAGGAAAGAAGGATTACAAAAAGAAAGCCTACATTGCTTGAGATGACAACGAAATAAGTTCTTCATCAGACTCCGATAGTGATCAAAGCGCAAATCTAGCATTGATGGCATCACATCATTCCGACGATGAAGACGATGAGGTTAGTAGTAACTTTTCAATTTATGATAATGATGCTCAAGGAGCAATTGATGAACTTTTAAGTGAATGCAAAATTCTATATAAAACCATCTCATCTCAAAAGAAACAAATATCAATCTTGGAAGAAAATATTAAGAAAATGGAAAATAAGTTCAAAGATGAAAAAGAAGAATTAATCAAGAATTTTGCATGCACTAAATGTGAGTCACTTGCTTTTCAAATAGTTCAAATGAAAAGAGTCCTAGAAAGATATGAGAAAGGACAAATTGGATTGGAACATGTTATTAGTAGTCAAAGATACTCAAATGATAAAAGTGGTCTAGGTTACTCAAGATTCTCTAAACAAACTTCTAACAAGACCATTTTTGTAAAAGCTAAAGAACAAATTCCTTTAGAGAAAAGTGACAAGCCTAAAATGGTTCAACAATATAACAAAAGGAAAATAAATAATAAGAAGAAGTCTTATAATAAGAAGAAATCTTATCCCCCTAGATATAAAAGCAACTTTGAGCCTACTTGTTTCTATTGTGGTATTAAAGGTCATACTCCTAATGCATGTTATATTAGAAACTTTAGTGTTGCTCAAGGCCATTATGTATGGGTCAAGAAAGGAACTAACTTTGAAGGACCCAAGGCAATTTGGGTACCTAATAAAACATAACTCTTTTTTGTAGGTATGCTTGAAGACCTCTTCAAATCAATGGTATCTTGATAGTGGATGTTCGAGGCACATGACGGGTGACCTAAGCCAATTTTCACATCTAACGCTTAAGGCCAAAGGATATGTTACTTATGGTGACAACAACAAAGGAAGAATCCTTGGCGTAGGCATCATTGGTTCACCGCCTTCAACAACTATAGAAGATGTCCTATATGTGGAAGGTCTAAAGCATAGTCTCCTTAGCATTAGCCAATTGTGTGACCGAGGTTTCAAAGTCAACTTCACTAAAGATGAATGTTTGATTGAAAACAAAGTTACTCATGAAGTTATGCTAAAAGGTAAAAGAGTTAATAACATTTTTTTAATTTCCTTAGATAACTTGTCTTTTAATGTTAGGTGTCTCTTGGAAAACAACAATGAATCATGGTTATGGCATAAGAGGTTTGCTCATATTCATATGGAGCACTTGAATAAGTTGATCAAGCATGACTTAGTCATTGGATTGCCGAAGATCAAATTCATCAAAGATGGGTTGTGTGGCGCTTGCCAAAAAGGAAAGCAAACCAAATCAACTTTCACATCCAAGAATGTGGTGTCCACAACTAGGCCACTACAATTGTTGCACATGGATCTCTTTGGTCCATCGAGAACAAAAAGCTTCGGAGGTAATGTCTATGCATTAGTTATTGTTGATGATTTCTCTAGATATACTTGGACATTGTTTTTAGTGCAGAAAAGTGATGCTTTCAAAGCCTTCAAGAAGTATGCAAAACAAATACAAAATGAGAAGTCTCTTACAATCGCCTCCATTAGAAGCGACCATGGTGGAGAATTCCAAAATGCCTCATTTGAAGAATTTTGTGAAGAACATGGAATCTCACACAGTTTCTCCGCACCAAGAACTCCACAACAAAATGGTGTCGTAGAAAGGAAGAATAAATCTTTGGTGGAACTTGCAAGGACAATGCTAAGTGATTCAAATCTTCCTAAGTATTTTTGGGCGGATGCGGTGAGCACGACATGTTTTGTAAGTAACCATGTCAATATTAGGCCTATTCTCAAGAAAACCCCTTATGAACTTTTCAAAGGGAGAAAACCAAATATTTCTTTCTTTCATATTTTTGGATGCAAGTGCTTTGTCCTAAACAACGACAAAGACAACCTTGGTAAGTTTGACGAGAAATCCGATGAAGGTATTTTTCTTGGTTATTCTCTTTCAAGTAAAGCTTTTAGAGTTTTTAATAAAAGAACTTTAACAATAGAAGAATCTATGCATGTCAAATTTGATGAATCTAACCCCTCAAAAGAGGATATTATTGTTTGTGATAATGATGATGATCTTGTAGAAATTCGCAAAGAAGATACTTCTAAAGACTTCATTGAAAATCTAGAAGAGAAACAAGAAGAACATCATGATGAACCGATTCAACAAAAGTCGATCAACAATGATCTACCAAAAGAATGGAGAACACATAGAGATCACCCAATCGACAAAGTTATTGGAGACATAAGTCAAGGTGTAACAACAAGACTAAATCTCAAAGATGCATGCTTGAATATGGCGTTCGTTTCTCAAATAGAACCCTCCAAAGTTAATGAAGCCTTGAATGACGACCAATGGATATGTGCGATGCAAGAAGAGTTGAACCAATTTAAAAGAAATCAAGTTTGGGAACTTGTCCCTAAACCAAACGATAAACATATCATCGGAACAAGATGGGTATTTAAGAACAAACTTGATGAAAATGGAATTATTATTCATAACAAAGCAAGATTGGTGGCTCAAGGGTACAATCAAGAAGAAGGAATTGACTTTGAAGAAACATTCGCTCCGGTTGCAAGGTTAGAAGCTATTCGTCTATTACTTGCTTATACTTGCTCAATGAATTTTCTCTTATTTCAAATGGACGTCAAAAGCGCCTTCCTAAACGGATATATCAACGAAGAAGTCTATGTCAAACAACCTCCGGGTTTTGAAGACTTCAAGCATCCTTCACATGTATACAAGTTGAAGAAAGCTCTCTATGGTTTAAAACAAGCACCAAGGGCATGGTATGATCGTCTAAGTAATTTCTTATGCGAAAAAGGTTTTGAAAAAGGCAAGGTAGACAAGACTTTGTTCATTAAGAGGATTAAGAATAATACCTTACTTGTTCAAGTGTACGTGGACGACATTATCTTTGGTTCAACAAACAATCAACTATGTGAAGAATTTGCTTCAATGATGCAAGGCAAATTTGAAATGTCTATGATGGGAAAAATGAATTATTTCCTTGGATTACAAATCAAGCAACAAAAGGACGGAATCTTCATCAACCAATCAAAGTATTACAAATAATTATTAAAGAGATTTGATATGGATGGTTGTAAAGCTATGTCAACACCAATGGGATCCAGAACCTACATTGATCAAGACGAATCGGGAACATCGGTTGATATAACGAAGTATCGAGGTATGATTGGTTCTTTATTATATTTGACGGCAAGTCGTCCTGACATAATGTTTAGTGTGTGTTTATGTGCTCGCTTCCAAGCAAATCCAAAGGAGTCACATCTCACGGCGGTCAAAAGAATCATGAAGTATCTCAAGGGAACGACAAATGTTGACTTATGGTACCCTAAAGGTAGTGTTTGTACTTTAATCGGTTATTCTGACGCGGATTATGCAGGTTGTAAAACAGATAGAAGCATGCGTTGCTCTTAGTACGGCCGAAGCAGAGTACATAGCAGCGGGAAGTTGTTGTGCACAAAATCTTTGGCTAAAGCAACAATTAAGCGACTATGGAATCGATCTTGGATGCGTACCACTTCGATGCGACAACACAAGTGCATTTAATATTACAAAGAATCCCGTCATGCACTCAAGAACTAAACACATAGACATTCGACATCATTTTCTACGTGATCATGTGCTTAAAGGAGATGTTGAAGTCACAATTGTAGATACACATGATCAACTAGCGGACATTTTCACAAAACCACTCGCAAAAGAACAATTCTTCAAGATTCGTCGAGAACTTGGCATTTTAGATGAAGGTGACATTTAAATCTTCAAATATTTATTCATTATATGATATAATGAAGTCAAGACTTCAAAATCATGTTCCGGCAAGGATAAATGTTTGATGAAGTCTTTCATGAGGTAAAACTCATAGGTAAAAATTATTTTTCATTTTTCAAGATTTCTTTATATATTTCAAGTCTTTTCCCATCCTTTTTGCTAATGACAAAGGGGGAGAAGATGTATGTGTTTGTGTTTGTTTTTTTCAAACAAAATACAGCTAGCAAAGACACTCTAAATCATGAATTTAGGGGGAGCATTGATCAAGTGGGAGCTTTTTGTTCTAGAGAAACAAGATTAAAGCAAATTTTCAAAATTGGGTTGTCATCATCAAAAAGGGGGAGAATGTGAAGGCAAGCTTCTCAATGGTTTTGATGAAGACAACATTATTCATTCAAGATGTTATGCTTGCTCAAAAAGAATGGATCAAGACATTGAAGTTAGCACAAAGTTTTTAATTTTTACAAGTCTTGAAGAATTCTCAAGTATAATCAAGGTATAACTCTCACTTATCAATATGGTTGCATACAAGTGTTCAAAAGTGTCTCAAGCATGCAATATATATTGATAAAAAAGTTCTCAAAATAATCTTCAAAATTCACTTGCATACATGGTTCATGTGGTTGAAAATATATCATTATTTCTAGCTTTAAAAAACAAAATATTTTTATCATACATTTGAAACTTTATTTACTTTATTTATTTATTTGTTTTTTTTTATTTTGAACCATGTTAAATCACTTTCAAATATAATCTATTGACTTGGGTAAATCAATAGATGTTGTATAAAATTGGTTCAAATACTTAGACAAATTTTTTAATTATTTAATTTATTTAAACATTCAGTTTTTGGTAAATTATGGCGTTTTTAACTGTCGTAACAGCACCAGAAACCGCCATAATTCACACCGTTCTGAACCAGTATTTTAATTTTTAAATTTCAAAATTATTTGGTAAATTGTGTTGTTTTGAAACGACGTAACAGACCAAACAACCGCCACAATTTACAACGTACTGAAACAGTGTTTTTTATTTAAAATTGAAAAATGTTTTGTTTGAATGCACCTTTTCATTATATCTTTTCATGGCATCTCTTACATCATTTATCTTATTAAATTCATAATTTTTCTAACCATTGCCATGACTTTTGAATGGTTGCTTTCATCAATATAAATACATGTCATTTTCAGATTAAAACTCACCTCCTAGAAATTTCATAATAAAAAATTCACTCATTCTTTTCATCTTTCAGTTATTCTTCAAGTGTTTATTCAAACATATTTTTGAGAGAAACCTTTGCATAAATTTCACACATTATCATTGTTTCATCTCATTTTATTCAAGAACACTTGTATATTTCATTTGAGTGATATTCATTTCAAGGAGAAGATCAATCATTTGATTGATATACACTTCAAAGATTCATCATCAACAATTACTCAATAAAATTCAGATTTATTTAAAGACACATCTTATTTTAGGATTGTTAAAATAAGATTGTGGAGTTGTATTACCTTGTTGTCCAGGATTGTTGGAAACAAGTGAGTGTTTTGAAGAGGATTATTCTTCATACACTTAGTTACCTATAGGTTAGATAGTAAGCATCACAATTAGTGTGATTAGGCTGTACAATAATTCTAAACTATAGTGAATTCTCTTTCGTGTTGAAGGAGGAGTGGAGTACTCTCGGGCTGTGAGGGGAACCACTATAATTCTCTTGTGTCATTTTTCCTTTCCGCACTTTACTTTCAAGCACTTATCATCTAACGGAAAAATAACCAAGAACCGGTAAAAAAGATCAAAGAAAATTTTAAGAACCTAATTCACCCCCCCCCCCCTCTTAGGCGCATTTACAACTTACACTTAAGATGACATATCTCCCCGAGAAACCTCCTCAGCCTACTATTGTATCTCCTTCCATCATTCCTATTGAGTGCATGGAAGAGTATCAATAAACTCTAGCAAGGATGAAAATTGAGAGAGAGACGTGGGAAGGGAAATACCACGACATCTATGCTGAAAAGATGGAGATAAAGAAATAGATGAAAGAGAAACATTATTTGATAGAGTTGCTTGAGAGACGTGTGATTGACAGACCAGTGGCGCCAGAGAATTTATTTTTCTCTAACACGCAACCCACTCCTAGCACTCATGAGTATTCAAGTATTCCACCGACATCTGGCGCTTGGAAAGGGATTGTTGACAAGTTGATCTTGGAGAATGACCAGCTGAAGAGGCAGAAGAGGATGCGTGAAATGGAGCATCCCTAGATAGGGTTACTTTTTAGGCCTAGCTGTTGATTTTTATCTCTTTGTATTTTGAGCTTCTTGAGATGTACTTTGAAAGTTGTAACTTTTCTCAATATTTAATGAAGTGAAGCCTATTTTGAAATTTGTCTCTCTTGAATTCCTTAAAACCAATTGCATTCGCATTACACCTTGCATTTTTGTTTAAACTATCAAGGAACTAATTTTGTTTCGCAGATTTTGTAGAGATGGATTTCGGAAGAAAAGGAACTTGGTCGTACACCTTCATGGCTCCCGATCCTGAGCAGCTAAAAGAACTGGGAAGATTGATTGAGGATCCAGTGGCTTTTTCATTGAAATATGGAAGAATCCTTCCGTTGCTGTGGCTCCAAAAGACTGAATGACTGCTAGAGACTTTGGTTCAACTTTACCATCCTCTTGATCACTCCTTTGTGTTTCCAGATTATCAACTGACACCAACCTTGGAAGAATACTCCGCTTTGATGGGTCTCCCTGTCAATGATTCTCCTCCATTTTCTGGTTTAGAGGACGAGCTCAATGCAAAAGACATTTCCATAGGAACAAGACTTAGGCTGTCTGACATTCAAACCCACTTGACCATAAAAGGGGGACTTGTTGGATTACCCGCTCAATTTTTGTTCGAGAAAGCCCATAACTTTGCTGATAGAAAGAATGATGCACTATTTGAGTCCACTTTCGCCTTGCTAGCTTATGGATTGTTTCTGTTTCCCAATGCTAAATATTTTGTCGACATTCAAGCTATTCAAATCTTCATGCTCAGGAACCCAGTTCCCACCCTTTTGGCTGATACTTATCATGCCATTCATTCAACGTACATGCGAGATGGAGGACAAATTGTCTGTTGTGTTGCTCTCCTGTATAGGTGGTTTATTTCGCACCTACCCAAAACTGCAACCTTTTGGGATGTGGATGATGGTACTATGTGGTCCAAAAAGCTCATAGAGCTCACTCATGCTGATATCAAATGGTACGACCCGATATATGGAGGAATTCTCATGATTCATAGCTGTGGGGATTTCCCCAATGTACCTCTTATGGGCAGAAAGGGCTGTATCAACTGTAATCCCGTTCTCGTTCAACGACAGCTTGGCCACCCCATGGAGGAGATACCTAATCTTGGTGATCTACAGAGGCTTTTCCTTGAAGAATGAGAGAATCCTAAGTTCATGCTCAGAGTTGCACTTGCCTGGCGTTGCATAAACTGACAGAGGTGGGCTGCGATGGGGAATCCTGACTGTACCGTCACTACGGCTTGTTTAGAATGGTCTCGTGAGAAGGCTCTTGTGATGAGGATGCCTTATCCACGTCATAAGCCTCCCACAAATGAAGAAATGAAGTTGAAGAAGGCAATGGAAGAGCTGACCCTTGATAAGGCGAAAATACAAGAGCAGATCAACAAGCTCATAAGGGAGCTCAATGGAGGGGAGGGAACGTCTGCTAGTGGATTTGATTTCTAGTTTCTTTTGATGTTATATTTCCTGTTTTTTATCTATGTAATGAACCTTGAGGGTGTATCGCCCATGTTGTAATATTCGCCAAATTTGCTAATGAAAGAGCTTGTTTTGAGAAATATCCTTCTATCTACAAATGTTTGCAAACTTTTTAGTTCCTTGATGGTTTTGCTCGCATTTGCATTTGTATTTTGCATGATTTCATGTCATAACATGTGCATTTCTTTCCTGTCGTGTCTCATTCTGTGATCTTCTCTTCAGAAACCGTCACGCTAAATATTCGACGCCGATACAACACACGAGCCCAAGCTCGCCAAAGGATGTCTGAACACGACTTTGAAATGGAGAGAGTCAACAATGAACTGAATGATCTGCGAGGAAGTATGGGGAAGATTATGGAAGTTTTACAGGTTATTAGAGCAAATATGGACACTCAGGCCACCGTGGTCTCTGAAATTGTCACTCCAGTCGTGGAGCCCGCTACTAATATCAACACTGATCTCTTACCACCGTTTGGGTTACCTCTCGGTTTTGTACCACCACCAATTCCTACCACAACTCAACAAGCTGTTCCTATGGGTAATGAGAATCCTCAATTTATCCCAACTTTTACTCCACCAACGGTGTATACTCAAGTACATCCTCTTTTTCATAACCCACAAGCTGTTTATGACTACCCCGAAATGTCTGAAGAGTGGGACGAGCGACATGAAAGATTGAAAGAGAGTGTTGAGACTATCCAGAGAAAAATGAGGGCGATGGAAGGAAGCAATGTCTTTAGTACTGACACAAGGGATATATGCTTAGTTTCTGGTTTGATAATTCCGCCGAAGTTTCAGATGCCTAATTTTGATCTATACTCAGGTGCGATCTGTCCCAAGTCACACTTGATCATGTATTATCGACGAATGGTTGCATATATGGACAACGATAAGTTGATGATCCATTGTTTGCAAGATAGTTTGAAGGGAGCTTCCGCAAAGTGGTATTTGACATTGGACCAATCTAGGATCCACAGTTTCCAGGACTTATCTGATGCTTTTGTAAAGCATTATAAATACAACATGGATATGGAACCGGATCGAAGATAACTTTTGAGTATGTCACAAAATAATTCTGAATCTTTTAAAGAGTATGCGCATCGATGGAGGGAGCTGGCCTCACAGGTAGAACCACCTTTATCGAAAAAAGAATTGGCTGACTGGTTTGTAGATACTGTGAAGCCATAATTCTATGAAAGAATGATTAGCAGTGTCAGCGCCAATTTCGCTGATATTGTTGCTGTAGGTGTAAAAGTAGAAGCTAGGTTGAAAAGTGGAAAAGTGATTAGTTCTTCAGGCAGTTTAAACAGTACCAACACCAAGAAACCTCCAAACCACTTCCAAAAAAATAAGGAGGGAGAAACCAATGCAATTATGGCGGGAAGAAAAAAGAATCCAATGTGGCAACAACCAATGTATCAACACCAATCATTTCCAAATTTCGCTCAACAGCTGATTTATCCAATGCAGTTTTCCCCACAACATTATGTGGCAGCTGTAACTTTAACTTTTAATCATCAGACAGGGCAGCAGGCGCCGACATATCAACAACAACCTAATTTTCGGTCAGCACCAAATGTTCCGAATTATCAACAACCACAACAGCAGAAGCCACAAGCTTCTTCATCAAATGTTCCCTACAGAAGACAAGGTGTCAAACCTTCATTTCCACCCATTCCTATGACTTACGCGAAACTTTATCCCTCTTTTGTCCAACAAGGTTTAATTGTCACTAGACCTATGGGCCCACCTTCAGGAAAAGCCTTGCAATTCCACAATCCCAATGTTAACTGAGCGTTTCACCAAGGCGCTGCCGGTCATGACCTACAAGGTTGCCTTGCATTGAAACATGTTGTGAATGGTTTGATGGAAAGGAAGGTTCTATCCTTCGCTGACAATCAACCCAATATGAAGAACAACCCATTGCCTACTCATGGGTCTACAAATGCCATCGAAGATGAAAATGATGAGGTATTGATAACAGGTGCATCAGAGATTAAAACTCCTGTCAAAATCTTCCATTCCAAACTGTTTGAAGCTGGGTTAGTAAAGGTTAACCATGACAACTGTGAAGAGTGCAATACAAGTATCAAAGGATGTCAGTTAGTGCAAAATGATATTCAAAGTTTAATTGATGAAGGTTTCCTACAAGTTTTCAGTAAGGTAAAGCAAGAGGAAGTCGCTGTGATAGAGTCTGTCTTCAACTTGCCTGAATCAAAAGAAAAAATGCCTGTTTTCAATGTACCAAGGACTGGTTCTGTGGTCCCTGTCTTTAACAAACCAAAACCGGTTTTTAGTACATCAGAGCCTATTGTTACTTCCACCACTAATCAGTCAAAACCGAGAAACATCAGGCAAATTGTTCCATTCAGATTCAGGAATTCCAAAGTTGTGCCATGGAGGTATGAGGATACTATGGTTAACAAGAGATATGAAGAGGTGGTTCTAAGGAAAGAGGTGGGAACCACTGTTGAAGATGTGACAAATATTTTCAGGACTGGGAAAATGACCCGAAGTGGTCGAGTTTATACTCATGTCTTCCAAAGGACTGTGCCTAAAGAGACTGTTACTCCTGTACCTGCTAAGGATAAAGAGAAAGAGGTAGTTACTAATGAAGAGGATGCTGAATTCTTGAGAATTATTAAGAGAAATGACTACAGAGTAGTGGACCAGCTTCACCAAACTCCTTCAAAAATCTTCATATTATCTTTGTTGTTGAACTCACCCACTCACAGGGCCGCATTACAAAAAATACTTGCTCAAGCCCATGTTGCCCGAAACATCACCGTCGGTCAATTCGATAGCATCATCGCTAATATCACTGCCTGCAATACTCTCAGCTTCAGCAACGAAGAATTTCCCAAGGGAGGTTGAGAGCGCAACCTTGCTTTGCACGTATCGATGAAATGCCAAGAAGATACTTTGGCAAGAGTTCTTGTGGACACAGGTTCCTCTTTGAACGTATTACCAAAAAGAACCCTTGAAAAGTTGGCTTATAAGGGAGCTGAAATGAAGCCTACCTCCCTAATCGTCAAAGCCTTCGATGGCTCAAGAAGGTCTGTAATGGGTGAGATTGAGTTACCAATTCTGATTGGCCCATATGTTTTCAATATTGTCTTTCAAGTGTTGGATATTAGTCCTGCATATAGTTGCCTACTCGGAAGACCTTGGATCCATGGAGCTGGTACCGTGACTTCAACCTTGCATCAAAAGATGAAATTTGTGGTTGGTGAAAAGCTGGTGATAATACACGGTGAAGAGGATCTGATGGTCAGTAACTTGTCTTCCTTCCTTATATTGAGGCTGATGAAGATGCTTTGGAAACTTATTTCCAAGCTCTTGAGATAGCCAATGCTGTTATGCTAGACATTGAAGAGCCGGTGGTCCCGAGTGTTCCATCTTTTGCTTCCTTCAAGAGTATGCAATCTGCCCTAAAAGAAGGTGTCCCTGAAGGTTTGGGAAAGCTTATTGAAGTTCAAGAGAGGAAGAAATACCAAGGGTTGGGTTACAAACCAACTCATGGCCAAGCAGCTGCTTCAACAACACGACCAAGGACTATACAGGAAATGTTTGTCAGCAAAGGACATCAAGTCAATGTTGTAATAGAAGCTGGAGAAGATGAAGACATCAACCATCTGGTTTTTCAGTGTGACGCCGCACTAGACAATTGGGAAGTTATTGAGATCCATGTATTGTTCCCTGAGCCAGTGCAATATGTTTGTTTCGATTGTTTATTTTCAAATCCATAGTCGTGCCCAAGGCTATTGGACTATTTTGTATGGGTCACCGCTTTCAAATTTTATTAATCAATGAAGATGTTGTTTTGTTAAACTCTTTTGTTTTTATTTACTGTTTTTGCTCTTACGGAAAAATTGAAATCTTTTCAAAACTACCAGAAACATTTTCTGTTTGCATTCAATTTTGTGCATTTTAATAAAATAAGTCCCTCCATCATGCAGAATCATCCACGAACCTGTTGTATTCAATGACCCTACTTTCACTATTGACTTTGATTCACCCATCTATCAAGCTGAGGATGAGGAAGAAGAAGATTATGAGGTCCCGAATGAGTTGGCAAAAATGTGTGAGTACGAGTACACGACTCTTCAGCCACATGAGGAAGAAATTGACACCGTCAATCTTGGTACTGATAAAGACAAGAAGGAAGTCAAGATTGGGGCAATGGTCGGGGTAGAAGTCAGACAACGGTTAGTAAAGCTTCTTGAGGAATATGTGGATGTGTTTGCATGGTCTTATCAGGACATGCCTGGTTTGGATACAGATATTGTAGTTCATAAACTACCGCTCAAGCCTGAATGCCCGCCAGTAAAACAGAAACTCAGAAGATGTAAACCTGATATGGCTCTCAATATCAGAGATGAGGTCAAGCAACAACTTGATGCAGGATTTCTGGCAGTCTCCAAGTACCCTGAGTGGGTGGCCAACATTGTACCTGTGATAAAAAAGAATGGTAAGGTGCGAATGTGTGTGGATTATAGGGATCTCAACAAAACCAGTCCAAAGGACGATTTCTCTCTGCCGCATATCGACACTCTTGTGGATAATACAACCAGTTTTGCAGTTTTTTCCTTTATGGACGGTTTCTCCGATTACAACCAGATCAAAATGAACCCTACTGACATGGACAAGACTATGTTCATTACTCCTTGGGGGACTTATTACTACAAGGTCATGCCCTTCGGTTTGAGAAATGCATGGGCAACCTATCAGAGAGCTATGGTGACCTTATTCCATGACATAATACATTAGGAAATTGAGGTATATGTTGATGATATGATTGCTAAATCCCAGAGTGAGGAGGACCATTTGGATTACCTTCTGAAACTCTTCAAAAGACTCTAGAAATATCAATTGAGGTTGAATCCTGATAAGTGTACCTTCGGTGTCAGATCAGGAAATTTACTCGGTTTAATTGTTAGTCAACGAGGAATTGAGGTAGACCCTAACAAAGTACGAGCTATTCAAGAGCTGCCAGCGCCACAGACCGAGACTCAAGTAAGATGTTTTCTTAGACGTTTGAATTATATCTCCAGGTTTATCTCCAACATGACTCCTACTTATGAACCAATCTTCAAACTGCTTCGTAAAGACCAGACTGTAGAGTGGAATTCTGACTGTCAGCAGGCCTTTGATAAGCTCAAGAATTACTTGCAAAAATCGCCGATCTTGATCCCACCCGTTCTTGGAAGACCTCTCTTCATATATATGACTGTATTGGAAGGGGCAATGGGTTGTGTTTTGGGCCCACATGATGAATCTGAGCGCAAAGAGCATGCTATATACTACTTGAGCAAGAAGTTTACTGATTGCAAAAGCCATTACTCACTACTAGAAAAAACCTGTTGTGCTCTAGCATGGGCCGCCAGGCGTTTGAGGCAGTATCTGATATGTCATACTACTTTGTTGATCTCAAAAATGGATCCAATAAAGTACATCTTTGAAAAGCATGCTCAAACAGGAAGACTTGCCCATTGGCACATGCTCTTGTCAGAGTATGATATTCAGTATGTCACTCAGAAGTCCATCAAGGGCAGTGTCCTAGCAGATCATCTCGCAGATCAGCCCGTGGAAGACTATGAGCCTCTCAAGTTTGATTTCCCAGATGAAAACATTATGGTTGTGAAAGATTGTGAAGAGCCAGGCCCTGATGAAGGTCTTGAACCTAGTTCTCGTTTGAAGATGATGTTTGATCGTTCATCTAACTACAGTGGAGATGGTGTAGGTGCTATATTGATAAGCCCTGATGGTGGGTATACCCCGTTCACATCCAGACTCTGTTTTGAATGCACAAACAACATTGTTGAGTATGAAACATGTATTCTAGGGTTGGAAGCAGCTATTGATCTCAGAATTAAGATTTTGGAAGTCAGTGGAGATTTTGCTTTGGTTATATATCAAGTCAAAGGTGAACGGGAAACTAGAGACGAGAAGTTGATCCTATATCGTGCTTATATTGTGGAGATGATCCAATACTTTGATGAGATCACTTTCTGTCATGTTCCACGATCAGAGAACCACATAGCTGATGCTCTAGCCATGTTAGCTTCAATGTGGAAGGTTAATTTTGTTAATTAAGTGCCACTTATCAGTATTGAGTGCAAGACTGCGCCAGCCTACTGCCAGTTGGTTGAGGAAGAGGTAGATGGGAAACTGTGGTTTCACGACATCATGAGCTATATGAAAAATCAAGAGTATCCTACCAATGCTTCAGCTCTTTATAAGAAACTTTGAGAAGGTTATCATCCAGGTTTTTCCTCAGCAATGATGTACTCTACAAAAGGAATCACGACATGGTTTTGCTAAGATGTGTTGATAAACGAGAAGCAGGCCTGTTGGTTCATGATATCCACGAAGGAGCCTTTGGTACTCACACCAATGGCACGCTATGGTTAAGAAGATCTTAAGGGCTGGGTATTATTGGTTGATAATGGAGACTGACTGCATCCAGTACGCCAGGAAATGTCACAAATGCCAGATCTATGCTGACAAGGTGCATGTACCTCCAACATTGTTGAATGTTTTGTCCTCGCCTTGGCCTTTCTCTTTGTGGGGCATCGATATGATTGGGGTTATTGAACCAAAAGCTTCCAACGGTCATCGTTTCATCTTAGTGGCCATCGACTATTCGCGAAATGGGTTGAAGCTGCTTCCTACACCAACGTGACCAAGCAAGTGGTTGCTCGATTCATCAAGAATCGGATCAGTTGTCGTTATGGGATTCTAAACAGAACCATAACTGAAAATGGGACAAATTTGAACAACAAAACGATGAAGGAGTTGTGTGATAATTTCAAGATTGAGCATCATAATTCTTCACCTTACCGCCCGAAGATGAACAAAGTTGTCGAAGCTACCAACAAAAACATCAAAAAGATCCTGCAGAAAATGGTCGAGACTTATAAAGATTGGCATGATATGTTACCATTTGCTTTGCATGGATACAGAACTTCAGTTCGAACTTCGACAGGGGCAACTCCCTTTTCTCTAGTGTATGGGATGGATGTTGTTCTCCCCATTGAAGTAGAGATACCATCTTTAAGAATTCTGATGGAAACTAAGCTTGATGAAGCAGAGTGGGTCCAAGAAAGATATGATCAACTAAACCTTATTGATGAGAAGCGATTGACTACCATGTGTCATGGTCATTTGTATCAGAGAAGGATGAAGAGAGCTTTTGATAAGAAGGTCTGTGTTCGTGAATTCCGTGAAGGAGAACTTGTACTCAGAAAGATCTTTCCATCCCAGAGGGATGTACACAGAAAATGGGCGCCCAAATATGAAGGCCCATTTGTCGTGAAAACACTGTTCTCAGGAGGTTCCTTAATTCTTACAACAATGGGTGGTGAACAACTTTCACGCCCTGTGAATGCCGACTCAGTAAGAAAATATTACGCCTAAAAACCCGATAAGTCGAAAACCAGAAATGGTGACTTAGACAAAAAAAAAGGGTATCCCGGTGGGTCATAACCTATGAAGGAGACTCAGGCAAAAGTTAGGGATTAAAATAAAAAGAAAAGATCTCGCTAGGTTGAAAACCTGAAATGGAGGCCTAGGCAAAAAAGAGCGTCTCGGTGGACTGAAAACCCGAGAGGGCGGTCCAGGAAAAAGTTAGGGACAAAAGGTGTTTCGCTGAGTCAGAAAGGGTTGTCACCCGTACCAGGAATTCAAGACGAAGTTCAAGCTTCCTCACTCTCATCAGCAGCAAGATTTTGAAGGATTCTTAGTCATTAGGGATAATAATGGTCATTGAATACGATGTAACCTTTTTCCTATTGCCATTTTTCCAAATTGTAATGTTCCATGTAACTTTGCCATTGGCGGGTTGTCTTTCTAATGAAATCAGATTTTGGACCATTCTTTGTTTGATATTCATAATGTCTCTAATTTTTCTTTGTTATGCAAAACTTCACTTATCTTTTAATGATGATTTTGAAAGCGGAAAATTTTGAAATAAAAATCTTTTGAGAAAGCACAATGAAAACATAATCTACTGTGACTCTTGGGAGGATTTAGTGAAATCACATGCCCTTCCCCAGTAAACGTCGTTGTGACAAAAGCACTGTTAAACCATCTGGCATATGTTTCCCTAGTGATACAAATTCAAAATCAATAATATTTCCTGGATCGGACACTTCAGTAATGACTGACTACCGCGATACAAAGGATTTCTCCCCTGTATCTTCCACAGATGTTTTGTTGAAAGTGGAAAACATTTACCTTCTCCAATAAAAAAAGATTGTTCCCTTTTTAATCCCCAGAGTGGTTGTTCTCTTCAGATTCAGTGTGACTCCTGGAAGTGGACACGTTATCCATCCACCCCTTTTCCCTAGTCTGTCGCCTCTCATCAGAGTCGTCTCTTGCATGTCATTGAGCATTCACATCATACCATATAATCGTGCATTTTTGCATTTGGTGTGTCTTTCTCATGGGTCTTTACCTTCCTTACCCTTGACTCGCCCAAAGTTAAGAATCCTTTTGAGTTTGTGGGTCGTCATCTGTGTCCTGTTTACGTCTGGTTTTCACCTGCATGCGTCAAATCTGATTGTTATCCTTATTTCCCAGGAAGTCTAGTCATCACTATGCAACCTTGGTAATGTCTTATCTAAAATCTAACCTCTGTTTACAAGCCAATCATTACTGGTATTTGTTAAAAGTCCAGTGTCCACTGGCGTGCTTTGTATCCAATCATAATTGGTGTCCAAGTCCAGTATTTACTAGCATTGTTCTAAATATCGTTCATCATCGATATCGTTAAAGTCCAGTGGTTACTGGCATATTTTAAATCCAATCTTCATTGGTCAGTTTTAACTGTATATCTCAAAGTCTAGTATTTACTGGCATGGTTCTAATATCGATCATCATCGGTATCGTGAAGTTCAGTATTCATTGGCACTGTCTTTAAATCCAATCTTCATTGGTCAGTCTTAATTGTATGTCTGTAAATCCAATCTTCATTGGTCATTTTTAACTGTATATCTCAAAGACCAGTATTTACTGGCATATTTTATAACGGTAATCATTGGTATCGTGAAGCCCAGTGTTTACAGGCATGTTATTCCCAAGCCCAATCATTATTGACACCTTAATTTTATCCCCCAGCAGAGGTTTTGGCCATCACCAATATCCCTGTAAAAGTCCAGTGTTTACTGGCATTTTGTTGAAAGTCTGATCATCATCAGCATCCTAAATCCAGTGATTACTGGCATATTTTCTAAAGTCCAATCATTATTGGCATCTTGAGATTGGTCATTACCAACATCCTTTGAAAGTCCATGTGATTATCATCATTTGGCGTACATAGTGTTTGTGTTTGTCTCTGTCTTTTCTGGTTTTTTCTTGAAGATCCCGTTTGAACTCTTCAGCATAAGAAATCCCCAGAAAATAGTTTGTTGGATGTCTTTCCTTTTGTTCAAAATGATCCCCAGTGGAGATCATGTCTTCTTTCTGGTTTCATCCCTAGTTAAGAGCTTGCCTCCTCTTTTGTTATCCCCAATGTTGTCCGGTTATATCTGAACCTGTCGTTCATCTCCCTGGATCTTTCCCCACTGGAGAACACCTCTTTGACTGCCATCTCCAGCGAAGATTTGTGGGTTCCCAACATTTTATCTTCTTATCCCCGGTGTCTTCTTAGTCACTCCCCAGTAAGTCTCTTCTATTGGTTGTTAACTTACATCCCCAATGAGCCTTGCTTGTGAATACCAAACCTTTGTTCCTCCCCAGAGAGGCTCGCCTGTGGGTGTTCACTCTTTGTCTTTGGTGTCTTGTTTTGTCTGCATTTGCGTGTTTGTTGCCTGTCCTTAGCATGTGCATTCTGCCTAAGGGCAAAATTTTCGTTTGCTATATTTAAATACCGTTCACCTTGATTTCCCGAGGATTACCATCTCTCGCGCCATACGCTAAAGTTATTCAAATATGGGCAACTGATATACCCTAAATTTTACCCCTTAGACGTCATAACATCTTGCACTTGCATTTAGGTTTCAATCATCTATGCATTGTTAACTAACCCATATCTTTGCAGAGTTTGTTTCTTTTGTGAAAATTAGGATTTACACAAGAAAGAGGATAAGAGCAATAAACCAAGTTCTCATGTGTTTCAATGTCTTCTAAGACTCTTCTTGGCTCCAAACATCCATCATCAGTGTTCATCAGTTGATTGGGATTAGTGTATGAAGTCACCTGTCCAAGAAAGCCAACTGAGGCTCTAAAGTTTCAACCAGTTGTTCTTAAAGGCTAGTCATAAAGTTCTCTAGTCATGTGCCATGATCTCAAGATATTGAATCAAGAGAAACCATCAGACCAAAAGTTATGGAATTAGGGTTTTAACCTGAAGACTCACTGAAGAGGTTTGTCATAAACAGTCAAGGTTTGATTGGTTCATCAACCAATTGAACTTACCTACATTCAAGAGGTCTTATTCAACAAGAAATCAAGAGCATCTGGCTTTCATCACTAGTACAAGAGTCACAAGTTCATCTTGTCCCCAGATTAGGGTTTTGTCAGGAAAGTTAACCTTTGCCTTTGACTTTTGATCAAGGCATGTTCCCAAGCTTTTAGACATGGTTCCATATGTTCATAAACATCCTTGGAGGCCATCCATTGGCATTTTAAGAGATTGAGGAAGTAAGATCATCAGGGATCATCCAGTGGAATTCCTGAGGAAATTAGGGTTTTGAATAAAAAGTCAAACCTCTGACTTTTGTTATTATTTGTCCAGGATGAAGTATTCAAGTCATGTTCCATCTTAACATGTTCAATCCTTGAATTGGAGTTTGAATAATCACCATCTGAAGGGTTTCTTGCAAGAGGGGCAAGGTTTGGTTCTTAAATTTTTCTAAATGTGGAAGAGTTCACTCCTTGTGCAAAATTGGGAAGGTCATACCTTTCAAACCACACACCCATTTTTTTTTACTCAAAGCTCAAATTGAAGCTCTCATCATGAACTTCAAAACATATTATAAGGTCCTTATCCAAATAAGACTTGGTTTTTAAGTTAGAAAGCTTGGAAGTTCTAGCCCATGTAAAACACTTAGAATTTTCAAGGTTTTCTACCCAAAATTCAGCTCATTTCAAGTCCATTTTCCATCAAGATCCATTGGGAATTTGGAAAATCCTCAAACATGAACTTTGTAAAGGATCTTTAGGGCTTTCCAAAAAGTAGTAGAACTCCTCAATCCATGATGTGAGCTGGGAGTTTCGAATGGTTGAAGTTTGAGGTCATTTATTGAAATGCAAGTCTCACACATGATGGATAATGGTACATAACTCTTCCTAATCACCAAAATCTCACAATTATGATGTTTAGAAACAAGATTAGTAATATTTAGACCTCTGCCATGAATTTTCAAGTGTTGGCATTAAAAAATGAGAGTTTAATCAAGTAGATATGCAAGTTGACATCATGAAAGAGAAACTTTACACAAAGCATGGCAGCTCCTCTTTTCCTTGTAACTTGGACTCTGCCCCAATCCCATCAGTCCATAAATCAGACCAAAGCCTATGACTAGAGCCTTTGAAGACTCTTGGCTCAGCTGCCAGCTCACACGAGGAAAATTTTCCAAAAGGGAAAACTTGGCAAGATGCACCATTCTGACCATACCTCAAGCTCTTAACTTCTCCTATAAATAGAGGCTTGATCTCCTCTCCAAAGTACACCAGAATCACCCCAAGAAAAGGCTGATTGCTCTCTCCATTCTCTCATTCACCAACTCTTGCAAATTTGCAAGAACAATCCAAACACTCATTCCACTCGTGCTTTCACTCTCAAACTCCAGAAACCATCTCCAAATACTTCACCAAGAACATCCAAACACCTGGAACTTCTCTGTAACACATAAGCCACCATCTGTTATTTTTGAGCTCCAAGTTGCAAGAAGGGCCAGGTTCTATATTTGAAGTACTTTCCAAAGCTATCAACCATTTGCATCTCTTCTCCAAAGATAAACAAGGTCCCAGAAGTTGGTTTTTATCATCTGCACGTACTATAGAAGAGTCCTTGGAACTAGCTCCAAGAGGTAGGGTTTCTGACTTTGAACTTACATATTCGTGCATTATTCTGTTGCTGTTTGAGTGTGGAAATGTAGTGTGTTTATTGTTGTATAATGCTGAATAAAAGCTTGACATGTTTGGTTGAAGTCTGTCATGTTATAACATGTTTGAGTTTTTATGTGGTTGCACTGTTGTGGTGTGTTTTGTGCATTATACTTTGATTGTTAGGTTGAAACAATGGTATATTTAGAATCCCCGTGAGCTGGGCTTTAATTTTGGTTTTTGGATCTTTGAGTTTGGTTCAGAAATGTGAGAGATATGACGATGAGAAGTCTGGGTAGAGAATGAGAGGTTAGGGCACGAGTGAGAAGAGATGTGTGAGGAAGATGAAGTGGATGTGGCACCAAGTCAGCCCAACGTGGCGCTCAGGTGGCCATTTGAGAGTGTTCTTAGAATAAAAAGAATTGAAGGCTTATTATGTTTGGATGTAACAGCCACCCCAGTGGTAGAAACCTTGCCGTGCCTTTCCCTTTCGCCTGCCTTGCCTGGGTTCGACCCTGCGGATCAACCCTTTTGTTCCTTTTGTCTGATTTTTCCTTGTTTTGTTATTTTATTCCCTGGCTGTATCTTGTATTCACATGGCACGCGCAACTCAGTTGGCTAGTGTTTTGAGCCATAAGTTCCATGGCATGGGTTCAAGTCCTAGTGAGGACATTTCCCTTATTTTTATCACTTGTTTCATTTTATATTTATGGTTTGTATACCCATCTTTAAATGTTCATAACTTGCTCATTTTTTACTTTTTTTCATCCATTCTTTTTGCAAGATGCCCCTTATTATGTCTATTTTATGATTATGGAAAGAAATTGGGAAGAATAAGTATTTTTGAAACATTTATTAATATTGAAAGAAAATGACCATTTTAGGGTTTTATGAAAACTTCTTTGTTTCCTTTTGTTCTTTTGCCATGCTTCTTGTTTTATCTTGACCATTTGAAACCTAAAGCATGTTACTTGAAACCTTGCATGAAGTTTTGACATTGTATGTTTTGTTTCCACCTTAATTCTTGATGTTTAATGTGTTGTCATATATGAATACCATTGTGAAATTTTCTTGTTCAAACCATGAGATCTCTTTAGATCATGTATCCTTCCAACATAAGTTTGTTTGATCAAATATGTGACATGTTTATGTCTTGAATTTTTGAATACCATGTTTGAATCACCCTTAAGTGTTTAATGTCTTGAATTTGTCACCTTTGAATGCATGAATTTTAAGATGTTGTCACATTCTTTTTGTTTACCCATACCACCCATATTTGCTAAAACACTTTTGACATGTGCTCCCCATGAGGTGTTTTTGGTTATCACCATGCTCATGTTTTCATCTTGTTTATGATGTTTGTTATCTTATAACTTTATTAAAGTTATCCCCAAGTGAGGCTAAACTCTTTAGTTCTCCTCCTTAACCCTCTTTCTTCCCCTCCTTCCAAAGGAAAGACTCTCTATTTGACCTCAAAGTCATGGATAGCTCATTTACCATCTTGGCTTCATTAGAGCCATCCTTCATCCTCATTAGGATCAATCCTTGGCCTCATTAGAGCCTTCTCTCCCTTTTACCTTATTAGGTTTCCCTCTTGTGAGCATTATCATCACTACACCAAAAAAGACATTTAGCAGCGCTTTTTTTGGCCTTTAGTAGCACTTAAAAGCGCTGCCAAAAGTGGCGCTGCTAAAGGTAAAGACAACGCTTTTGTAAATGCAAAAGCGCTGCCTTAGGTCCCCTTTAGGCAGCACTTTTCCACTAAAAGCGCTGTCTTTTGTTCCCCTTTAGGCATCGCTTTTTAAAAAGTGCTGCCTAATGTGTATTATTTTCCAACTTTAGGCAGCGTTTTTTTTGGAAAAAGCGCTGGTCCCCCCCCCCTTAGGCAGCGCTTTCTAATGTGTCTTTGCTTAATAATTTAAGCAGCGCTTTTTAGGAAAGCACTTTCTTTAGTTCCACTTTTGGCAGTGCTTTTGCAGTAAAAGCGCTGTCTTTTGTGCATGTAAATTGTTTTAAAATTTATTTGTTTTGGATGCGTTTTTTGTCAAAAGCGCTGCTAAAACTCCTTTTTTTTAAGAAAGCTTTTTTTTAAAAAAAACCTTTTAATGGACCTGTATATTAACAAACCTGTATAACATAATTTTTTATCAAAACTTATCACAATTATATACTTCAATTCACAAGCCTTCATTCAACATATGCCTTATATACTTCAATTCACAATACTACATAATTATATACTTCAATCACCATATATAGGCCTTATATTTCATAATTATACTTCAATCACCATATATAGAACTATTCATAATTATACAACAACTTCCACTTTCAAAACTATATACAACAACTTCCGAAACTATTCAAAGTATATACAACAACTTCCAACTTCCATACCTTATATGATTCTTTTCTCAATAAGGTATTGACACCAATCCTCCTTAATTTCTTCCAATTGTACTTTGGAGTAAGTAGCACACTTGAATTCATCAAAATACTACATAATATAACATAATATGCATGATTTAGTTAAAAGTAATTAATTATATCAAATATCCGATAAATATTAAAATAACTCCTAAGTTATAAATCCATACCATGATTGGAATATCTATTTGATCCATATGAATGATTTCTTTCATAAACCTCAAAACGAAATAACCGCAATCTATACCATTTTTTTGACGAGGACACTACACAGTGAAAAAAATAAGAATATATATCAGGATATATAGTCTAACTTGTTTTATCAAGTAGCATCACTATTATAAGCAAAATTATGAAAATATACCTCCACTCTGATCCATGAAATGTTGGTTGACTCACTCTTTGATACTTGGGCTCCTCTTTGTGATCGAAATATTTGTATAGCTCTAACATAATATAAACGAATATTTAGAACAATCTCACTTAAATAAATTAATAAATAAATACACACGAATATTTAGAACAATTTCACTTATGTATCAATCGTCGTCTTCATATCCGGGTATTTATCTACATCACCATCTAACGAATCCACATAATACACTATTTCTCTTATCGAATTTATCGCAACCAACAACCAGTGTCCACTGTAAAATAAAACAAAAGTATCGATATAGTAATTTTATACGCAACATCAAAAAACGAAAAATGATAATGCATGAAGTAAGAATGCAAATCTAACCCGTTACCAGTATTATATGGTAAAAGATACAAGCTTTCTATATCTATGCTCTCCATAAATCTTTCGACTAAGTGAGATTGTATTGAAGTTGGATTCATCGCAATTAACGGTGCATTGATACAGTTAGCAGATAAGAAACCGAATCTTTCTGACAATTGATGCGGGCGCACCAATTTCTCATACAAGAACCTTAAATAAAAACATAACAAACATTAGATTATTCATTGAAATAAGTAAATAAATTGTTTAAATAATTAAAGAGAGTTAATCGGAATACCTGACGTATGTATGCATAACATCGATGCCTAATTCAGAATGATTAAAAATTTGATCCAAATCCTCTTTAGAAATTGTTTCTGAATAGGAATAACCAAAAATACCTTCCTCCATAGGTACTTCACGAATACCTCTGTCCATCAAATTCGATGTTTCTACAAGTGTTACAAGAGATGACCTAAATCGAGATACAATTGCTTTTTTTTTCCCCGTCCTTGCAAGAGTCTTTTTTTGGTTGGACGTGTTGCCTAATTCTGGCTGCCTATTCTGACTTTCTATTATTTGCAACTCTTGGGCATGAATCTAAAAATCATATAAGTTAGTAAAAAATTGAATATAGAATTAACACTTTTAATGTGTATATATTGAAAAATTTGTGCTAAATTAATTTCATAATAAGCATATATAATTACCTCGGCAAGTTTCTGTTGACAATTGATACTACCTTTGTCACTAGTATCATTAAACTCTGAACCACGCCTTTCTGACATATATTTTTCCTTGTCCTTTTGTAATTCACGGACTTGAGCTCTTAATTCTTCCATGGCTTCCATCACCTCTCTATTGCTAGGATTTTGGCTCTTTAAACGATTATAAAAGGATGATGGAGTGACTCCAAAACCCTTACCCCTCACACGACAGGAGTACTTAGGAACATTTAACACTCGAGTAAGTACGCTCCTGCAATCCTGGTCTTTAGTTAGAGTTGCGGACTGAGACAAAGTCTCCTGGAATTCATATGCATGAATATCGAAAAATATTAGCGGGGATTAAAAAGCATAAATATTATATATATTTCAATAAGTGGGATATAAAACGTATAATGTTATACTTACACATTGCTCAAAAACTTGTTGAACATTTTCCGCAACAACTCCATCCTTGCCCACACGAGCAGCCTTCCACAAAACATGTTCCGGAACACATGTTTCTTCACTTTTCTCTTCTTCTAAATACACATTAAGACAAATAATAAAATCAATTATAACACATGGGAAAGAAACAAGTAAATCAAAGCATTTATATATACTTACTATTTTTTGTTGTAAGCATGCATATCCCAAACGCCCCTTCCTGTATGGATACGCGGGTTTTGATGCTCTTTGGCGATTTACTCCACTCAACTCCTGGAATGCTTCGGTTCTTCTTTTGGCTACAAAAGTTGCCCATTCTTCAGGTGAAATCAAGTCCACATACTTCACTGGACGTTCTGCTTCAATAAAATTTCGTTCGGCATCCCTAAGATACTTGTTTGATAGAAATGCTCGAAACTCTCTGTGTCTTTTTCCAGCTAATTGAATACAATACTTCTTTCGGTCATCACTAATATTAAAAGACCTCTACAAAAACAAATAACATAATTAGTAATTTAAAGACATAATCGGCAACAAAAACAAATAACATCAATATGGTACCTGTATCTCACTCCATATCTTTTCTTTGGCGGGTTTCAACGATGCATTTCTCCAATTATCACAAGTAATTGGAATATACGAACGAACAAGTGTACTAATGTAACTTTTCAACATTGCTCCGTTAGGCTCAACAAGTTGGTTCATATCATTCCAATAAACGTCATACTTTATTCCTTTATCTCTAGCACGAATGATGTTCTTCATGATAGTTACTCCTCGCGTAATATCTCCTTCCGCTTCTTGAATTGTTTCATGTCCATCATTTTTTGAAGTATCGTGTGGATTTTCCTCGTTAGTAGCCATTTCACCTGTAATTAAGAAAAACATCAATATAAAATGACATAATTATATTAAAAAACTTATAAAGCTAAACAAACTTAGACACAATTATAAACAATGAACTTGTGAGTGAAATCAAAAATCAAATCAACTAAATATCAAAAAATAATATCATTTTCAATTAAATCAAAAACTAATATAAAAAATCAACTATTAACCAAAGAAAGACTTACTAAAACAGAACTTAGATACTAACTTTCTTCTTATAGATGAAACAATCCCACAACAATTCTCATATTAACGACATAAACAGATTCGCAAATTGTAGTAACAAGAACTGTTGAACTTTGAACTCCAATGTGCCTTCATTAGTCACTCATTACAAACAACCATTACCCTTTTTAATATCATTCATTATTCCATGACATACTCCTATACTAGTAATAAACATAACTTTTTAAAAAATATTAAAAAGATAATCAGTACCAGTAGTGTTAGGCACATGCACACACTCATAACAAAATAAAAATAATAATAATAATAATTTGAGGAAGAAAAAAATTATATCACAGAAACAGCAGAGAAACAATCAACAATGGAGAATATTAGGCATTTCCATTATTGGAGAGAAAATCAGAAAAAAGGAGAGTAAAAACCTCAAACGACGGACGACGGTAGCACGGATTGAAGTAACGAACGGCAGACGACGGTAGCCTCGAACGGAATAAAGTCACGAACGGCGGACGATGGAGGACGGAGGGAGTTTCATTTAAAGAAGAAGAAGACGAAGATACAATGTCGCGAGAGTTTAGGGCGAAATAGAAACGGTCGTAACGAAAATAGAGGGATATCAGAATCTGTTTTAATTTTAATATTTTAAAAGACATTTAGCAGCGCTTTTAGAAAGCGTTTTCTTATGTTAATCCTTTAGCAGCGCTTTTGGGGTAAAAGCACTTTCTTATGTGGGATTAATGAAAGGCCTTTAGCAGCGCTTTCCAAAAGCGCTGCCTAAAGCATGTTGTACGAAAGCCCTTTAGCAGCGCTTTTCAAAAGCACTGCCTTATGTTACCCCTTTAGCAGCGCTTTCCATAAAACGCTTTCTAAAGTTCACCTGCCTTAGGGTTTTAGCAGCGCTTTTCAAAAGTGTTGTCTTATGTCCCCCATTTAGCAGTGCTTTTTTCTTTCGTTTTTTATTTTTGTTTTTAGCGAAACATGTAGCAATGCTTCTACCAGAAAGCGCTGTCTTTATTGCGCTGCGAAAACTCATTTTTGGCGTAGTGCATCATAGTTGCTTACTTCCCTCCTTGGCCTCATTAGAGCCACTTACCTCATGACTTAGGATTCACCTAGAGTTCTTCAACTCTATGTGAGTATCATCATTATAATGTCCGCTTCCCCTTTGGCCTTATTAGAGCCATTCAAAACTTAGAAATAGGATAGAGTTCTTCAACTCTATGTGATTCTCATCATCATGAGTATTCACTTCCCCATTTACAACTTAGACTTAGAGAGTTTTTTTACTCTATATGAGTATCATACTCACCCCCCTTGGAACTTTGGCCATAGTCAATGGTTCCTCACCTTTAGTTAGGTGAACTACGGTTGCTCTGATTCTTTAGTTAGGATACGTAGGCACAAGATGCGACGTCTTGGCGAGCATACTTAGTGTATATACCCCTAGGTCTTTACCATTAGGTCTTTTCCTTTAGCTTTGGTCTTCACCATAGGTCTTTACCTTACCCTTATCAGATCCCCTTAGCAAGCAAACATTAACATAACACAAATACAAACAAGAGGCTCCTGTAGAGTACTACAAATACTTAGGGTGCTAATACCTTCCCTTAGTATAACCAACCCCCGACCCCTTATCTCTTAGTTATGTCTTCACATAGCGTAATTAGGGTTTTCTTCGATCTTTACCTTTTCCTTTGGATAAATCAAAGCACGGTGGTGAATTTCAAAGATGTGTGATTCAAGTTAATTAATAGCTTGACATCCAATTCTCACCGCAACAGCATTGAAACAAGTTTAATTTTAAACTGGAAAAATATTGTTTTATGGTAACAAGAGAATTTTTTTTAGGGCACATAATTTCTTCGCATTATATTGACGTGGACCAAGTAAAGGTTGAGGTAATAGAAATATTACCTCTATTCATATTAACGCGATTAGAAGTTTTTTTGGGCACGCGGGATTCTATAGGCGTTTCATAAAAGACTTTTCAATAATTTCTAAATCTTTTTGCAATCTATTAGTAAAAAAAATGAGCTTGTCGAATCTCCTATTCCATTTTTAGGAGATTGTTTCAGGCAATACAAGGACTTATTCAGCTTGCACACATAATCTTCTTTTCCCTTTTCTACATATCCTCCAGGTTGCCTAATCAGGATTTTTTCATCTAGATTACCATACAGGAAGGTTGTCTTCACATCCATCTATTCAAGTTCTAGGTCAAACTTTGCCACCATGGCTAAAAACATTCTAATGGATCTATGATTTACAACAGGTGAGAACACATCACTCCTTCGATTCCTCCCTTAACCTTGAAGATCCATTTATAGCTGACTAACATCGCCCCTGCAGGTTTTTTGATCAGCTCCTAAGTATTATTATCATGGAGAAATTTCATCTCATCATCCATGGATTTTATCCATTCGGTCTTATTTCGACTTCTCATAACTTCCTTATAGTCTCTAGGTTCTTCATCAAGAACCTCATTGCAGAGATTAAGGCATAAGTTATGAGATCTGCATAACCAAGTCTCTAAGGTGGCTTGATGACTCTTCTCGACCTGTCTCTTGCCAGCAAGTAGTCATTATTAGTCTCCTCATCTTCATCAGCAACTTGAGATTCTTGTTTGACTTTATCTAGGTTATGCAATTCAGCATCAGCATGCTCTACCTCAATAAGAATCTCTTCATGTTCCAGCTCTTCTTCAGTGTTCTTCGAACTTCGACCAATGTCATCAGTTTTCTTGAAAGCCACTCAGCTTCATTGAAAACTACATCTCAACTTGTGATACACCTTCTGTGATCTGGCTCAATGTACCACAACCTATAAGCTTTGACTCCTTCTGGGTATCCAAGGAACGTACATCTCAGAGCTCTAGGTTTGACCTTGTCTTTCCTAATATGAGCATAGACTGAAAATCCAAATACTCTAAGTCTGTCGAGACTAGGTGGATGTTCCGACCAGACTTTTTCAGGTATCTTCATTCCCAAGACTGTCGAGGGATACATATTTATCACGTATGCTGCAGTCACAGCAGCTTCTGCCCAAAACATCTTCTTCAATCCTACACTTACCAACATGCACCTCACCCTTTCCAAAATGGTTCGATTAAACCTTTCAGCCAAACCATTTTGTTAGGGAGTCTATGCAGTAGTTATGTGCCTTGCAATACCATATGCATCACAATAGCTGTTGAAAGCCTCATTGCAAAATTCAAGACCATTGTCGATCTTCAACCTCTTGACCTTCCTGCCAGTTTGGTTTTCGACTAGAGTCTTCCAACTTTTGAAATTTCCAAAAGTTTCATCCTTAGCCTTCTGGATGAATACCCATAACTTTCAGGAATAATCATCAACTATGGATAGGAAATACTTTGCACCTGCATGTGAAGGATGTGAGAACAAGATTTGGTTATGCAACTTTATCTCTAAGTTTTGATGATATCAAATTATATTTCTGTATGAACAATTTTGTACAGCTAATAGTTATTATTTATGAGAACTTAGCAAATAGGTTATGACTCCGTAAAACGGCGCGAACTCAATACTTAAAGGAAAATACTTTGCCTAAGAAGCAGAACTCAATACGAGAGAATACAAAGTCCAGATGCTAATACAAAAGAAAAGGAGAACGAGTTCTGAAGATCTGAAGACATAGGTTCTGATAGAACGAAGTCCAGATGCTGAAGACTTGCGCTCTCTGATCAAGGTTCTGAAGACCTAACCAAAGTCTCTACTCATGCTTCAATTAGATACTATCAGAAGCCTCTGAAGATATGAAGACAATGCACCAAGCAAACAAGGTTCTGAAGACCAAGTGCCGAAGATTCTGAAGACGCTGTTCTGATGATCTGAAGACTTGAGAAACTCAAGAACCTAGCTAAGTTTTCCCGTCTTACTCATGCTCATGAAAAGCCTCTGAAGTCGAGAAGCCAAGAAGACAAAGCTACCTAGTACAGTTGTACCTCAATTCTAGCGAAGATATCTTGGTAATAGTGCAACGGTACAATCGAAGACAGAAAGTGCAGCACGCAAAAGGTTTTATTTGTCCTCACGCTTCTAGCCGTCAGCCTAATTAGATATAATGATTACACTTCAACGGCTCTTTTCACACGGCTATAAAAGGAAGCAAAAGACTTGAAGAAAGATACACATGAACGCTACAACAACACTATCTCTTTCTGAAATCTTTCTTAAGTCATTCTGGTCAAAAAAATGTGTTTACATTTTCAGCTTGTATAGAAACACTTTTCTGTAAACGTAACTTGTTCAAACTTAGGTTTGTGTTCCTTGAGAAAAACCTTGTGGTGGTATTTCTTGAGAAGTCTAAGTCGTGTGTCTTAGAGGTTGTTCCTTGAGTAAGACCTGTGAGGTTGTGTTAGTCACCAGCAGTTTGGCTCGTGCATTGTACTGATTTGATTGAATAGTGGATTAAGACCTCGTTGAGAGAGGCGAAATCACCTTGGCGGGTGGACTAGACTAACTTGAGGGTTTCTCAAGTGAACTAGTATAAACATAACTTGTTCATCACTTGATTCTCAACATAGGTCACTACCATTAAAATGAAAGGATTTCTAAAAGGAATTTATTTTTAAGAAACAAGTTTATTTGAAAAACCAATTCAACCCCCCCCCCCCCCCTTTCTTGTGTTTTTCACTCCTTCAATTGGCATCAGAGCTCCGGTTCTGAGGTGATAAAAAGATTGAATTTTTATCAAACACTTAACCGTGTTCAGTACCGATCCAAGTGTGAAAAACAATGTCTATACCAAATGTTGAGTCAAGTGTTATTGTAAATGAAAGAGATTCTTATAGTGCAAAACCTCCTATCTTTGATGGAGAAAATTTTGAATATTGGAAAGATAGAATTGAAAGTTACTTTTTGTCATTTGACTTAGATCAATGGGATCTTGTAGTTGATGGCTACAGTTATCCTGTAGATTCTGCAGGTAAAAAGATTGATAGAAGTGCATTTACAGATGCACAGAAGAAAACTTACAAAAACCATCACAGAGCAAGAACGATTCTGTTAAATGCAATTTCTTACACAGAATATGAGAAAATCACCAACAAAGAAACTGCAAAGTCCATCTTTGACTCTCTTCGTATGACTCACGAAGGCAATGCTCAAGTCAAGGAGACGAAGACTCTTGCACTAGCTCAAAAATATGAAGTCTTCAAGATGGAAGATGATGAATATATGGAAACCGTGTTCTCAAGATTTCAGATGCTCATTGCAAGACTCAGAGTTCTAGACAAAGGCTACTCTACCGTTGATCATGTCAAGAAAATTATCAGAAGTCTACCTGCCAAATGGAGACCAATGGTGACTGCCTTGAAACTAACAAAGGATTTGAAAAGCATAAGTCTTGAAGAACTAATCAGTTCTCTAAGAAGTCATGAAATAGAGCTCCAAGAAGATGAACCCCAAAAGAAAAACAAATCCATTACTCTAAAGGCTAAATCTGAAAAGAAAAAGGCGTATCAAGCAGAGGAGGAAATGGAAGAATCTGAAGAAGAATTAGATGAAGATGACATATCTCTCATATCAAGAAAAATTAGTCAACTATGGAAGTACAAAAGAAATAAGTTCAAAGGACCAAGAAGAAAATCTGAACCTACATACGACCAAAGGAAAACTTATGGAAGAGATGTCACGTGTTTTGAGTGCAAGGAACCTGGACATTTCAAAAATGACTGTCCAAAGGTTAAGAAAGATGAAAGACCTAAGAAAGTTAAAAAGGGTCTTATGGCAACTTGGGATGATTCAGAGTCCGAAGAAGATTCTGATGAAGAACGTGCTAATGTAGCATTCATGGCTAAAACCAACGACGTTCTATCAGAAAGAGAGGTACTTTCTTCCCTATCTTGCTCTGAACTTGAAATAGGATTATATGAACTTATGGAAAGATATCAAACTCTTCGAAGAAAACACAAAACTCTGAAAAAGACTCTTGTGGTTCCTTCAGAAGATCTTACTAAAAGCAAACAAACCATCCTTGAACTAAATGAAAAACTACTTTCTCTTGAAAATTCAAATACTACATTAAAAACTAAAATCTCTAGGTTAGAAGAAGAAATCACCTCTAACAAAACCAATACTAATGAAGTAGTCAAGTATGATAGAGCCTTCCAACGCTTTCTCGCTAAAAGCATAGACAGAAGCAAAATGGCTTCAATGATCTATGGAGTCAGCAGGAATGGTAACAGAGGTCTGGGATATTTAGGACCATCACAACCATATGATGAGACCAAGAGTATCAAGATAATATCTCTGTCCCAACATTTTGTGCCCTCGGGCACTACCTTGAAAAATTTTGAACAAAAAGGTTCAAAATCTATCACTACACAAACACAGACACTAAAGAAAGCTTCTAAACTCAAACACTATGCATGAGTTCCACACTATTATCCTAATAGAAGGAAGTCCAAAGGTGTCAGAACCTCTGGAAAAACTAATGAAAAAGGACCCACAAAATGGGTACCTAAGAATAAGATAGTTTATGTTGCAGACATCCTTAATAGCACCATTGAAACACCAAACATGGTACCTGGACAGTGGATGCTCGTGACACATGACGGGAGAAAGGCATATGTTCCAAGATCTGAAACTTAAACCCGGAGAAGTCGTCGGTTTCGGAGGAAATCAGAAAGGAAAAATCAGAGCTAGTTGAAAAGTCAGGGCTAGTTGAAAAAGTTGCAGGTTTGGAAATTAGCTTCTCAGAACCTAAAGAAAAGGCAGATGAAGTCAAAGACCAGCAGGATCCTACACCAAACTCCACTGATGTAACTCCGAATACTCCACATCAAAAGAAGAGAAGAATGTCCATACCTCATCCTGAGGAACTAGTTCTTGGTAGCAAGGACGCTCCAGTCAGAACCAGATCAGCCTTGAGACCATCAGAAGAAACTCTCTTGGGACTGGTATCGTTTATCGAACCAGCTACAGTTGAAGAAGCGCTTATGGACAAGGACTGGGTTCTGGCTATGGAAGAAGAACTGAATCAATTCTCAAAGAATGATGTTTGGGATCTAGTTTCAAGACCTAAGAATATTCATGTTATTGGAACCAAGTGGGTATTCAGGAACAAGCTAAATGAGAAGGGAGAAGTTGTCAGAAACAAAGCACGACTTGTTGCTCAAGGTTACAGTCAACAAGAAGGGATTGATTACAACGAAACTTTTGCTCCAGTCGCCAGACTTGAAGGAATACGGTTATTAATTTCCTTTTCAGTAAATCATAACATCACCCTATATCAAATGGATGTTAAGAGTGCATTCTTAAATGGTTATATATCAGAAGAAGTCTATGTCAAGCAACCTCCTGGTTTTGAAAATTTAGAAAAATCAGATTCTGTCTTTAAACTCAAAAAGTCACTCTATGGTTTAAAGCAAGCTCCCAGAGCTTGGTATGATAGATTGACCAAATTTCTATTAGAAAACAGTTTTACCAGAGGAAAGGTTGATACAACTCTCTTATGTAAATCATATAAGAATGATATTCTTATTGTTCAAATCTATGTTGATGATATTATCTTTGGTTCTACTAACCCCTCTCTTTGTGAAGAATTTTCAAAGTTAATGCAAGCAGAATTCGAAATGAGTCTGATGGGTGAGTTAAAGTTCTTTCTGGGAATTCAAATAGATCAGAAACCAGAGGCAACTTACATTCATCAAAGTAAGTACACCAAAGAATTTCTGAAGAAATTCAATATGATGGATTGCAATACAGCTAAAACACCAATGCGTCCAACTTATGTCATGAGAAAGGAAGAATCAGAAGCTAAGGTTTGTCAGAAGCTCTATCGTGGTATGATAGGCTCTCTCTTATATCTAACTGCTTTCATACCCGATATATTATTTAGTGTACATTTATGTGCTAGATTCCAATCAGATCCGAGAGAATCTCATTTAACTGCTGTTAAACGAATTCTGAGGTATCTGAAAGGGACAACTAACCTTGGTCTGATGTATGAGAAAACATCAGAGTATACTCTTTCTGGTTACTGCGATGCAGACTATGCTGGAGACAGATTGGAAAGAAAGCACATCTGGAAACTGTCAGTTCCTAGGAAACAATATAATCTCATGGTCAAGTAAGAAGCAATCTATAATTACTCTCTCTACAGCAGAAGTAGAATACATCTCCGCGTCTCAATGAAGTACACAAATGCTCTGGATAAAAAATCAGCTGGAAGACTATCAGATATATGAGAGTAACATTCCTATCTTCTGTGATAATACAACTGCTATTTGTTTAAGTAAAAATCCAACTTTACATTCTAGGGCTAAACACATTGAAATAAAACACCATTTTATCAGAGACTATGTTCAGAAAGGAACCTTATGCTTAAAATTTATTGATACAGACCATCAATGGGCTGACATCTTTATAAAACCCTTAGCTGAAGATAGATTTCAAATTATCTTAAAGCATCTGAATATGGTGTATTGCTCAGAATGAGATTATTTCAGAACCAATATGTTTAGTCAGAGGAAATAAATGTTTTTAAAATCATCAGAACCACTTTCATGAGATGTATCTCAGATCTATTAAACCTCTCTTCCAAGACAAGTTCTGATGTGTCATTTGAAAATAATTTTTAACACGTGATTTGACTATATCTAAATCACCATATTTATCCAACATCAAACGAACAGTAATTTTCTCGGGATTGACTCAAAACTTAATTACATTTATTCACTTATCCCTTGTACGGTGTCTATCTCTTGTATTTTTCAAAAAACCATTCCTATTCCCTCTTTCACTCAAACGGAAACCTTAAAACCCTAAATTTCTCCCTCAACACACTCAATCCCTGTTCTCATTCTCTCCGATCCAAATGAATCACATTCAACAAGAAACTGTCAAATTTTTCGAAGAAACAGAAGCTTCGTTGAATCCCTCCAAAGGGTCATCATCATCATCATCAGTTGTGCCGTCTTCCACGTCAACAATGCCCACAGCACCTGTGACAGTCACGCCATCTTCCACACAATCTTATAAGATAGATAAGAATCATGTAACTCAACGAGAAGCCTCAGTCACCTGTACTCTTTAGAATTTACTTGTACTCAAAGAGCTACATGTAGACTTCGAAAATCTTGCTGAAAATGGATTTAATCTGATCGATGATGTGAAAGCTCAAGGTTGGAGCAACTTTTTTGACAGGCTTAAAGGTCCAGTTTTTGAAGCACTCGTCAGGGATTTTTGGAGACAAGCTATCTGTGATAAACTCTATGTCGTCTCCTATGTCTTGGGAAGAAAAATTATCATCACAGAAAAATCAATTGCTGAACTTTACAAACTGGATTTTTTAAAGAACAAAAGAGTTTATGGAAGGGTCAATCAATCCCTGTTTGTGAAAAAGGTAATCAACCCAACTATCTTCACCAACCATCGAGCGAATAAAACTGAATACAGGAGAGAAGACCTGCACGTACATCTAAAAATCTGGCACAAGATTATTCTTGGTTGTATCAACCCAAGATCCCCATCATGTGCTGTAGATTATTTAAATGCAAACCAGAAGTATATGCTATATTATTTGTTCACCGAGGAAAGGATGTGCTTACCCTCCATCTTATTTTATCATTTGAGAGATATGGTGAAGAAAACAAGAACAACAGCGGAACCGAAAAGTGACATACCCAAGTATATTCCTTTTGGCCGAATGCATTCAGACATATTCTATGAAAGTGGCATAGTGGACACTCTGATTACAGAAGTTCAATACACGGAAGATTTGACCGCAACCCTTGGAAAGACAGTCAATGCCACAACCCTCAAGCATATGAGAATAGTTAATAAAGTAAGATTAAAACCTTTTTTTGTCTCTGAGGACTTATTCAAACGCAGAATCGTAGTACCCGACTATCCTGCCTATTATAGAAGCGACCTCATTGAAGAAATTGATGCATTTATAGATGCACTGAAAGCACGAGGATATGATGTATCTGAAGTCAAGGAGAAAGAAATTGAACTCAACAAAGAAGAAGAAGAGCAAACTAAAGAGGCTGATGAATCTTCCCCTGAACTAACTCTTGTAGAATCCTTCAGAAGGAAAAGAAAACAAGCTACTATTTCTGAGGCCCAGAAAAGAAAGAAAAATGACAAATCAGACATCTCCAAAACTACTACTCCAACCTCTACTTCAATGAAAACAAGTAAGCCTGTCTGTGAACCATCTGTCTCTAGAGTTGAATCAATTTCTACCTCGTCTTCTCAACAAACTATCTCTATTTCCACTTCACAAGTGAAGTTTAAACCACCATCTTTCTCAATTCCTCTTTCAACTACCACTATCCAATCATCACCCAACGAATCAATCAGTACCCCTATCTCAACTGAAGTCATTCCTACCTACATCCCGTCAATAACCACGTCAATCATTCAGCCAAATGAACAATGTTCCTTCAACCTAATCTCCGATTCTCAAGTCTTTAGTATTGAGTCTATCTCCGAGGAGACAACCTCTGAACCTCTAGAGATCGTCACTCCTGAATCTCTCATGATCTCAGACACTCCAAAAGTGACATCTCCTACTGATCAACCAAGCAATCAACATCCTCCTACTGAGATCGTTCCATCTCAACAAACAACACCTGAGTTAAATTCTGCCAAGCCTGACCTTGCTTTAGTCATCTATTCTAAACCTCCTCCAACATCTTTTGAAGAATGCACAAGTCAATTTTATGACAAGGCATTAAGGAAGTTTGTGGACCTAAAAGCAGAACTTAACACAAGTACCAAGCCCATGGAACTTGAAAGATCTTGTCGAAACTTCCAGAAATGGTTGAGCAATGAGCTTACAAGAATTGTAAGCTTCTCAGATGCAACCATCAAAGATGGGATTCAACGGACAAAGGGAAGAGCAGAAGCTGAAGAACGGATCAGGATACTTCAGTTCTTGGCTGCAAAGCATAAAGAAGTTGAAGAAAAGGCTGCTGCGGAAGCAAGACTTCTTACAGAAAATACTGCTGAGGAAGCGAGGATAGCACAAGAAGCTGAAGCCATGAACAAGGCCAAGCAAGATGCTGCATTTGTCTCTACTTCTGATCCTGCTGTCAAGCGTTTAGAAGACACCATTGGAGAAATTAGAGAAGAACAACAAAAGTTCAGAGAAAGCTTTGAGGAACAAAGGACAGTTAATACTGAACTAAAAGGCTTGCTTCAGAAGATGTGGGACAAGATGTCCTCTGGAAGCACCTAATTCTTTTGTTTTTGTTGTCCTTCAGTCCTTAGATCCTTGTTTTTCACCCTTGCACCGCTTATCTTTTTGATCAATGACAAAAAGGGGGAGAAGTAATATAATATTTTGATTCCATAGTCAATCTCTGAAAAATGCTATTTACATGCTAACAGATAAAACTGTTATTTCTATTAGAGTATTTTTCTTTTCAGGTATTTTGATCCAAATTAAAGCCTTGTCAAGAAAAAGAAAATCAGAACTTTGCTGAAAAGAGAATCAAGACTAAGAGAGCTCATGATCTAGTAAAATCAGGGGGAGCCCCGAGCTCAGAGATTCATCAAGTCTAAAACTCAGGGGGAGCAATTCATACGAAGGATAAGCTATCTTTAGAATATGTTATTTTCCCTGCATTATATATATCAAAATTGTGTCATCAAAATACATAGTTTTGTCATCATCAAAAAGGGGGAGATTGTGAGAACAAGATTTGGTTCTGCAACTTTATTTCTAAGTTTTGATGATATCAAATTGTATTTCTATATGAACAATTTTATACAGCTTATAGTTGTTATTTGTGAGAACTTAACAAACATGTTATGCTTCCGTAAAATGGCGCGAACTCAATACTTAAAGGAAAATACTTCGCCTAAGAAGCAGAACTCAATACGAGATAATACAAAGTCCAGATGCTAATACAAAAGAAAAGGAGAACGAGTTTTGAAGATCTGAAGACATAGGTTCTGATAGAACGAAGTCCAGATGCTGAAGACTTGCGCTCTCTGATCAAGGTTCTGAAGACCTAATCAAAGTCTCTACTCATGCTTCAATTAGATACTATCAGAAGCCTCTGAAGATATGAAGACAACGCACCAAGCAAACAAGGTTCTGAAGACCAAGTGCTGAAGATTCTGAAGACGCTGTTCTGATGATCCGAAGACTAGAGAAACTCAAGAACCTAGCTAAGTTTTCCCTTCTTACTCATGCTCATGAAAAGCCTCTGAAGTCGAGAAGCCAAGAAGACAAAGCTACCTAGTACAGCTGTACCTTAATTCTAGCAAAGATATCTTGGTAACAGTGCAACTGTACAATCGAAGACAGAAAGCGCAACACGCAAAAGGTTTTATCTGTCCTCACGCTTCTAGCCGTCAGCCTACTTAGATATAATGATTACACTTCGACGGCTCTTTTCACACGGCTATAAAAGGAAGCAAAAGACTTGAAGAAAGATACACACAAACGCTACAGCAACACTATCTCTTTCTGAAATCTTTCTTAAGTCATTCTGGTCAAAAAACATGTTTACATTTTCAGCTTGTATAGAAACACTTTTCTGTAAACGTAACTTGTTCAAACTTAGTTTTGTGTTCCTTGAGAAAAACCTTGTGGTGGTATTTCTTGAGAAGTCTAAGTCGTGTGTCTTAGAGGTTGTTCCTTGAGTAAGACCTGTGAGGTTGTATTACTTGAGAAGTCTAAAACTTGTGAATTTTAGAGGTTATGTTAGTAACTAGCAGTTTGGCTCGTGCATTGTACTGATTTGATTGAATAGTGGACTAAGACCTTGTTGAGAGAGGCGAAATCACCTTGGCGGGTGGACTAGACTAACTTGAGGGTTTCTCAAGTGAACTAGTATAAACATAACTTGTTCATCACTTGATTCTCAACATAGGTCACTACCATTAAAACGAAAGGATTTCTAAAAGGAATTTATTTTTAAGAAACAAGTTTATTTGAAAAACCAATTCAAACCCCCCCCCCCCCCTGTCTTGTGTTTTTCACTCCTTCAAAGGATTCCTTGCAAGCCTCTAAAGATCAGTATGAATGTAATCAAGGGATCCATGTGTTATTTGTTTACCTTTGTTAAACTTCATTCTACAGGATTTACTAAATACACAAGGTTCACAAAACTCCAGTTTTCGGCATTATCACCACACAGTAGATTTTGTTTCGACAATTCGACCAGACCTCTTTCAATGACATGGTCAACTCTCTTGTGCCATAGCTCAGTCTTCAACACAGGTTTTGTGTATGCCACATCTACTTAACCACTTATAACCTCAACCTCAAGGGTATACAAGCCTTGTTTATTCACGCCTCTCAAGACTTCCTTTGACCTCTTCAATACCCTTAGAATATTTTGCTCTCCTTTGAAAACCTATTCTTTCTTGTCGAATTCACCAAGAGAAATCAAATTCCTCTTAAGATCGGGTACATACCTAACATCAGTCAATAGCCTTATTGACTCATCATGGAGCCTGAATCTCACAGATCCAATACCTGCAATTTTGCAAGCTTTGTTGTTTCCCAGCAACACTGATCCACCATCTTGATCACACAATTCCTAAAACATATCTTTGTTTGGAGTCATGGGCCTAGTACACCCTGAATCCATAATCCATTCCTTGCTAGAGTCGTTGCTTGAAACCACCAAAACATCAGATGATTCGTAAACATCTTTCACAGTGGTTACATTACCATTATCCTTTCCACCATGATTGTTTAGACGATCGGGGAATAATTTTCTCGTATGACCCTCCTTACAACGATAACACTTAATAGTAGGAGCATTGGCGCCTTAAGAATTCTATAGAACTTTTCCCTTCTTCTTTCCAAACCTACCATCTTTCTTCAAGAAAATCCCCTTAATGGATAAACCTTCACCAATATAAGATGACTTATGCTTGTTTCGTATGTTCAAATCCTTAGAGTACAAGGTATATTGAATATATTTAAAGGTCAACGACTCTCTTCCATACAAGAGAGTGTCTTTGAAGTGAGCATGATACTTAGGTAAAGAGCATAACAACAACAACACTTGATCTTCATCATCAATCTTGACCTCGATATTCTCAAGATCAATAATCATCTTGTTGAACATATCCAGCTGCTCATCCAGGGCTTTGTCTTTACTCATCTTGAATGAATACAAAGCTTGCTTTAGGTAGAGACGATTAACCAACGATTTCGTCGTGTGCAAACCTTCAAGTTTCGTCCACACACCCACTGCAGTTTTCTCCTTTAAAACCTACCGGATAACCTTATCACCAAGGCTTAATACAATGTCATTGTGGGATTTTTCGACCATCTTTGTCTTCTCTTTCTCTGATAGGGTAGCATTCATCTTCTTTGATCCTTTCAACACTTCCAACAAACCTTATTGAACAAGAAGGGATTGCATCTTCAAGCGCCACAAATCAAAATCATTCACACCGATGAATTCCTCAATCTCATACTTTGTTGACGACATCTTCTTCTTCACACTCACCGCACCAATTTTTTGTGAATTGATGTCATCAAGAACAAACCAAAATATGAGATAAGGATTGAGTTTCTTAAATAAACACAAGAAACTCTATTAGGTTTTACAAAAGAGAGAAGAAGAAAAAGGAAGAAGAATAAGAATTGGTTAAAACTATTTTACTATTCACTTTCTCAATAAGGGTTCAAAGATTACAAGTGAATACCAATAATTAACCTCTCAACAACCTGAGAGAACTAGTATATTTATAGACTACTAAGCTAATTTAGGCTACAAGCTAACTTAACAATTGGGCTTACAACCAAGGCCCAATTCGACAATGTTAACTTAAACACAAATCTAACATATTTCGACAACATGCTTGAATAGACTTCGACTACATCATGCACAACTCCTGTCAAACCATGAAGTTACCCTTGTCGACACTAGAGTTCAATCCAAATACCACACTAGTGAAGAGTTCAAATTGGTATGCATTCTTTAGATCGAATCCGCAAGAATGGTTAACCCTAAATATGTCTGGTAATCTCAGTAGGCATGAGGAAGTGAGTTGGAAAGAAACTTGGGCCACTGCGTATCTGAGTATATGGCAATGGCGCAACAAGAGAATTTATGATGATGATTTTGTCATGCCTCATAACATGTTGTGTGAAATTCAATAGGACATACAACATTACACTAGAAGTAGTGACATGATAAACATAAGATCCATGAAGATAAAAACTAAGGTTTATATCAAATGGGAACCACCTGAGCACAATTGGCTGACTCTTAATACATATGGATCGATGCAGTAGAGCAAGATGTAAGAAGGCTAATTGACATGCTGATGGATTGGCTAAACTAGGAGCTTATATAAAACGCAACTATCTATAATATAAGAAGTTACATTGTTGTGGTTAAACACAAAAATCCAACCATATTGTTAGCAAATTAAATGTCAACTAGAAATTACCACCTTGGTTAGCCACTTTAATGCCTTATCCGACCAAAAAGCAATATCTTTGCTTTATTTCTAGTTATTATTCTAACTATTATATCAAGGCATTGTGTTGGTAAACCAACCCTGAACCTTTTGCAGAGAAAACATCTTTTCCAATTTTTTTGTCTTTTACAATCTGCCACGTCTTCTAATTTTTGAAATTCCCTTCTATCTCTTGCTCCATCATATCTTTCTCTTTCTCTTGCCTCTTCTTCTTTTCCCAATCAGACTCTTTCTTTTTCTCTGTCGTCTTCATCTTTTCCGAATCCGAAAATCAATTTATATTACTCTTTCTCTTCCATCTTCATCTTCATTAATAGTATCTTCATCTTCATGATGGTTTAGATAAAGGTAGGTGGAGTTGGGGTTTGGAACGTTGATGAATATGGAAGGTTGGTTAGGGCTATGAGCGAGATTTATGGGTTTGGGAAATACACGGTTGGTTACCCAACATATGAATGAAGAAGGCAGTTTAGAAAATACACGACTGGTTACTCAACTATCATGTAAGCTATTATTCCTTTTGTGTGTTCACGGTGCTTTCAGATTTGGATGAATTGATATCAATCGATGTAGGAATTTGTGTGTATTGGTTTCTCTTTTCTTTTTCTACCCTGGAAAATTATTAGCGACAACATTGTTTCTGTAGCCTAGATTTGTATTGTTTATTATAGGTTTTAGCTTTGGCTGCAATGATGCAGGTTTTGACTTTGGCTACTGTATCAGCAGGTGTAACAGTTGCAAGTGTATTAGTTTTAGAGTTCAATTTTGTGTGTGATATATTTTCAATTATATGGATAATCCCAAGTGCTATAAATAAAATTGTATGGTCCACTTTACAGCAGCAAGGAAACTTGACAGCTTTGGCGTAAGTACTAATCTAATGACAACAATGGATAACAACTTTGACGTAAGTACTATTTTAATTCATGAGTTTATATATTGGGTTTTTGTTTTAGTTTTGATTTGGTTTGTGGTATATATGAAATGGGAACTACTGAGTGGAGATCCGCCAAGAGTCCTACTTATTACAAGTGTAGGGATTATGCTCATGGATTGAAGGTATTGGTTAAGAAAGCATGGTTATTAGTGTGATGTGGCATTGTTGTTGTTTTGGTTTTGGTAGTTGAATAACTTTCTGAATCACTTTTTATTGTTTCTTTATGTTAATGCCAATTAATCATGGTTTCAATTTTTTGTAGTGCTAGCTTGCTATGGAAGATTGTATGTGTTCATAAATCACATCATGCTTGCTCTTTGCAGCATAAGATGTTTTACTATAAAATGAAAAAAGGTTATTCAACTTCTGATAGAGGGTTACTTGATCCAGAATTCAATATGTAACTTAGAAATAAATCCATTTACAGTTTTCATCAAAGAGTCTTAAGCTTTTGGGATAGTTGGTCATTGACATATCAAGCTTTTGACTAAGTTGTGATGAGTTTGTTCCTTGCTGCTTCCGTTTTCTGAATAAGATTTTACAGTAGAATGTGTTTTAATATTGATGGTTGAGTAAATTATTTGTATACTCGTGTATTTAGGATTTGAAATAACTTATCAAAATGGATATTGGATTTTCCTTATTTATCGTGAAGACTTCTTCTTTTAAGTGATTTATCTTGTTGTTGAGAATAATTGCATTACGATCTTTGTTTTTGTTTAATTGGCTTTTCCTAAAGGTTTGTTTCTATAAACTTCTGACTTCTAATTTGTTCAATCACTATTGCAGCTAGCATCGTGTGTTGAAGTTGGACTTCCAGCACTTATTGTTATGGTTTTCATCTCTCAGGAAAGTACACTAATTTTAAATCCAAGGTTTCCTTTTCTCAAATTTTGATTCTAATTTTAAAAGTCTTTATCGTTTTCAATTTTATCGCAGTATCTATTGGAATTCAGCCACAACCTATAGAGAATTCCTATTCAATCTTGATCTCAAGATTGTTAACAATCACACAATAGTAATGAAAAGAAAAGGTTTGAAAGAAAGAAAGAAAACAATAGTGTTGGAGAAGAAGATGAAAAATTTTGTCGAGTTCTCTCTCTGCCCACAAACTGTGGAATTCTCTTATTACACTTGCAACTGCAAACTGTGAATACAATGTCATGAATTTTTACAAAATAAGGGTTTCTCTATATTTATAGATTTAGGTTAACTTGCACCCCAAGGCAAAGCCCAAAATAGCTAACATTACTAAAATAGGCCTAAGTCAAAATCCTGTGTGAAGCAACTTGCTTCGATACTTCGACACACTATTACAACTCGACACACACACATTAGGATAATTGGACTAATCATTTTTTTTGTCGAGCTACACTGCTTTGACACAAGGAATTACAACTCAACAGTATCTTCACCGTTATATAAAATATTTGATGCGCTCACAAATTTTTGTGTTTGTTTTAAAACCTAATTTTGTTCGTCTAATTTGTGTGTTTAACATCTGCCACTAACTTCTGTTGTCATTTGTAAAAAAGTGTTATCATTTGGCATGAAATATTTTCTGCTGATATTATTATATTTAAAGTTCATATGTTATAGTATTATATATTATATATTCTGCATAGAGTAAAGAGATTAACAATTTTCTCTGCAAATGACTGATTACAGCCTCTATCGATATTTATTCGTGCACATTTATCACAAAATGATCAAAATATTTACTGATTACATTGCCACTTGCTTGCTTTTTTGTTGGATGGTTCTTAAGAGTATTGGTTACAAAACAGTACTAGTAGATGGCCTACCTTTTGATCATAAGAAGGTGAAGGAATAATGAGTTTTCATAATTTAATCACTTTTAGTTCATACTATTGTAGAAATTTTCGTTGGTTTCTAAATAGTATTCCACCTTTTTTTCACCAGGATATGATTTGTTTAATTTTTGGGACTCATGTTTAATTTAAAAATAATATTTAGGCTAAAATACAGTTTTGGTCCCCCTGTTTTGTCAAATTCACGAAAATAGTCCCCCTGTTTATTTTTTAAACAGCTTTGGTCCCCCTAGCTCACTCATCATAAAAAACACGTTGATGTGGCAATTTTTTTAAATATGTGGATGCTCAATGCTTACGTGGCAATACCCATGTGTAATATTTTCATTAATGAATATTTTTATAAAATGAAACTTAAATTTTAATTAAATTGTACTATTTTCTAAATTAAAACTTATCCATGTGATACCCATGTGCAATACCCATTTTCATTGAAACTTATCCAAGCGAAGAACAGAAGTTGGGAACGAAGAACAGAAGTTGGGAACGAAATGAAGAACATAAGTGAACGAAGAACAGAAGTGAACGGAGAACGAAGCGTAACAAGAAGGTTGAAGAATCACTAGGTATTATCTGATTTGTTGATGTTGTTGTTCCTTAACCCTAACTTCAAATTCCTAACTTTGTTGTTGTTGTTGTTCTCTGATTTTATTCTGAATCAGCTTTGGAATGTCAATCCCTAACTTCAAAGCTAAACCCTCAACTTGGACAAAGGAAGATCCAAAATTTTGTACAAGGTGTGTATATGTGATTTCTGATGTTTGCTGTAAAGTATGATGTTAATTGTAATTTCTGATGTTAACTGTGTAATTTGTAGTTTGTGTTGTTCTGCCACAATATATGTTCTGCCACAATATATTAACTGTGTAATTTCTGATGTTCTGCCACAATATATGTTCTTCCACAATATATTAACTGTGTAATTTCTAATGTTCTGCCACAATATATGTTCTGATATGCTATGTAATTTGTGTTGTTATTTGTTCCTTTTGTTTTGGTGTAGGCCAGCTTAGATAAACACAATTAAACTTAGAATTAATCATGGAGGGAATTTATTTCATTATCCTTGCAAGTTATATGTAGATGGAAACGTAGATGAACTAAACTGGAAATGGGATGTCGATTTGATGTCTTATATGGAGATTTTTGAAGTAATTAAGTCATTGGGTTATGTAAGAGTCAAATGTATGTGGTACCATGATCCGAAGTTTTCACTTGAGCGTGGACTTAGGCCTATAAACAATGATAAAGATGTACTAAAATTTGGGGAAGATTTGGAAGGTTATGATTATGCTGATATCTATGTTGAGCATACAGTCGATGAACCCAGTGTTGTAACAGAAGATGAAGTAAGGGAGTATGTTGAAGCTCAACAAGAAACAATAGATGTTGACTCAGATGATGAAGTCGATCTTAAGGATAAGGACGAAGACAATGTTGGGGAGATGGATGAAGTTCATACTGAGCAGAGAGATGGAGTTGAGGGTGAGCAAAGTGAGGAAGATGAAGATTGAGTCCAAGATGATAGTGATGATCCAGATGATAGTAAATTCAATGAGCTAGATAAAGATGATTGGGATTGGACACATGAATTTCCTAGCCATACATTCATGCAAAAAGCCAAAGCTAATGATGCAAAGAATGTCTCTCAAACACAAGAACCAACAAAAGCATCTGATTTTGATGAAGGGAATGAGATTGACTCGGATGAAGTAGAAACTCCACAAGGAAGTGAAGAAGAATCTGATGAGCATAAGTTTCCCAAATTTAGGATGCTTGATCTTGGTGAGGTGTTGAGGCTTGAGCTTGGAATGACATTTGTGACAAAGAAGTTTGTTAAAGATACTGTCAAGACATATGCAATGGAGAGGAAAAAAAACTTCCAATTCAAGAAAAATGATAGTAAAAGAATAGTTGTCAAGTGTGATAAAGAATGCCCTTTTCAAATGAGATTTAGTAAAAGGGTAGCCAACCAATTCTGGCAGTTGGTGAGTCTGACCGATGATCATACTTATCATAGGACTACCAAGAATAGGCAAGCTAAAACTGAGTGGTTAGCTAAGAGGATTATACCGCTCCTAAGACATACACCTGAAATGAGACCAAAAGGATTGATTGCAGAGTCACTTGAGAAGTGGGGTGTGAAGCTTTCATCGACTCAAGCCTATAGGGCCAAGACAAGAGCAATGGCGTTAATTCAAGGTGCTGAGACTGAGTAGTATTCTAACTTGACGAATTATGCTGAGGAATTGAGGAGATATAATCCTAATAGTGCAATGATTATTAAGTGTGGTATGTCTGATATTAGACCTGTTTTCGAGCGAATATATGTATGTTTTGAGGCGTGCAAAGCTGCATTCGCATATACTTGCAGGCCTTTAATTAGTCTGGACGCATGTTTCTTGAAGGGTGAGTATGGTGGTCAGTTAATGGCAGTAGTTGGGAAAGATGTAAATAATCAAATTTATTCGATTGCTTACACTGTGGTTGAAGTGGATACAAGAGACTCGTGGCAATGGTTTTTGGATCTATTACTAGAAGATCTGAATAATTTGTTGGAAAGGTCTTATGGTTTCATTTCAGACCAACAGAAGGTATACAACTCTTACATATTTTTTGTTTGTTAATTTTGGGTGTTATGGTTTCATGGTTTCATTTCTCATGGTTTCATTTCTTATGGTTTCATGGTTTCATTTCTTATGGTTTCATGTCATTCCAGCTTATGGTTTTATGGTTTCATTTCTTATGGTTTTATGGTTTCATTTCTTATGGTTTCATGTCATTCCAGCTTATGATTTTATGGTTTCATTTCTTATTAAATCTGTTATGCGTTTGGTTCCAGCTATTGCTAACCTTGGACCAAATGTAGAACATAGATTGTGTGTTAAACATTTGTATGGGAATTGGAAGGAAAAGTATTCAGGTGTACACATGAAAAAGCTACTTTGGCAAGCAGCTAGAGCAACAGTTGTTCCGGATTGGGAAAGAGCTATGCAAAAGATAAAAGCTATAAGTGAGGATGCATGGAGAGACATGATGGAGATTCCACCTTCCATGTGGACTAGGTCGGCATTCCGCACAGATAGTCATTGTGATTTGCAGGTGAATAACATGTGTGAAGCATTCAACATAGCTAGTTTAGAGTGCAGAGACAACCCCATCATTACTTTGCTTGAAGGAGGTAATGATGGGCATTCCGAAGAAGAAGAGAAATAAAGCTAATGACGAACCGAGTTCAATCAATGTATTACCAAGACATTCGACAACTGTAAAATGTAAGACATGTGGGAATTTCGGGCACAACTCGTGAACTTGCAAAGGAAAAATAGCGGCGGACCGACGATTTCCCAAAGGAGGTAACAAGGCAAAGAAGCAAAATAAAGGTAACAAGGCAGAGAAGCAAAAGAAAGGTCCGACAAAAGAACCACCAACCGTGTTGACACAGGGCTCACAAGCGCCACAAACACAAGACTGAAGTAGTGTTTTAGTTCACTTTTTAGAATAGGATTACAACTTTAATGTGTAACCTTTAATGTAAGATATGTAAGATGCTATCACTTTTTTTAAGAGGTTTACAACTTTAATGTGTAACCTTTAATGTAAGATGCTATAACTTTTTGGATGAATACCTTTTAAGGTGATAATATAACAGAACTATAAGTATTATGGACAAGTCTTATTAAATTATGTGACATAAGAATTATGGAATGTATACCTCAATGTATTACTGTGACAAAAGAATTATGGAATGTATCAAAACATTGTATCACAACAGAAAAATTATGTTATCACATTGTATTATGTTATCAATAAATTATGAATGGACAGAAGAATTATATCACAACATTGTCAAAAGTTACATTGTAAGATGTAGTCAGAATTGAACATAAGATATGTAAGAAGATATGTAAAAGTTACATTCTGCTATTATGTTTCACAGAAGACATGTAAGATGTAGTCACATTGTATCACAACAACAAAAGTATGAATGGACAGAAGAATTGTATTATGTTAACAACATAGGTACAATGTCACATTGTCACGTTGACAGAAGAACCAAAGTTACATTAAGACATTGATACATTGTCACATTGACAGAAGAACCAAAGTTACATTGTCAAAACATTGATACATTGTCAAAGTTACATTATCATAGAACATCAAATTAACACCAATAGAACTCAAACCTTACTACAATAACCTTACAAGATTAACCTCAACCTTACAACAATGACATCTAAACTTAAACAAATCCTTTTGTGATCAACATGATGATAAAAACCAAGATAGAATCAACAACATAATCAACAACTTGTTCTAACTTGTTCTTCTTCTTCATGTTATCATCATTCTTCTTTGTTAAACTATCTTTCTTCTTCAACTCATTAACCTTCTTCAAAAGCGAGTTAATCACTTCCTTTGACCGTTCCAAAATCTTGTCATCGTACCAATCAAAAAAAGAACAACCTTTCCTCCCTTGTAACTGAATGAAATAGATGATAAATCAGGGCTGCGGTTACCCAAAAATGTTCAGAAGATGAATTAACTAAAAATTAGGGTTTTATACGTACCTTGAACAACCCACAACCATAGAACCTCCTACCTGGATTCTCAGATGTCCATGCAGTAGCAAGTGGTGAATCCAACCCACAATAGCATTGGATCCTTCTCCTCCTAGAATGAGATGAAGAACTTGAAATTTCCACAGGCTCAGAACCCATTACACCAGACGAGATGAAACGAATGACAACGATGGTGAAGTGATAGAATGAGACGAAGACGAGATGAAACGAAGCTACAACGATGGAGAAGATGTTGTAATGAAGCTACAACGATGATGAGAAGCTGATGTAACGAAGCTACAACGATGATGAATATAAAACCTAAATTTCCTTTCTACAATAAACATTTAAAAAATAACATATTTTTTAATTTGTTTTTTTTAATTAAATAATGACATGGTCTGAAATTAAATCCACGTGTAAGCACTGAGCATCCACGTATTTAAAAAAAAATTGTCACATCAGTGTGTTATTTGTGATAAGTGAGGTAGGGGGACCAAAACTGTTTAAAAAATAAATAGGGAGACTATTTTCGTGAGTTTGATAAAACAGGGGACCAAAACTGTATTTTAGCCTAATATTTATATATGGGGAAAAATATTATGCTGGTTCAAATATTTTTATATGTGAAAAAAATTATAAATTTTACATTTATATTTTATAAATAATATTTATACGGGAGAAAAATTGTTGCTCTACTTACATTTCATCTTCTACATGTATATTTTTTAAAAAATAATAATGTGTATTGTTGATAAATGGGAAAATGTGTATTGTTGATATAAATATTTTTATAAACGGAAAAAATTCTACTGTTGATACAAATATTTTTCTAAACTGGAAAAAGTGTATTGTTGATACAAAATTTTCTATAAACGGAAAAAATTCTATTGTTGATAAAAATATTTTTATAAATGGGAAAAATATGTATTGTTGATATAAATATTTGTATAAATGAGAAAAATTCTATTGTTGATACAATTAATTTTATAAATGGAAAAAATGTGTATCTTTGATATAAATATTTTTATAAATGAAAAAAAAAAAACTTCAAAAAATATTTAACTTAAAAGAAAAATGTGCGTACCATGCCAGAACCCGTGCGTTGGTACCTGTGCGAACGCACGTGTATCCATACGTAAATCAAAATCTATCTTTCATTAAAAAATAATAAACTCTTTCGGTAAACAAATTATTTTTCTTTTTCACATTCTTATTATATTTTAAAAACAATTGCGCGTAACACATCAGTACACATACGAACGTACGGGTATCTAGAATAAAATTTGTGCAAACCTAGGGGTTATTATATTTTTTGTCTTATTCAAGAAAATAAAAGTAAGTATATTTAAAATAATGTAGAGATCCAAACACAGAAAAGATGTGTTATTTTTTAATTATTTATATTACTAATATTTTATTTTAAATTATTTGTAATTTAAGATAAAATATTTATTTTAAAAATTTGTCTTTCTTTTAAAAGGATTTATGTTAAAATTTACATATATATATATATATATATATATATATATATATATATATATATATATATATATATATATATATATATATATATTTCTTTCAAAAATAATAAACTCTTTTGAAAAAAAATTGTCTTTGTTTTTCATCCTTATTATATTTTAAAAACAAATACGTTTAATATATTAATACCCGTACGAATGTACAAATATTCGACTAATTGGCTGGTATGATTCTTGGCTTATGGATGTTCTTAAGGTGTATTTAGTAGACCTGGAGGGTAGTTCCATGAAAAGAGTATTGTTTGTATAGTTTGGGCCTAATCCTCATTGTAAATTAAACTCATTAAAAGAAGTTGTTGTTTTTTTTTGGTAAAAGGGAGTTGTTGAATTTAGATTATTTGAAACCAAGTTGTGTAAGAGACATAATTTAAGTTTTTATTGTCTCCTTGCCGACATCTGACCATAAATAGGTGTTTTGAGTTTGCAAACTAAATTTTGTAAAAATTCAGTTTAAAAATCGATTTACAATCAATTTCTTTTTTTTAAGTGGGTAAATGAGTTAATTCCCAAATTTTTATTTCCAATAAGAATTGTAATTCAGAGTTAATAATTTTTTTTAATTAGAGTCATTAGATGAGGTAGATTAAACTAAAAACTGAAAATTCAAAATTAAAAAAAAATATATATAGACTTAAATATACTTTTGATCTCTTATTTTAATTTTTTAATCTCTCTTTAAAAAAAAAAAAAATTTTTTCCCTCTATTCATTATTTTTTGGGATTGATAAAATACACATTGTGCATTTGGGGAATGTTGAAACCTTCCTGCAACGAAGCCATTTTATAACTAAACACACATCACTATCATCATCACATGTTTCCAACAAACAATTTTACATACACATGGCTCCACTAACTTCATTAATATCATCTAATAATCCATTAATTCTTAAGATGGCTGGTTTGTTTTGACTTTATTTAAAAATGATTTTTATAGTATAACATAATTTTGTGGAAAAAAATTTTACAAATTTTTTTTTTCATAAAAGCTATAAATAAAAATTTGGTTTGAATAGTTATTGTTAAAATGTTATTTTAGGTATTTTATTATTTTATTGAAAAAAATTTTGGATATCACAATTTCAAAAAATACTTAATTTTGAAGCTATTTTAAATAGCTTTTGATAAAAATCATTTTTGGAATATAGTTTTTTGAAAAAATTGTGATTTTGACTATGTTTTGAACTTTAATAATGTATATTAATGTTATAGAATATCAAAATTGGTCTTTTAATTTATAAAAAACAAATTTAAAAAAACTTATAATATTTTTAAAAACATTTTTATAGAATCCATTTTCAAAAATACAAAAAAAAAAAAATCATTTTTTTTTAAGTTAAAACAAACTGGTCTGTTGTCACATAACTCATATGTTGTTGTTGATTTTTCTTTCTCTTTTTCATGTGTTGTTTTAGCCTCCACTTCATCAACTAATTTCTCATTAATATCAGGTTTAATAAATTAGGTACTTGTGATGGTTTGTTTTTTTGTAGATCTTGTTTTTCTTCATGGACCAACTACTTGTTCTACCACATTTGCGTGTACGAAGGTAGAGGACACAGATGTAGGTGATATCAACAACCGAGCAATTGAGCATGTAGGTGCAATTCTATACCATCTGAACCATTGAGCATTTCATAGTTAAATGTTCTCAAATAAATATAAACCTTTATGTAGCATGAAATTCAACTCACCACCACAACACTACCACAACAAACCTCTATATCTAAGGCATTTTACTTTTGAGATCAGAGGCACAATTTCAAATCTCTCCATTCATCTTCTTCCTTCTTCTACCAAAACACAATGCTTGCAAATTACAATCATATACTCTTTTGCTTCTTGCTTCTTGCCATGGGTGATAGCACGTAATTTATTTTTATGATACTAACTATGAAGTACGGATACTTCAAAAACTCTGTCAAATCGTATCCGATATTTTGATACGGCGTCGATATGTATCGAAGGAGTATCCGAAATTATTTATTTGAAAAAATAAATAAATAAATTCTGATACGACGGCAATACAGTGCCGATTCTTCCCAATATGTGACCTTTCAATTTTTATTAAATTTTATTAATGACTCTACTTTTTTAACCGTCATTGCTTGTCATGTTTGATTCTTTCCTACTAATTCGCACCACTTTTAAGCAGTGTTCCAACTCTCATGCTTTTTTTTTTTAATTCTTATTGTTTAAAATTTAGTCATACGAATAATAACTTTTATTAAGCATCATATCTTATATATGTTTTTAATTCTTATAATATGTATTACATATACAGTTACATTTCTAATATTTAAAACTGATTAATATTAATCACGACTTTTATTAAGCATAAGTTTTGTAATTCCTATAGTATCCACAACTTTAAATCTTGCTTTATTCTAATATTCTTTTAAATATTCATATAATACGTGTTTTTATTATTTATACAATAAAGTTACTTTCTTTCCATTCTTAATATTTAAAATTTATTTATATTAATCATGACTTTTATCAATTATTTTTTTGATCTCAAAATGAAAGTCTTTTAAGATTATTGCACATTGATTAAGAAAAATAATAATTAAATAATTAAATGTAACAATTTTACAAAATTGTCCTTAATTACTATTGATTAATATAAAAATATAGAATGATATAATACCTTAAAAGTAGTTTAGACAATATTTATTAAGGGTAAAGTTGGTAAAAAATAATTAATGTTGTATTGAAAACTTAAAAAGACTCTTATTTTGGAACAATTTTTTTTGTTTTAAAAGATTTTTATTTTGGGAGAGAGGGAGTATAACTTTCCAATTCTCAATATTTCTTTTTATATGTGTATCTTAAACATATTGTATCTAGTTTTTTTTTTCAATTTGTAACGTATCGTTGTATCGGATACGTATCGTATCTGATACTTGTATCGTGTTCGTGCTTCATAGGTTAGTAATAGATGCATTTTTAAGACCATATATGATTTAGTGTTGATAACTTCTTCTGGATACTGCTCTGCATCTTTATACTATTAGAGAAGTAGTCTTCTTAGGCCTTTAGTTTTGTAGTATTGGGCCTGATAGTTGTTAGTTTGTTAGGTTCGTCTGTGTATTTAAACAGGGCTTTACATTCTTTTGGGGTATGTAACAGTGTACTGCATTTCTCTTTTACAATAATGAGAATTCACATTCAGATTCATAACATTGTAATATGGTATCAGATCCTGGTTGTCCAACAACAAATTAATCCGGTTGCTACACCTACGGATACATCACCCTCTACCATTCTTGATGCCAACAACAACACTGCAAGGGTTAAGGGAAAAACAACCTCCAAAACTTCTATGATATGTACTCACTGCAAGAAAAACAATCACACCATCGACAACTGCTACTTCAAGCACGGTTTCCCTCCAGGCTACAGAAACAGGGCCACCAAAACTACTTTAGAGGTCAAAACAACTCAACTTCATGACAAAGAAGGAGTTCTTTCTAAAGAAGATTACCAACATCTTCTCCTGCTTCTACAACAATCCAAGAAAGATCACCAAAATACCAAGCAAGACAAGGCTACACCTTCTGATAATGCTTTGATTTCAGGTATTGTCCAAACATGTAATATCCTTCTTGATCATTCTACTTGGATACTTGATTATGGTGTTTCCCACCATGTTTGTCCTTACATACACTGTTTCCATAATATTCATGCTATCCAACCTGTTCCTATATACTTACCTAATGGCACATGTATTAATGCTCAATTTTCTGGCACAATCATATTTGATACTAACTTTCATCTTGAGCATGTTTTTTACATACCTAAGTTTAAATTTAATCTCATATCCATATCTAAGATATGCAATAACTCTCACTATACCATTTCATTCTTACATAATTCCTGTCATATACAAGATGTGTCTACCATGGAGATGATTGGACATGTGACTCAACATCATAGTCTTTACATTCTGCACAAACATCCTTTACAACTAGATATTCATAATATTGCTTGTAATGCTGTTAGTTCTAGTATCCCTCATAGTGTTCACCCACAAACCCCAAATAATATTGCCTTATAGCATCATAGACTAGGTCACCCATCTAATGAAGTTTTACAACATATGTCTCAAAAAATTTCTGACATTACTTATAGTAAGATTTCCCCTTGTAATACTTACCATTTGGCTAAACAATGCAAACTATCATTTCCTTTAAGCACATCTATAACTTCTGATTGCTTTGATTTGATACATATGGACATATGGGGTCCCATTTATGTTCCTTCTTTGGATGGTTTCCATTATTTCTTAACTATTGGATTACACTAGATAATACTTGGACTATCTTAATGCATAGCAAGGCTGACACTAGAAACTCATGTTAAAAACTTTGTTGCTTATGCTCAAACTCAATTTAATTGTAAAATTAAAACTATTAGAAGTGATAATGGTAGTGAATTTGTCATGCCTTCTTATTATGTTAATCTTGGTATTACTCATCAAAGGAGTTGTGTGGAAACACCTCAACAAAACTCCATTGTTGAACGGAAACATAAGCATCTTTTAAATGTCACTAGGTCTCTATTATTTCAATCTCACTTGCCAAAATGTTTTTGGCCTTATTCTCTTTGTCATGCTACATACTTGATTAATAGGCTTGTTAGTCCTACCATACAAAACAATACTCCTTATGACCTTCTCTTTAACGCCCCTCCTACATTTAATAACCTTAAAATATTTGGATGCCTTGTCTATGCATCAACCCTCACTAGACATAGAGACAAACTAGACCCTCGTGCTACAAAATGTGTTTTCTTAGGCTTTCCTACAGGTATGAAAGGATTTCTGTTGTTTGACCATTACCACTAGAGCTGTGTTCACCTCTAGAAATTGCGTTTTCCATGAAACCATTTTTCCTTATACTCCCCTCCAACAGAAAAACTCTCACAATCACACTAGCTTAGATACTGATATATCTTCTATTCCCTTTATTTTTGATATAAATCCTTCTCCTGAAACCTCTACTGTTAATTCAAAATCCTCCCATCCCACAACATATTTCTATTAATGATAACACTCCCTAATCTCTCTCCCATTCCTACACCACCTTCATCCCCTACTAATGACAATTCTCCTGCTTCAGAACATTCTCCCATAACTGCAGCTAGGACATCCACCAGAACTAGAACTGCCCCTGCTTACTTAAAGGATTTTGTTTGTAATACTGTTTTTCATAATGTTCACCATGATATTTCAAAACATGTTTCATATCATGCTATTTCTCCTGCACATTTTGCAATATATATCTGCTATTACTACTGCATGTGATCCCACATCATATAAAAAAGCCATCATATCTCCTCATTGGATCCAAGCCATGAATGATGAAATCAAGGCTCTCACCCAGAACAACACATGGTCGTTTGTAGCTCTGCCTCCAGGTAAGTAAGGCCATTGGCTGCAAATGGATTTACAAATCCAAATTCAATTCAGATGGCTCCTTGGAAAGGTATAAAGCAAGGTTAGTTGCTCAGGGCTTCAATCAAGTTCAAGGTATTTATTTCTTTGATACTTATTCTCCCGTTGCTAAACTGACCACAGTTAGACTCATACTTGCTATTGCGTCTTCTTTAAATTTGCATCTACATCAATTAGATGTTCATAATGCTTTCTTACATGGTGACTTAAGTGAAGAAGTATACATGACACTTCCAAAAGGCCTTACACCATCTTTTCCCAACCAAGTTTGTAAATTATTAAAATCTATATATGGTTTAAAACAGTCGAGCAGACAATGGTTTGCTAAACTGTCCAAAGTTTTGCTTGATAATCAGTTCATTCAACGCCCTTCTGACCATTTCTCTTTTATACATCAACACACTTCTAATTTCACATTCCTTCTTATCTATGTTGACGGCATTCTTTTTGCAGGTAACAATATAGATATAATCAACACAACAAAACAGCTACTGCATAATCATTTCCACATCAAGGACCTGGGGCACTCTCAAATATTTCTTAGGGCTTGAAGTTGCTAGAACCAAATCTGGAATCAATCTAAATCAGCGCAAATATACTTTGGATATTCTCTCAAACATTGGACTGCTTGGATGCAAACCTGCTACTACAACCAATGGCTCGTGACACAAAGCTAACAACAACTGATGGTATTCCTATGCAAGAACCCACCAAATATCGTAAACTCGTGGGACAACTCATCTACCTCCTGAATACTATACCAGACATATCATATTCAGTTCAACAACTGAGTCAGCACATGAGTCAACCTACAGATATTTATTTCAAGGCTGCTTTACGGGTTCTTCGTTATCTCAAATCATCCCCTGCTCAAGGTCTCTTTTTCCCCAACAATTCCACCCTTCAATTAAAGGCTTTCTCTTATTCGGATTGGGGCCACCTGCCCCGACACACGCAAATCCATAACTGGTTTCTGCATCTATCTAGGCGATTCTTTGATATCATGGAAATCCAAGAAATAACCAACAGTCTCCCGTAGTTCTATTGAAGCGAGTATCGCGCCATGGCATCCACGGTTTGTGAGATACAATGGCTCACGCATATTCTTACTGCTGTCAAAGTTCCTTTCAAGACTCCTGTTGTGTTATATTGTGATAATACCTCCGCTATTCATATTGCTAACAATTTGTCATTTCACGAAAGAACCAAACATATCGACATTGACTGCCACCTTGTTCGTGAGAAACTACAGCAGGGACTTTTCCATTTACTTCCTGTCAAATCTTTTCAGCAAATTGCAGACATTTTAACCAAACCTTTAGATGTTTCTGTTTTTTTATCCAATATTAGTAAGCTTGGCCTACATTGTATCTGTCTTCCAGCTTATGGGGGGTATTAGAGAAGTAGTCTTATTGGGCCTTTAGATTTGTAGTATTGGGCCTGATAGTTGTTAGTTTGTTAGGTTCGTCTGTGTATTTAAACAGGGCTTTACATTCTTTTGGGGTATGTAACAGTGTACTGCATTTCTCTTTTACAATAATGAGAATTCACATTCAGATTCATAACATTGTAATATATACTGCTATGTAACAAACACCTTTTAAAGGACATGTTTGTTTGTAGTGTAGGAATTATTTATTCCTACAAGCTTATTCTTATATACACCTGTTAAAATATTACTAAATGGAAAGAGAGGGTTTTTTTTTATACAAGCTTTCTCGTCTTGCATTTTCTTTTCTTGTTTGAGATGAACTTTCAAAGAAAAACTTATTGTATTTTTTTTCTTAAATCCATGTTTTCTCTGTATTTAAAAACCTGTGTAAAATAATCTCAAAGAAAAGTATAGCTTAGATGGTAAACCGAGGATAGTTTGAACAAAGGATTTGAGTTCGTTTCAGTTTGGTCACAATTTTGACTTTATGTGAAGAGTATTGGTTGAATTGTTTTAATTAGGGAATATACTTTTAAAGAAAATAGTTTCTCAAAAGAAAATATTTTTAATTCATGATATAAGCTTCTCAATAAAAATTTGGTATTATTGTCGTTGATTTTTTTTAAAAAACAACCATGTTTTTAAAAAAGATGCAAAATAACCAATTTTTTAGAAAAAAATACCAAATCATGCTTCAAACAAAAAAAAATCGCCTCTAAGAGGAGGCGTCATAGACATTGGCGCATGCACTTATGTATTGGCCTAAGATGCCATAGGCTATGACACATGCATTTATGTCATGTCACTGCCTGTGGACCATGCATGCATCGTTTAGGAGCATGCGTCATAGCCAGTGGTTATTGCATTGTTTTTGTTTTTTTTTTATATATAATTCATTCCCTCCCCTCTATTTTCCACCCATCTTCTAATTCACTCCTTCAATTTTTCTTCAAAATGACGTGTAATATTATCATGAGAAATGCCAATTTGATTTATTCAGCAGTAAAACCTTCGATGAAGATCCGTCTCTGGAACACGGAGACTTTCGAGCATCTTCAGAGGAGTTTGATATGTTGGTTAGATGGAGACATTGACGACGGTAAAAAGTTCAAATGAATTTAAATGCTTGTTACGGTGTACAACAACAATGGAGAAAGTCGTATCTGGGAGTTAGTTAAACCTGATAGTGATTGTTGTATTATGATGCATAGTTTGGAGGAAATTGTCCTGATGATTGTAATCGCATAAATGTGTTGTTTAGTCGTTGTATTAGTTTTTCTTGTTATCTAGTTGTTGTTTAAATTGTTGCAATCGAATGTTGTGATCTTTATGATAAAACAGTTACATAAAATGAACTACATATAAAATGCAGGACTAAAAGTTTATTGTTGAATTATGTTGTGGAGCTTGCTCCAACATTGGGACAGTTTGTACGATTGTGTCCGGGCTGATAGCATGAACTACATAATCCAACCATTTTTTTCTCCGTATCCATTTCGGTTATAATACGCGTGCTGTTAGGGCGACCATTTTTATTTCTTCGCATATTTTCATTGTGCCAAACTATGTCCCCTTGATATGCAGGCCAATAATCCCCCTTTGCTACAACCGAAAAGCTATTGTTGTACACATTGCATAAGTTTATGACTTTGTAAACGACAGATAGTAAGTTGGAAGGGTCCTACCGAGCATGTAAATATGTCGCTATGACATGGGAACACGACATACCGAAGGCTTGGAACTTTCTGCAATCGCACTAACCTCTATCTAGTTTGACTCGATAGTATACCCTTGGCCTCCCCTCATTATGGTCCACTGCCTCATCTACACTGAACCAACATTCACAACGGTCAAACATTGTGACCACGTGTGTGTTAGCTTTTCCAGCTTCCTCCTTAATAAATTTCATTGAAGTTTCACTAAACAACTGGCCCGATTGTAACATTGAACTCCATTTTGAACGTTTGATCTCAAATAGTGACCCTAACCTAAAATAGGTTGCTCTCACCAAAGCGGTTATCAATAGGTTTTAGATGCCTTTGAAGACAAAGTTCATTGATTCCACGAGATTTTTTGTCATAATGTGCCCCAGTCCACTTCTCCAATGGAATACTATCGATCCTGAAATTTTCTGGTACATACAACACATAATGGTGATTCTGATGTCTCAACATCAGAGTACAGAGTCATGACAGATGTTTTTACATCTTCAGACTGACAAAACAATTTATCCAACTGTAAATATGCAGAATTTTAAATGCAGAAAGATAAATAACATAGTTAATTGGTAACTAGTTCGGTGCAACATCACCTACATCTGGGGGCATCTAAGACAGGAAGGAAATCCACTATGATATCATTAGTTCAAAGCTAAACTCCCCCGTTTACAACTTCTCGCCTAATCACTACCTTGTACTACTTCTACCTAGAAATCACTAGCTAGATATGAGATCCCCCTCTCACTTCCTAACAACAAGTCATAATCCCAATGACCACGCCTCGAGAAACCAAAAAGAAAGGTGTACCCTCTTTCTACTACAATACTATGTCAAGACTCTAGACCAAGAACAATACTCGATTTTTCTTCAAATCTTCAAGCAAGAACAATACTCAACTCCTTTGCTTAAAAGCTTTAGAGTGAGAACAAAATACAACAAACAATATGTCTACCACAATGTATAAAAAGATACAAAGGGTGACTTACAAAGTCACACGAGACTCTCAAACCTAACACTACAAAACCACCCCTTATTTTTCACAAAAGTGAAAGTCGTATCATACATTAGGTCTAGGTCTTCTTTAAATTACCTTTAGACCTTGTGAGCTTGGGCTCTTGAGGCCTAATTCATCAGGAATTAGCTTGGAATCATAAGCATAATCTTATGCACAAAAATAGGAACAAAATACAAAGTTTTCTAAAAAGTCTCAACGATCCTTTTTCAGAAAACCATCACAATCTGTCAAAATAGAAGTTCCCACAATATCCCCCCTTGAATGACGCATACGTGTGAATTAAAACACACTCACAATTCTCACTGAAAATACCAAAATAGTCATGCCCTAACTTTCTGGTATAACATGTCCTGGAACATGTCACAACATCATGTAGAACATGATGTATGACTGTCATGGCAAGAACAACAAGTTCAACATCTTACTAACAGCATGTTGTTTTACCAAAATGCAGCCAATCCAAAAGTCACAGAACTTACAAATCCACCTTACTGCATCTACATTTCTCAATTTGATCTCTTTGGGGTAGTGTTTGAAAGAAGGTTCTGTTAATGCATATTCTGCATTAACAACCTTCTTCCGAAGCGTCTTTTATTTGATCTCTCGCATGAAATTTTAAGCGGTGTGTCTAATGGAGTAAACATGAATAAAAGGAGGATCTTGCCAGCCGTTATCAAGGTTTTTATAAGCATTCTCAATAGATGGATGTCTCTTAGAAATCAAGCATAACTTAGGTTGTTAAGCAACATGTAATCGAAGATTTTTGAAAAAAAAGCTTTATCCACCAGCAGTCTCCCGTTCAACCAGAGCGAAGGCGATTGGAAAAATATTATTGTTTCCATCTTGTTCTACTGCCATGAGTAATTTTCCTTTATATTTCGCGTACAACCATGTTCCATCTATTTGAATAATAGGTTTGCAGGACGCAAAACCTTTTATGCATGGCTCATACGCCCAGAAGAGTCAGTGGAATATTCCATTTCCACTGACATAAGTCCTGCCTAGGGTATATGTCGATAGTGTCTCCAAAATGGAAATAATCCTCAGTGCATAATGCTTAAGTGCCACAAGGTATTGTGGAAGTTCTTTGTATGAATTCTCCCAATTTCTGAATACTCGTTCAACCGCCTTAGTCCTAGCTATACATGCCTTCATGTACGAGGGAATAAAATTGTATCGTGTAATGATATGCAAAATTATTGTACTCACCTTCAATGAATGATCCTTGCTAATGACAGATAAAATTTCATCGCATATTAACTGAGAGTTGAGTTTGTGATGATCTTGCATCAGATTGGTGATTATGCAAGTGTAAGCTAGATTCATAAAACCTATCTACCAAAAATTTGTCCTCTTCCGATAAGTTGCTGTCAGACCTGAGGTATTTGATCGACCCACGCCAACGAGCTTCGTCATCATACTCGGGAGACATTATTGAAAATGCGTTAGATATGTCAGGACCCTCACACCAACCATCTTTGCCTTAGGAAAATACTATGAGACGCAAAACACCTTAGAAAAATGGTGGAAGACCTCGAAGGCAAGCGAATGCACCGGGGTGTGGAACCGATAGGCGTTACGATCGAGCTAGTCATTAAATTTCTATCAAATCGTTATGTAACTCTATTTAATGGAATAATATTATAATTTATTTATTTTCCACTTTATTTAATATAATCTTTATTGTTAAAATAATTAAAATAAAAAACCAAAACAATGCAATAGCCATTCACTATGGTGCATACTCCTAAAGGATGCATGCATGCGCCAGAGACAGTGACATGAAATGAATGCATGCGCCATAGACTATGTGTTTTAGGCTAAAACATGGATGCATGTGCCATAGGTAGTAGCATATTCTTTTGGAGGCGATTTTTTTTTTAAAACATAATTATTTTGATATTTTTCTGAATTTAAAAAAAAAACATGATTATTTTTTAAAAAAATCGTTGTCGGTTCTTATACACAATTTTTTATTATATAAGTTTGAATAAAGAAAATAGTTCTCTTAAATAAGATCTACCTTCGATTTTTACTATTAATAAAAATTGTAATTATAACTAAAAATATATATGTATAGCAGGATGAAATGCTAAGTTGACACTTAAATTACATCAACACCGTATATAAATATTTTTATATGTATCATTTGTGTTTATAAATAATTTTTTCCATGCTTTGGTTTTTGTGTCAAAGATAAAATGTTTGGAAAATTCCAAGCAACAAAAATGATATTTTGACACCCAACATTACACCTACACCCGTCCGTACAATGAACAGTATTGTCCGTACATGAACAGTGCGTATTTCCGTATAATGAATAATGGCGTCTGTACAATAAATAGTGTCGGCCGTACAATAAACAGTATTGTCCGTACATGAATAGTATCGTCCGTACAGTACGGACATACAGTATAGGTGTGAAAAATGGGTGTCAAGATAGCAAACATGTTCCAAGTAATAAGGATGACAATGGACTTTTGTTCCTCATATATTTTTATATCACATTTTTTCGAAGTGGATGAAGGTTTCAGATCACACTTTCTTAGGTGTCAATTCCACCTCATCTTATTTTTATATTAATCTAAATTCAATTCTATTGCTACGATTGATCATCTAATTTCCACACCGAATGGTCAGAGAAAAAATAATATATTTATGTTGAGTAACTAAATAAGACAAACATTTATCATTGATTTGTCATGTTTTATATATATATATATATATATATATATATATAATCAAATTGATTTTTAAGTAATTCTTTTCAAAAAAATTTAAAGAAAAAGTGAAGAAGCAAATGCATTTATGTAGATGCCTTGACCTACTCAACTAGAATTCGTATAAATACTTTATGTAACATTATAACAAACCTTTTATTCTTTATTCCCGGCGGAATAACAATCCATCACTATGAAATTCTATTTTATAAATGCAAGATCATAAATCTTTATAAAATATATTTAAAATAAAATATATATTTATTTTATCATAATTAAAATTTAATTATAAATCCTCGTGCATTCTCATTTTAGATCATTCGTTAACTATTGTCTAATAAAAATGTATTATAAAATTTTATATTTAACTTATAATAGATCTAAATAGCAATGCTGCTTTTGTAGTTTAAATATATAATACAGAAGTGACATTCATCTTTCAAGATCAAAACAGAGAGAGTATGCAGATTAGAACAAAGATATGTTTCTACTTCTTTTATTTATTATTTTATTTTATTTCATTTAAAAAAATGTTAAACTATAGTGTATGAATCAAAAGGAAAAAAAAAAAACAAAATGTATTAAAAGAAGGTTCAAATAGTTTTGTGATTACTGTAAGTTAGGAAATTTTTGAATTTAGTTTCTGTATTTTTATTTTGTTGATCTGAGTCCATATAACTCATTTTTTTTGTTGCCTTTAGTCATCGACGTTAGCTTTGTGTTAAAAAAAAGTTAACTGTGCAAACAGTGCATACGTGAAATCGGCTTATGTATGTTTTTCTTTTTTATCTGATGCACACGTGGAAGTCCATGTGGAGGAGCCTTGAAAAGAAGGACTAAATCCAAAAAAAAAAAACACCATTTTGCATTTTTCACTTCTTCTTCGTCTCTTCTTCCTTTCTCCTTCCTCTCTCAAAAACTTCAAAACCTAGTCCAGAATCAGTTATGACAACATCTTATGTTGGTGATGTCACTGAGTCTGAAATCCCATTTTGCAGTTGCAATAAAGCTATGAGAATGTTCATTTCAAACTCAACTGAAAACCCTAAAAGAAGATTATGGAAGTGTTCAAATTTGGGATTAGGTTGCAAGTTATTCATCTGGGATGATGAACTTGAACGCAGCACATCAAGTGAACACAAAAACTCAATTGGATGCAATTTCTCAGATGTAGTTCAGAAATTAGGGTACATCATTAAAGATCTTGAAGCTAGGAAAAAAGAGATGATGAAAATGAAGTTGGAAAATAAAAGGAAGAATGCCAAAATGTTTAAGCTTTTGTTGACTCTTTCATGGTGTCTTTTCTTTGCCTACCAAAAATGATAGTGATTCATGGAGTCTGTAATTTATTTTTTTGTTTTAGTCCCTATTAGAAGTTTGGTTGTTGAAATGCATCCTTGTAATGCTACATTATGAAATGTATCAAAAGTAATTTAATTTTTTATTTCCGTCCCTAAATGTTTGTTACTTATTGTTTTGCATCCCTGCTTAATGAAATGTTTGTAGTGCATCATTGGTTGTTAATGTTGTAGTACATAAAGGCATAAAAAAGTGATATCAAAATATAGGAAAGATGTAACACCCTTCTAAACTCCACGGAAAATATATAAATAAATCAGAGTAAATATCATGCATTTCACAAAAAGGGTGTCACCTGTATTTTCAAAACATCACAAACACCTGTCATGCTCAATCTTAAACTAATTTCATGCTTTTCAAGAACTTTCACATTAGCATGTAGCAGCGGATTTAATTCAATCATGATAGACATAAATAAAGTCTCATGCTCATCTTATTCATAATCAATACTTAGGCATAAAAGCCAATACTTCACACGATTCAAATAAACATAAAAACACAAAGTAGAGTACATAGTGTATCTCTCAACATAAACCGAAACGATCCCAGTGTTACATGATCAGAGCATGACTCGACCCAACATAAAAACAGAAACTAAATCAGCTACTCCAACGGCTACCTCGCGCTAGAAGCAACTCTACCCCTCGGTACCTGACGATGTCGTATAAAACATCATTCCAACAGAAGGGTGAGAATTTACATCATTATTGAAATCATAAGATAATAATTAATTTAAAGGCATACAAACATAATTATAATCATTCTCACACTTCAAAGTTTCATCAATAAAGTATTACTCAAGTAACCATACAATTCACCATTTCACCAATTCAACAAGTCACATACATACACATACTTCCATATAACAAACATACATGCAATGTGACTTGATGCAAGACTCAATGCAACTCATGCCATGTGGTACCAACACTTATTATTTTTCGGTTTTTACACTTAAACCGGGTTCGTCCCCTAGACCAATAACAAACAAAAGTCCGTCCCCTAAGCTTTCAAACCCTGCTCTAGGTTTGGGACAAGTCACTAACTCCCACGGAACTAGCAAGCATTGCCTCTTGACACAAATGATGCGTATGCAATCAACAACCATATGCAATTAAGACCATCCCCTAATCTTAATATCATGCATATCTCCAATAATTTATCACACTTGAATTACCACACAATTGCACACAGACACATTTGCATAATCAAGGTACTCATACTTTAAGCATCATCACCACAATTAGCAAATACTCCCTCCGGTCCTTTTTATAAGAAACAATTTGTAAAAAAAAATTGGTCCTTTTTATAAGAAACACTCTTTAAATTAAAATTTAATTCAATACATAATTCCATTTGTACCCTTATTAAATAAAATCAAATAACCCATTTCAATGTAAATGCATTAGTCACATAGACATATTCCCCATGCAAAAAATTGGAGGGAAAGTTGCAAATTGATGTGAACATTGTATAGTGCAGCTATTTGTGGTATTACTCCAGATTTATGTGACCTCCCATCCTCCCTCAAGCTCAACAATAAATGACATATAGCCTTCCTTTGTTCATTTGTTAGAAATCTACGCTTTTTTGAATTGCTTTGACTTATCAATGAGTCTGCATAATTAATAAAATTGTGATGGAAGAGTTTGAGAATTAACTTATGGTGATAAGTTTGCTTACGAAAATATCAAGCTATACCGTACCAAACCAAGTGACATTGTGTGCTTTTGTCACTAATAATATAATTTCATGCATGTATTTACATCAGTAAACATGATAATGTTCATACAGTGGCTCATCTTTGAATGCATATATGTATTTCATGTCATTGTATATAATTTCATGGCACTGATAAATAATATCAAGGCATGCATGTATTTCACATGTTCATGTTTTAATATAAATAGAAACTGAACAAAATTTCACATGTATTTCATGATTTACAAACTCCTTGTATTTACCTTACCATTTAGAAAATGAATAAAATTTGTAGATGGAAAGTTCAAACAAAATACACATGTAATTGAAACAAATATGACTAGAAATTAAAATAAGAAAAGAAAATAAAATGACAGTGTCACTGTTATTGTTTGAAATAATTACTCACCATTTCCAATTGAGAAAGAATCACAATTGCTTATTTCTTCTTGAGGAGAAAAATTTTGATTTATGTTACCTTCAACATTGAGATATGGGAAATGAGTTAACTCAAACTCAAATTCAGGTGCTTCTATATTTGATGGTACAACTTGGTTTATGTTATCTGCAACAGTGAGATGTGATGGATTATTTTGCTCAAACTCAAATTGATGTGTTTCTATAGTTGATGGTGCAATAGTCTCTCATTTAGAAGATGATTCTTCATCTGTAAAAGTGAAAGCAACATTTAAATCTATGTCAAAAGGCTTTTTTTTTATCATGAATGAAAGAAATATGAAAAGCTCAATCTCTTTATATAGAGAATGATTGAATGTATAGAGTTTTTTTCCTAATGATTCAAAATTTAACATGTGAAGTATCTCAAAATTTGGTGGTAAATTGTTGGTATAAAATGGTGGGAAAACCAAATTTGCAAAAGTTGTTTTTGTAAAATCTGAATTCAACGTGTGAACTTTAAGTAGCACTAATGTGAATTAAGTATTGGAATTAGTATTATTCTTGTGAAAAGGAAAAGATACTATTGAAATTAAGCATAGTGGTTTATTTATAATTACAAGAAACTAGATTAATTTTTTAAGGCTAGTTTTGGAATAAAATAATAAGTTCTAGAATTATTAATTAAAAAAATTAGTTTTCTTGGTCTGTGTGATTTTTTCAAATTGTTCCTTATAAAAAGGACCGGAGGGATAATACACAAAGATCGACTCGATCCAATCACAATTCACAAAACACAATTACCGATTAAATATAGAATAATTAATCACTCACCAATAATTGAATTCAATATTCAATAAAATTCCATTATTCAATAAATAATAGTCAATATTTAATTAAATAATTAATATTTAAATAAATAACCAATATTAAATAAAAAAATCAATATTAAATAAATAATCAATATTAAATAAATAGTCAATAATTATCTCAATATTTAATAAATAATAATCGATATTTAAATAAATAATTAATATCTAATCAAATGATTAAGAATTAAATAAATAGTCAATATCTAAATAAATAATCAATTTTTGAATAAAGTTTCATTAATTAATAAAGTTCAATATTTCGAATAAATATTTACTATTTAATATATATAGTAATTAATAAATAGTTAGTAATTTAAATAAATATTTTAAAACCAAACCATGTATATATATTTTTTGTTTTGATTAAATGCTACAACATATATTAAAGAACTATCCTAACCACCCTAGAATTGATTTCCTGCGCTGCAGACCTATATAGGGTTTACATTGCCATGTTTTCTTTTATTATATACTAGCGTCCAAACGGACACTCTCGTGCCCATTTGTCCGTTTTTTTAATACGCACACATGTTAAAATATAAATAAATATTTTTTATTTAATTTTTATTTTAATTTAAGTTATTTTTGTAATAAACTTTATAATATGCACCCTTATGTTTATCTGTCTGTTTTTTTTCCAATGCGTACATGCAAAAAATTATAAATTACATTTTTTTTATTAACTTTTGTTTTAACTTAATTATTTGTCAGCTTAAATAAATGTATAGAGTATGATACATTTGTTTTACATTCTATTTTAATTTTAATTTCTCTCTAAGTGAGATAAATATTCACAAATATTAAAAATTAACTTCTTCTATACAAAAGATACAAAAAAAAAAAAAAACATGTTAGCATCATAAAAAAAAAACTTAATAAAAAGAGACAGATTGTAATATGGGAGGCAATGAATGTGTGCTTTAAAATCTAATAACAGTTTTGTTTTCAGCCTTTAACAATTTTATGGTGAGTAATGTTCTTTTAAGATGCATTTACAAAGACTGATATAGGTGTATAACAACGTGAGTTTAAGTTGACAAAATTTTCAACTTAATTGATTACCTAAACATATACCGGATACCTCATGTTTGCAACTTAATCTCCACTTGTACGTAGTTATTTCTCTCATGCTATCTTCGTAAACTAATCCATTAAACCCTCAGTACCCCTATGACCCACCTATCAATACCCTCATAGGTGTATGGTACATCACATTCATGCTATCTTGGAGCATATTAATATCACCTTAATTGTAAAATATAAATCGTATTATTATTTTTATTTAATTTTAATTTTATTATTTATTATTTATAAAATAGTAGTAATAAATAATGGTGTAAAAGTTAATAAACCATCATATAACCATCATTTGTTAAAAAGAGAGGTTAGAATTTAAAATAAAAACCGAACAGAATATATTTGGAAGGAAAAAAAGGTTACACCACACTCATGTTTTGCCTTTATATATAGGTATAGATTAACGCTACAGGATATGTGGATAGATTAGCAATTATAATTTCCATTGCCATACCCTCTTATGATAGTTTGCTACAGCAAAGGTGAATTACCAAGGACAAGGTATCTTGCAATAAGTGCTATAAATAAAAACATCATGTATTAATTATAAATTATTTAAATTTTCATTAATAATTAAAATATTCGATATTCAATAAATATTCACTACTCAATAAATATCCAACAACCAATAACTATTTAATATTCAATAAATAATTCAATAATTTAATACTCCCTCCGTCCCAAAATATAAGAGAAAAAATTAAAAACACACTTATTAAGAAAAGTAAAAAGTATAATAGTTTGACTAAGATTTTGTTGAAAAAAATTGCTTTGAAAGATATAAAAACAATTCTAATTGGTTGTTAGTTATAAAAAAGATGAGAGAGAAATCAAATTAAATGCAACTTGCATTTAATTTTACCTTGAAAAAGATGAAAGTTATTTTTTTCTCTTATATTTTGGGACAAGAAAAATGCATTTTTTTCTCTTATATTTTGGGACGGAGGGAGTATATAATAATATTAAATAAAAATTAATATTGTAACTAATTATTTAGTATTATTCAGTATTTAATAAACATTTAAAAGTTAATAAACATTCCAATTAACAATTATATATATATATATATATATATATATATATATATATATATATATATATATATATATATGCTACAGTAATAATATAGGGTCACTTTTTCATTAGTCTAATTATAGCGCTACAGTATCATGGAGTATGATGTACTCCCATTTCACTTCCTCATAAATATATCGTTACAGGGAATACAGTAGGTTGAAAGGAACATATGTAATTCTGTTCTTTTTACATTATTATATTCTTAACAACTTTTTCATAATTAACCTCAACACTATTTCAATTTGTGCCCAACTCTGTAACAATTTTTTTTCAGCCAAATAGCATTGCTTCTAAGTTCTATCTTGAATTGAAAATCTAAAACCAAAGCGGTTCAGCATACGAAATAAGAAAACAATGCAAACATTGAGATTTAGAGAAAAAAAACGCAAAACGAGACCGAGTACCAACTTTGCAACTAAGTTCATTTTAATTGTACAAAACTCAATTGACTTTATCTGGCAGAGTTAACTTTTTCACTAACTGTCACAATTTCAACCACTTAACCTCTAATTGAAATTCATTTTAAATTTGACAGCCAATTAATAAAATCATGTCCATACTAACTTATCTTAACTAACTAAATCATGAAAATTACACTACTAGTTGCTCTCTCAATTTCACCAATATATATTAATTACAAATAAATTTAATTATCACATATTAAAGATTATCATCGAAACCTAACAATTACCAAATCATAAAAATTTAGAGGTTTTTTCCTAAACATATTTTTATCCATTATACACTATCAAACAATTCCAATAATCATATAAAAACTCACCCTTACCTTATTTTTAGATGATTTCTTAAGTTGAGATTTTGAGTTCCTCTTCTTCTCCACTCCTCTTCTTTTCTCTACACTTCTCTTGTTCCCACTTTCTCTCTTACTAACTTTCTACTCTCTTAAAACCCTAACTTTGTCTTTAAGCTATTGGTCTTAACCCAACCCATCTCACTTACTATTCACACACCACATCAAACTCAACTAATATCTAAAAATTCTACGTATTAGAATAAATCAATAATTTACTTAATTCAAATAAATCCAAACAAATCAATTATTTCAAATAAATTTAAACAAATCCATTCTTTCAAATAATTCAATATATCACATATTTCAATTAAATCAATTAAATCATATAAATTAAATAAATCAATTATTTTCAAATAAGTCCAATAAATCAATTAATCCAAATAACTCAAATAAATCAATTAATTTATATAAATCCAATAAATCAATTAATCCAAATAAATCAATTAATTTATATAAATCCAATAAATTAATTGATTTATATAAATAAAATAATTCATATAAATTCAATAAATCAAATAATTCATTTAATTCAAATAATTTAAATAAATTAAATAAATCACTTAATTCATAAAATTACTCAATTAATTAATATAAATAAATAATTACTAAAATTGGGGTGTTACAAAAGACACACCATACATAAACCAAAAGATGTCTTAAAATTACATATATCCAAAAGGCATATAAATTTGTCACATAGTACAACAAATACACACCAAATCATAATGGTGTGATATGTCTCAAAATTAAATAAAGCCAAAGAGCATAGACTTATGTCTAACAATACACTAAAGACACAACAACATATCCAAAAGGCATCAAATACACCATGATAACATGCTTATGGACCCTTGTCCACATCCATAGACTGTGATGGATTACTTCATTCTCCCTTTAGGTTTTTGCATCTAAGGACCCTTGTTATGTCACTTCTCTTCAACTCCAATTTTCTTGCAACTTGTGGTTTGGTGTTGAAACAGTATTAGGGGGGGTGTTTTTATCGTTTCCACAGGGATTGCCGATATTAGATGCTTGCCGTTCAATAGTTACAATGTTTTAAGTTCAAGAGTTTCAAATGGTTCTCGATTTCGGTTAACATTAACTGGTAGCAAAGAGTAAATTTGTGGCAAAGAGTTTGTAAGGTTTTTAGGAAAGCATGTTGTTAGCTCTTGGATTGGCTAGAATTTTGGTAAAACAAAGTTGTGCAATGTTGATGTCACATGGGTGATGTCTTAACATTGAGTCTTAACTTTGAATAATGTTATTTGTTTAAGTTGTTGAAGTTGTGAAGTCTGATGTCACATGCGATGTCATGACATCAGATATGCAGATCTATAAAACATCAGGTTTGAGATGTTTTTAGGGTTAAGCGTTTTAGCTGGATTTTGGAAGAGCTGGTAGAGTAATTGGATGCGAATATCTTGGAGGAGATATTTTCTGTTACAAACAGATTTGATGCAGATTTGTAGGAGTGTTTAAAGGCTGAAGATTTAAGAAGATTTTGAGAGAGAAAATCTGTTGAAGATTCAGTTTTAAATAACAAATCATGTCAGATATTGTAGGTGGTCCAAGACCAGATCAAATAGCTATATAAAGTGTATCAATCCTTTGAAGAAAGTAACGAAGAAAGAAAGCTAAAGACTGAGAGTCGTTTGAGTCTTCGTGTTTGTATTGTAAACCATTCTAGTGTGAATTGGTGTTGTTGTTTTGAGTTGTTCTTGATCAAAGCTGTGAAGCAGAATCAAGTTGTGTTTTTCAAAGTGTGTGACCTTTGAATTATATCACTGAAGTGATTTAGGGATTGAGTAGTGTTCTCATACTTAAGTGGACTCTTAGGTAGAAGGTTCATTAAGTAGTGATTAAGTTTAGAAGATGTCAACTGGGTTGTTGAGTCTGTAAATTTGATACTACTGATAGTGAAATTCATCCCTGGCTTGGTAGACCCCAGACGTAGGTAGTTAGACCGAGCTGGGTGAATAATTCTTTGTGTACTCTTCTGTTGTTTTACTTTGTCCATTGCAGAGTGTGTTGTTGTGACATCACACGTAACATCACATATCTGGTACCAGAATTTCAATTGGTATCAGAGCAGGCATCCTGCTCTGAATCTGGGTGAGATCTAGGGCTGATACTTTCTGGTAAAGATGGACAAGGAAGTTGGTGGATTTGTGAATAGACCCTCTATTTTGAATGGCTCTAATTATGATTATTGGAAGCCAAGGATGATTACCTTTTTAAAATCCTTGGATAGCAGGTCTTGGAAGGCTATCATAAAAGAATGGAAAACACCTGTTGTTGTTGAGAAAGATGATGCTGGGAAAGAAAAAGAAGGCAGCTCAAAACTGAAACCTGAAGAAGAATGGACCAAGGAAGAAGATGAGCTTGTCCTTGGTAATTCCAAAGCTTTAAATGCTATTTTCAATGGAGTTGATAAGAACATATTCAGGTTGATCAATACCTGTGAAGTTGCCAAGGAAGCTTGGGACATCTTGAAGACTACTCATGAAGGAACTTCAAAGGTTAAGATGTCAAGACTTCAACTTCTGACATCAAAGTTTGAAAGTCTAAAGATGAAAGAAGATGAAACTATTCATGACTTTCATATGAGTATTCTTGAGTTGTCTAATGCCTCTAGTGCTCTTGGAGAAAAGATGACTGAAGAAAAGCTGGTGAGGAAAATCCTTAGATCCCTTCCCAAGAGGTATAAGATGAAGGTGACTGCTATTGAAGAAGCTCAAGACATCAGCAAAATGAGGGTTGATGAGCATATTGGATCTCTTCAAACATTTGAGCTAGGGTTAAGTGAAGAGGAACCTGAGAAGAAGTCCAAGAGTATAACTTTGGTTTCCAGTTCTGAAGAAGCCAAGAAAGGGAAAGAGGATGATTCTCAGGAGGAACTATCTCAGGCTATTGCTTTGCTGGGTAAACAGTTCAACAAATTTATGAAGAGGATAAATAGGAGTTATAATCCCAATGTCAAGAACATTACCTCTGACATCAACAGATCAGGAGAACAAGGGAAGAAGTCTAAAGATGAAGAAAATCCAGTAATGACAAAGGGATACAATGCTTTGAGTGTGAAGGGTATGGACATGTCAAGAAGGAATGTCCTACTTTTCTAAAGAAGCAGAAAGGGTTATCAGCTTATTGGTCTGACAGTGAGAGTGAATCTGAAGAAAATTCAGCTAAACTTGTTAGAGCTATGGTTGGGGTTTATGAGTCAGATGATGAGTCTTGGGATGATGAGGTTACTTATGATGAACTTGCTGTCACTTATAAAGATCTTTTCATAAGAAGTGAACAAGTGTGTCTCGAAGGAGAAGAGCTGAAGAAAACCATAGTACAGTTAAAAGCTGAAAAGACTGAACTTGAAGCTGAAGTCAGTGTGCTTAACTATAAACTGGACTCTATGACCAAAACTATCAGAATGTTGAACAATGGTACTAATGCGTTAGACAACATTCTTAGTATTGGGAAGATGGCTGCAGACAAATGTGGTTTGGGATTCACCAGTGATGCAGGTTCTATCACCCCAAAACCAATGATGTTAAAACAGATGTTAAAACATCATGACAAAACTCCATCTAAGAAGAAATACAGACACTGGAGGTGTCACCATTGTGGATGTTTTGGACACATTAAGGCTTATTATTATAAGCTACATGGATATCCACAGAAGGCTCATCAGGTTGTTCCCAAACAGAACTGTTATAAAGGAAGGTAGGTTACCAAGCCTAAGAAGCAATGGGTCCCTAAAGTTAAGGTTACCAGCTTGATAGCTCACACTTCTTTAAGGGTTTCTACCAAAGAAGATTGGTACTTTGACAGTGGGTGTTCAAGGCACATGACTGGAGTAAAGAATCTGTTGGTAGATGTAAAGCTTCACTCTTCAGGATATGTTACATTTGGTGATGGGGTCAAACGAGAGATCAAGGGGATTGGTAAACTAAACTGTGCTGGTGCTCCCAGACTGGAGGATGTTCTTCTTGTGAAAGGACTGATAGCTAATTTGATTAGCATTAGTCAACTTTGTGATCAAGGATTCAAAGTAGATTTTACAAAGTCTGAATGCATTGTCAAAGATGATAAAGGAGAAGTCATTATGAAGGGAGACATGTCTAAGGACAATTGTTATCTTTGGGTGCCACAAGACTCAAATTCTCCCACTTGTGTTTTTGCTAAAGAAGATGATGTCAAAATCTGGCATCAGAAGTTGAGACATCTTCACCTAAAGGGAATGAAGAGAATCATCTCCTCAGAAGCAGTCAGAGGAATTCCCAAACTTAATATTGAGGAAGGAAAAGTGTGTGGAGACTGTAAAAAAGGGAAGCAGACAAAGATGTCTCATCCGAAGCTTCAACATGACACCACCACCAAGGTCTTGGAACTACTTCATATGGACTTGATGGGACCTATGCTGGTGGAAAGTCTGGGTGGAAAGAAATATGCATATGTAGTTGTGGATGACTATTCAAGGTACACCTGGGTGAGCTTCATCAAAGATAAATCAGAGGTGTTTGATGTTTTTAAAGATCTTTGTCAAAGACTCCAAAGAGAAAAGGAGAGTAATGTTATCAGGATAAGAAGTGACCATGGAAGAGAGTTTGAGAATAGCAAGTTTGAAGAATTTTGCTCTGCTGAAGGTATAAGTCATGAGTTTTCATCTCCTATTACTCCTCAGCAAAATGGAGTAGTTGAGAGGGAGAACAGAACTATCCAAGAGTCTGTTAGAGCTATGATCCATGCCAAGAAACTTCCCTATCATTTCTGGGCTGAAGCCATGAATACTGCCTGCTACATTCACAACTGGGTTACCCTGAGAAGAGGCACTTCATCCACTCTGTATGAACTATGGAAGGGAAGAAAACCTAATGTTAAATACTTTCATGTTTTTGGAAGTAGATGTTATATTCTGGCTGATAGAGAACAGAGAAGAAAATTGGATTCCAAAAGTGATGAAGGAATATTTTTGGGATACTCTACTAACAACAGAGCATATAGGGTTTTCAACTCTAGAACCAAGGTGATGATGGAGTCAATCAATGTGGTGATTGATGACAATGACAAGCAGGAAGATGATGATGTCCTAGATGATATTGGAACATCAGTTGGTGAAGTTGCACCAGAAGCTGAAGACAGAAGTCCAACTCCTAGTGTTGCTGCTGCTGAGCCTGAAACTGAGCAACCTCATAAAGATCCTTCTATCAGAGTACAGAAGGACCACCAAAAGGAGCTCATTATAGGTGATCCAAACTCTGGAGTGAGGACTAGGTCAAGAGATGTTATAGCAAGTTCATGTTTTGTCTCCAAAATTGAGCCAAAGAATGTCAAGGAAGCATTGACTGATGAGTTTTGGATAAATGCAATGCATGAAGAGCTTGAGCAATTCAAGAGGAATGAAGTATGGGAGCTTGTACCTAGGCCTGATGGAGTTAATGTGATTGGCACCAAGTGGATCCACAAGAATAAATCTGATGAACAAGGAGTGGTCACCAGAAACAAGGCCAGATTAGTTGCTCAGGGATATACTCAGGTTGAAGGAATTGATTATGATGAAACCTTTGCTCATGTGGCAAGACTGGAATCTATCAGATTGCTCTTAGGGGTGGCTTGTAATTTCAAATTCAAGCTTTTTCAGATGGATGTTAAAAGTGCCTTCTTGAATGGTTACTTAAATGAAGAGGTGTATGTTGATCAACCAAAAGGATTTATTGATCCAACATTTCCTGACCATGTGTACAAACTAAGGAAAACTCTATATGGTTTGAAGCAAGCACCAAGAGCTTGGTATGAAAGACTTACTGAATTCCTGGTTGTGAATGGCTACAGAAAATGAGGGATTGACAAGACTTTGTTTGTTAAAGAGGAAGGAGGAAAACTGATGATAGCTCAAATCTATGTTGATGACATAGTATTTGGTGGGATGTCAGATGCAATGGTGAAACATTTTGTGGAACAGATGCAGTCTGAATTTGAAATGAGTCTTGTTGGTGAGCTAAACTATTTTCTTGGTCTACAAGTTAGACAAATGGAGGACTTCATATTCATTTCTCAGAGCAAGTATGCAAAGAACATAGTGAAGAAGTTTGGTCTAGAGAATGCTAATCACAAGAGGACTCCTGCTCCCACTCATCTAAAATTATCCAAGGATGAACATGGTGTCACTGTGGATCAAAGTTTATATAGAAGCATGATTGGGAGTCTATTGTATCTCACAGCTAGCAGACCTGACATTGCTTTTACTGTTGGAGTTTGTGCCAGATACCAATCTGAGCCTAAGGTTAGTCACTTGAATCAAGTAAAGAGGATCTTGAAATATGTTAATGGCACTAGTGATTATGGGATGTTGTATAGTCATGGATCTGGGACTGAGTTAAGGGGATATTGTGATGCTGACTGGGTTGGGAGTGCTGATGATAGGAAAAGCACTTCCGGAGGTTGTTTCTTCTTAGGGAATAATCTGATATCATGGTTTAGTAAAAAGCAGAACTGTGTGTCTCTTTCTACTGCTGAAGCTGAGTACATAGCAGCAGGGAGTAGTTGTTCTCAACTTGTTTGGATGAAGCAGATGTTAATAGAATACAATGTCAAGCAAGATGTCATGACATTGTAATGTGATAATTTGAGTGCTATCAATATCTCTAAGAATCCTATTCAGCATAGCAGAACCAAGCATATTGATATAAGGCATCATTTTATAAGAGATTTGGTTGAAGACAAAGTAGTTGCTTTGGAACATGTTGCTACAGATAAACAATTAGCTGACATTTTTACTAAAGCCTTAGATGCACACCAATTTGAAAGTTTGAGAAGTAAATTAGGAATTTGCATTTATGAAGATTAAATATGCTAGAGAGTGTTTTAAGTAGTTGTACTCTTTATTAGAAATGGATTTTATTCAACTGCTGAAGGCATACAGGTTTGAAGTACATCGTTAGTTACAGATTATCCCAACCCCCCGCATCTAGAAAAGCTTTCCAGTCTTCATCCCAATCATCATCAGTAGCTTGTTGTTGCACAAGAAGCTTCTTGCTTGGTTTCATGGTTGTTTCTGAGGTTCTGCCTGTCTTTGTGGTTCCTGAAGTAGTTTCAGCTGCAGTCATTATTTTGCTCCTCTTCTTAGGTGGATCTGAAGTCTTGTCCTTCTGTTTGAAGTTCTTTGCTGCATCTTTGATGTTTGACTGGCTCATTCTTGGTTGCTGAGTGGTGCTGTTAGAAGGAAGAAATGCTTGTGTTTATAATGAAAACAAAGAGCATAGTTTGTATCCACTGAACAGTCAATGTGTTGGAACTTGTGTTTTTAGGAAGCTTGATGTTTGACCATGTCTTTATGTCAGGACATTGTGTTTGGTGATTGTCCAATTATGGCTAAAAAGGGGGAGAGTTAGCCTAGGTGTGTAGAGTGTATCCTATCTAAGATCTGGTGTGGTGCAGAGGTTGAGGGGGAGTGTGCATGTTGAACAGCTGGTTATGCTGGTTCTGGTTTTGGTGCAGAGGTTGAGGGGGAGTGTGCATGTTGAATAGCTGGTTATGCTGGTTCTGGTTTTGAGTTTTTAATCTTTTTAACATTTTTATCCGCTGCTGAAGTCTCTAAAGCTGCAGAGATTGTTTTAGCCAAAATTAGCCAAAGGGGGAGATTGTTAGCTCTTGGATTGGCTAGAATTTTGGTAAAACATAGTTGTGCAATGTTGATGTCACATGGGTGATGTCTTAACATTGAGTCTTAAATTTGAATAATGTTATTTGTTTAAGTTGTTGAAGTTGTGAAGTCTGATGTCACATGCGATGTCATGACATCAGATATGCAAATCAGTAAAACATCAGGTTTGAGATGTTTTTAGGGTTAAGCGTTTTAGCTGGATTTTGGAAGAGCTGGCAGAGTAATTGGATGTGAATATCTTGGAGGAGATATTTTCTGTTACAAACAGATTTGATGCAGATTTGTAGGAGTGTTTAAAGGCTGAAGATTTAAGAAGATTTTGAGAGAGAAAATCTGTTGAAGATTCAGTTTTAAATAACAAATCAGGTCAGATATTGTAGGTGGTCCAAGACCAGATCAAATAGCTATATAAAGCGTATCAATCCTTTGAAGAAAGTAACGAAGAAAGAGAGCTAAAGACTGAGAGTCGTTTGAGTCTTCGTGTTTGTATTGTAAATCATTCTAGTGTGAATTGGTGTTGTTGTTTTGAGTTGTTCTTGATCAAAGTTGTGAAGCAGAATCAAGTTGTGTTTTTCAAAGTGTGTGATCTTTGAATTATATCACTGAAGTGATTTAGGGATTGAGTAGTGTTCTCACACTTAAGTGGACTCTTAGGTAGAAGTTTCATTAAGTAGTGATTAAGTTTAGAAGATGTCAACTGGGTTGTTGAGTCTGTAAATTTGATACTACTGATAGTGAAATTCATCCCTGGCTTGGTAGCCCCCAGACGTAGGTAGTTAGACCGAACTGGGTGAACAATTCTTTGTGTACTCTTCTGTTATTTTACTTTGTCCATTGCAGAGTGTGTTGTTGTAACATCACACGTAACATCACATATCTGGTACCAGAATTTCACATGTCAAGGTTAGGTTTCACTAATCCTTTTCACATATATCCGATTAATCACGCATATGAACTTAGTTTCTGACCAATACAACCGCGTATCCTCCCGACTAAGTTTATGTCTAAAGAAAAGTCGTGAGTATCATTGTTTAGACCGTTAGATGATGTCTCACACTAACAATCTAAACAACAATCGTTAAGATCAACACAAAGCAATTAACAAATCCCAAATCTATGTCTAGAGTTTGGTTTTTAAGAGATGAGATTATTAGGTCATGATTTGCAAAATCTATGTCTAGAGCAATACAAACCATGCATACATCATTGAAAACAAATAACTTCATCTATATTGATCAAAAACCTTGTTCATATACAAAAGATCAAAAGAAATACATATTATCAAGATCAACTACATCTAACCTTAACACAAGAGTGTTTAGCTACTCATTCTCATAGTAGCTTGGATGACAAGTTTCAAGAGGAGATGAATGAACATCCAAGTCGATTAATCGAGAATGGATGTGACTTCAGCTTCTCAAGGTGAAAATTCCCTCTTGGATGATCAAAAGACAGAAAACTATGTTTTTGGGTGAAAATAGCTAAAGATCCCTTTCAAGAAAAGTGAAAAATCAATTTATACAACACAAAAATTCAGCAGCCTTCGCCTAGCGAAGGAATCATTCGCCTAGCGAATATATTAAAACATGGCACCTTAAGTGCCTCAAACTTAAACCGCCCACAAAAGTTATCGCGGGTTCGCTAGGCGAACAAAATCATTCGCGAAGCGAGCATTCGCCAAAACCTTCGCCCCAGCGAATTTTGGGTCCTTTCGCCCCTACAACTTTCTGCCTCTCTTCGCTAGAAGCTTCGCCTAGCGAGCAAAGCAGCGAACCTTCGCTGGCTCCCTCGCCACAGCGAATTTACCTTCTTTTCCTACTGAAACTTTCTGCCTCTCTTCGCTGGAATACTCGCCAACGTTCGCTAGGCGAACCTTCACTGGTGACTTCGCCAGGACTCGCCTAGCGAATCCTGCTGTTGCTTTCTTACTTCTATGGCAGCTTGCATCCACTCCTTGTGTATTACATTCTTGATCATTTCATGCCTATTTCTGCACACTAGCACACAAATTACAAGCACCACAAGTATATTCCAATGTTTGAAGAACAACACAAATCACCACTAAAATCAACAAGTTAAACATGGAAAGTAATGAAAAATGCCAAGTATTGAATAGAAATATGTAGTATGTTTGACATCTAACAAACTCTCCCTAACTAACTCTTTGTTTGTCCTCAAGCAAAGTCTGCCTCTTATTGAAAAACAAGAGGATTTGCTCGAGTGTAAAATTCAACCAAGACAAGATAAACGGCTCAAATAAACAACAATCACAACAAAGCAACAATTACACAATCCTTGCATTTACAATGTAAAAGAACTTGACTCTTAAACAACTCCAAACGATGTTTCAAGAGACAACTAAATTTTCATGCACATGTCAATCTAACACTCCACTTCAAAAAAGGATTGAAGGGCAATGCGCATACAAGCACGAGACAATTTCACTCAAATGATAAATGATGTAAATACTAAGCAATTCATACAATATCTAAATGATCACGAAAGAAATCATGGAAGCACAAGATCACTAAGGGCTTCAAGGTTGTAGCTTGGTCGGGTTAACAATAAAGGGACATTTCTAACGGCCATTGAATCGAAATTGTCGATGCAAAAGAACATTCACTCTACAAAGTATTCACAACACCTCAACTTCATTCACCAATTTTTCTTTATCACACCTTCTCAAACTTCCTTGCACAATTATTGGATCTATTTTTTTCCAAGCAGGCATTCTTTTTCTCATTTGTACACACATATTCACATACTCTTCTCTTTTCATGCTTGCTTAAATGTTTTCACAAGTTTGAGCAATTCACCAATCCTCCATTTCATTCTCCCCAACTTATTTTCGACTTAACCTTCGTGAATGTTCCTTGCTTTTTAAGGCAAGGGAGTCAATTAAACAAAAGTTTCCAGGTTCAAGAAAAAAAATTTTTAGACGCTCTCAAAAACTCAATGATGACTAAGATTTTTAAAACATATACAACACCAAGTCATCACCGAAAGAGATCTAACAAATTTAGGCACAAAGGGGCTAACAAATTCTCACTACTCACGGGTAAATTACTGTTAAGAAATGGTTGTGCTCAGAATCAACAAGTGCCTTGATCATTTCTAATACTTCCACAAATCACACACATCACAAGATGAAGCATGAATTAAAAGTATAAAACAAAATCTATCATCAATCCAAAGCATATAGTAAAACCTGGAGGTTTCTCACTTTTGTGATTTTTGGACCTAAATGACATAAGCAATCGATACAGTTGTAACAAGAAACACAATTTCCAATTGTACAAAGACACAAATTCTACTACACTCTAAATTCTAGAACTAGGTAACTATGTACCTTGCCGATAATATCATGCTTAAATTACTATCATCGCCATCCAACTTGGTAGAATCTTCTTTTAAGATCAAGAATCACCAACCTAAACTTCCAAAGTTCCATCAACAAAAGAAAGAAACATTAAATATTCACAAGCATACCAACATAAAACAATAAAAGACATATTAACATTCAAAGAGTTGAACATTCGTAAACTGAAAAATTCAACTATTTACACATAAGCATACCAACCATTTAAGTGTCGAGCATTCGTAAACTGAAGAACTCAACACTTAATAATAATTAAAACTTGAAATATTAATAAAATAAAAACAGAATTTTTTTTCTGAAAACATCAAATACTAATACTAATAATAATAGCAATGTACTGGTGTGAACACACCTACAGAGTCAAAAGTACCAACAAAGGGTACATAAACATCATACAATGAAAAATAATCCAACACAGTGGATAAAGTACATCACTACTAAACTGAAATAAAACCAAATACAATAAAACATGATAAAACTTCACTTTGTAGCACAAAGGAAGTACAAAAGTCTGAAATCAACAACATTAGCCCTCATCGGACACCTCAATCTCCTCAAAACCGCCAGCAGAACCAGTCGCCTCCTCCTCATCATCATCACCAATAATCTCCTGACCAACCTCATCATCCTCAGCAGCATCATCTTCACCCCCTCCGAAAATTGGCCTGCCCTCAAGCCAACCAGCATGTGCTAGGAACTGCTCCCTAGACATCATCGAGTGCTCAGTGGCAGGGTCGCGAATCTGCAGCTAGAGTACCTGCATAGAACCATGAAGGTCAGTTATGGCGCGCTGTGAAGCGGCCATCCAATCCCAGTTGTATTGACAAATCTCCTGCTGAAAAGGATAAAAGGCAGGTGATGCTGATCCAGAAACTCCACCATCCCCTACGCTAGCATCAGTACCAGCACCAGAAGATTCTCCAATTGCCCCTCTGGGCTTACAAAACTTATCCATATATCTATCATCTATCACCGACGGAATCGTGACCTGCTTGCGTGCTGGTATATCAACTCCAGCATGAGCACATAAAGAGATAATGAGACACGGAAAAGCAAGCGGGGCATTCTTGCGAGCCGCAGTACCTCCAAGACCACTTAGAACAATGGCCTTGATCTCATCCGCAATAATGCGGGCCACTCCAATCTCTATATTCGTCTGAATGCTATGAATAAGATAAACCAAAGGTATAGGGATGGTGCTATGATGTGACCTGGGAGAGATGTTGGTAAGCACAAAAAGCAAGATGAGTTGGACCAATGGCTGCATATCCACCCTTCGGAATCTAATTGCAACCCCGGACGAGTTACGCTCAACATCTTTACCCAGAAGGAGTAAATCATGGGTCATCTTTGGAATGTCATGGTGAAGATGCAGGTCCCAATGATAAGCATCTAACTGACTACTGGCCAATGGTAACGGATTGCCCAGAACCGTGTTAATCGTCCTCCTGTCAAATCTCACAACGTCCCCCCTCACAAGAGAGGTCCAGCTAAAACGCTCCCCATCATCGGGAAGTGAATTTGCGTAAAACTCTCGGACAATCTCTGCATTATACCCATCCAAAGGTATCATCAAACGACCCCACTTCTTTTCCACAAAAAGTGCATCCACTGTTCGGTAACTTCCAGGGTCGCTTAGAATGAACCTCTTCTCAGCCAAGATATGTTTTCTTTCTAAGGTTTCGTAGCGGGCCGCCTGTTTTGCTCCTCTGAATCTAGTCTCATCAAATCGAACTGGTACCTGCCTTGAAGTTGAGGCTTTTCTTTTCTTTACCGGGTTGGTCGCCATTTTCGGTGCCATCTGCACAAAACAATAAATAAACCAAAACAACGACAAACCAACGCATTAGTGAACCAAGGCAACCCATCAGAGACTTACACTGCATAAAAAAAAATTTCCTTTTGTTCGCTCCAGGTGTCGCTAGGTGAAGGCTGGCGAACATTCGCCCCAGGTTCGCGAAGCAAATGCTGGCGAATGCTCGCGCAGGCTCGCGAAGCGAACACATCAGCCAACCCACGAAAATGCAGAAAAATAATATCAAACAACCAGTCCCACAGCAAACTCACTTTTAAAACATCACTCTATTCATAATGCTTTGGTAATATACAACATGCAGCACAAAACAATATGAACAGAGGCCCATGAATTTTAAAAACCTAACTGATTTACATCCAACATCCAAATCATTCTCTAAACTAATGTCAAACAGAAATAAACATGGAAAGTGTGAACAAACCTGAACTTTGCAAGTGCAAAAAGCTGAACTTGGTGAAATGGGAGATAGCAGAGACAATTAGTGTAACGAGTTCTAGAGAGGAGATAAATTTTGAAAAACAAAACGTTGGAGATGCAAATAGTGACAAAGGAAACTAGGGTTTCCCCCTCAAAATTCTCAGACAAGATGGGTAATGGGCCCAATTGGTTGGCCCACCCAAAAATTACCCTTAATTTTAACTGATATGGCAAATCAGCATGATCTGTCTCGCTGGGTTCGCGAAGCGAAGGAGCCAGCGAATGCTCGCCCCAGGCTCGCTAGGCGAACGCCAGCGAACATGACATAATTTTTCAAATTTTTCTGCATTTGACCACATCTTTCAACACTCCAAAACTTTAACCAATACCACAAAAAAACAGCAACAAAGCAGTAAATACTTACAATGTTGGGGTGCCTCCCAACAAGCGCTTGTTTAACGTCGGCTAAGCTCGACGGTCCGGAGACTAGACGCCTCGAAAACAACAGCTAAAGAATTGGCAACCGAAACGAACACACTACGCTAACACAAACTCATCCGTTATCGTGCCTAGTTTTTGGTCTCCTTTTCTTTAAAAACGACCAATCCCAACATGAATTCATCAAGGCTACCTTTGCATCTTCATTCTTCTTCTTTTCAAATGCTTCACTTTCCAACTTCTCTTTTTTCACGTCTTTATCTTTTGCACGACTTCATCCATTTGATTCACAAACATCACTCCTTTGAACAATGTAAAACAAGCTTCTTCCTCCATACCACTTTCCTTGATCCGCACTTTCATTAAGCCTTCATCAACGTCCACCAACATTTTGGCGGTCTTCATGAATGGTCAGCCCAATATAATCGGTGTATCTTCATCCTCATCCATTTCAACAATCACAAAATCAACAGGAAAGAAGAATTTATCCACTTTTACTATCACATCCTCCACAACACCATACGGACGAGTTCTAGACTTATCCGCCAGTTGTAAGGTCATGGTTGTTGATTTTATGGTCATATTATCAAGTCTTTTCACCACCGACAAGGGAATTAGATTGATGCTCGCACCCATGTCAACCAAAGCTTTGCATTGAAAATCATTACCTATTGTAATAGGTAAAGCTACTCTTCCCGGATCTTGTTCTTTCCGCGGAAGCACACATTGGATGACGACACTACACTCGGCATTAAGATCAATGTTGTTTTTGTAAGTGTACCTCTTCTTTTTCATGAGTATGTCTTTCATGAACTTGACATACCTAGGCATTTGTTCAAGAGCTTCAGAGAAAGGTACGGTTACTTGCAACCGACTAAATAACTCCAAAAACCTTGCGTAATGCCTATCATTCTCTTTTTTCTTTGGAGTAGGGGGATACAGTAATCGTCTTTGTAAAACTTCCTTCTCAAACTCCTTTCTTTCTTTTTCTTTTTTCTTCCTCACTTCTTCATCATTCTTTTCAACTACCTCATTTTCATCATTTTTTTCGACTTTCTCCAACACAATATCATTTTCCTTTTCAACTTCCGCCTCATGCTCAACATCTCTTCCAATTGTTCTCCCACTTCTTGTCAAAATGGCTTTACACTCCCCTTTGGGATTTGGTTGAGTGGTAGCGGAGAAGGATGGCCTCGGTTGGTTTTCAGCTAATTGCTTGGCAAGTTGCCCTACTTGCGATTCAAGATTTTTAATCGAAGCTTCCGTACTCTTTTGAGTTGCCATTGATAATTGCATGAATTTGGTGAAAGTCTCCTCCATTCTTGAACTTCCACTTTGCTCTTGGGGTGGTTGGTAAGGATTTTGTCTCCATCCTTGTTGATTTTGGTAGTTGCTTCGAGGTTGATAGCCTTGTTGATTTTGGTACGGTGGTTGAGCACTTTGGTACGGAGGTCGTCCTTGATAACCTTGAGTCGGATTTCCAGCATAATTTACCTCATCCACAACCGGAGGACAATATCCGGTAGGATGATCTCCCCTACACAATTCACAACAAGCTACTTATACACTCTTGCTCGGAGAATCATGAATCTCTTTAAATTGTTGCGGAAGTTTAGACATTTGTTTCGTCAACAACTCAACTTGCTGGGATAATAACTTGTTTTGAGCAAGTATAGCATCGTTGGTTTCCAGTTCCAAAACTCCAGGAGTCCTTTGAGAAGGGCTACGGTTATGACTTCCCTGATGATCATTCAATGCCATCTTGTCAATAATGGCAGTGGCTTCTTCAGCAGTTTTGCTCATTAAGGATCCACCAGCGGTGGCATCCAATAAGGTTTTATGCACAAGTTGAAGTCCGTTTCGAAAAATATGAATTTGAGACAATTCATCAAAGCTATGCCCCTTGCATTTCCTCAACATAGATTTGAATCTCTCACACGCTTCATTGAGAGATTCGTTGGCACCTTGCATGAACACTGCTATTGCGGTCTTTGCCTCCATAAAATGAGTATGTGGGAAAAATCGCTCCAATTTTTTTTAAGTGCATTCCAATCCGTCATTATTGCCGTTGACTGATCAAGATACCATTCCTTGGCCTTCCCAATGAGGGAATGCTGGAATAGTCTCTTAAACAGAGATTCCTCTTCAGCTTCGAGCGCACCAGTTGCTCCCGCAATCTCATAGAACTTTGTCAGATGTGTAAAAGGATCCTCATGATCCATACCTGTAAAAGGACTTTGATATAGCAGTTGGAGAATACCAGTCTTTATTTCTGAATGACGACCATTTTGCGCATTGCGAACAAACTGTGCATTGTGTCTCGGACTGTTGGTACATGGTCTAGAAGCAGGTGGTGGTGGTGGTGGTGGATGTTTCATCGCTGGAAGTAACTGTGGAAATGGTGGTGGTATAGAAGTCGAACTTCCCTCTTGTTCTTGCCTTTGTCTCGCTAGTTACCTCCTTCGTCTCGTTCTACTATTGATTCTACGAACGATTCTTTCAATCTCAGGATCAAACAGAAGTTGGTCCGCCGGTAGTTTCCCTCGCATAAAACAAAGTCTGCACATTAAACAAAACAAATTAACAAGTTCAAGAAAAAGTTAACAAGCTTAAAACAAAACAACTATTGCAATGCTTGCAATATCAATGAACAATCCCCGGCAACGGTGCCATTTTGTTGAAACAGTATTAGGGGGTGTTTTTATCGTCTCCACAGGGATTATCGATATTAGATGCTTGCCGTTCAATAGTTACAATATTTTAAGTTCAAGAGTTTCAAATGGTTCTCGATTTCGGTTAACATTAACTGGTAGCAAAGAGTAAATTTGTGGCAAAGAGTTTGTAAGGTTTTTAGGAAAGCATGTCAAGGTTAGGTTTCGCTAATCCTTTTCACATATATCCGATTAATCACGCATATGAACTTAGTTTCCGACCAATACAACCGCGTATCCTCCCGACTAAGTTTATGTCTAAAGCAAAGTCGTGAGTATCGTTGTTTATACCGTTAGATGATGTCTCACGCTAACAATCTAAACAACAATCATTAAGATCAACACAAAGCAATTACCAAATCCCAAATCTATGTCTAGAGTTTGGTTTTTAAGAGATGAGATTATTAGGTCATGATTTGCAAAATCTATGTCTAGAGCAATACAAACCACACATACATCATTGAGAACAAATAACTTCATCTATATTGATCAAAAACCTTATTCATATACAAAAGATCAAAAGAAATACATATTATCAAGATCAACTACATCTAACCTTAACACAAGAGTGTTTAGCTACTCATTCTCATGGTAGCTTGGATGACAAGTTTCAAGAGGAGATGAATGAACATCCAAGTCGAATAATCGAGAATGGATGTGACTTCAGCTTCTCAAGGTGAAAATTCCCTCTTGGATGATCAAAAGACAGAAAACTATGTTTTTGGGTGAAAATAGTTAAAGATCCCTTTCAAGAAAAGTGAAAAATCAATTTATACAACACAAAAATTCAGCAGCCTTCGCCTAGCGAAGGAATCATTCGCCTAGCGAATGTATTAAAACATGGCACCTTAAGTGCCTCAGACTTAAACCGCCCACAAAAGTTATCGCGGGTTCGCTAGGCGAACAAAATCATTCGCGAAGCGAGCATTCGCCAAAACCTTCGCCCCAGCGAATTTTTGGTCCTTTCGCCCCTGCAACTTTCTGCCTCTCTTCGCTGGAAGCTTGGCCTAGCGACCAAAGCAGCGAACCTTCGCTGGCTCCCTCGCCACAACGAATTTACCCTCTTTTCCTACTGAAACTTTCTGCCTCTCTTCGCTGGAATACTCGCCTACGTTCGCTAGGCGAACCTTCGCTGGTGACTTCGCCAGGACTCGCCTAGCGAATCCTGCTGTTGCTTTCTTGCTTCTATGGCAGCTTGCATCCACTCCTTGTGTATTACATTCTTGATCATTTCATGCCTATTTCTGCACACTAGCACACAAATGACAAGCACCACAAGTATATTCCAATGTTTGAAGAACAACACAAATCACCACTAAAATCAACAAGTTAAACATGGAAAGTAATGAAAAATGCCAAGTATTGAATACAAATATGTAGTATGTTTGACATCTAACATTTGGCTGTCTTCTTCTTCTTCTGTAAAATATAGAGTATTAGAGGTGCAATACATCAATAGAATAAAACCAAATACTTAGGAAGTTGTAGGATATACTCAATTGTTTTAAGAACTTTTGGAGTAGTAGACACAGATGCAGCAGGCACATTGTCAGATGATGGAACAGGTGCACTCAAAATATAGTCAGGTATATGTTCAGTTTGTGAAGTTGCAACAAGTTCAGATAATGTAACAGGTGCATTATTACTTGGTTCACTTTGTGTAGATGATGCAACATGTGCAGTATTACTTGGCTCACTTTGTCCAGGTGCAATATTACTTGGTTCAGTAACAATAAGATTAGGTTGTGTTTGAGTTGCCTCAAATGCTACTGCAAGATTTGCAACAAGCATTTCAAACTCAGGGCCAACTTTAATTTGAGTCTCATTTGTTTGTGATTGTTCTTGTCCTGATGCAGCTTGAGTTTTATTAGTTTGAGTCTGACTTTATTCATGAACTGATGCAGTTTGAGTTTGACTGTGTCCTTTTCCTTGTCCTAGTGCAGTTTTCTTTGGCTTTCTTTAGACAAAAAAATCATAGTCAAGTAATTGACATTATCAATGACAATAGTAAGATATGCAAAGTTATAGCAAATTCAATACCTTTCTTTTTTGTGCTTCAGGGTCATCCACTTGACGGGTACAACTTCTTGGATTGTGGCCATGTACACCACATCTAGTGCCACAATAACTGGCTGCAAGTGTTCCCAACACTGACTCTCCTTAGCTCTGCAGAGTATCTCCATAAAAGGTTGTATTGTTTCACTGCATCACCTTCAATCAAAGCTTTTGTAATTTGTTTTTCCTTCCAAGCTCTGCTCATAGTTATACCAACTGAAAAGTTACTCCTAATCTCAGAGACAATATCTCGAATCTTAACACCATCTGAAGATGCCATCCTAGCCGCCACAGTTTTAGCAACCCACTTGGAAGTGGCAGAGCTATTATTTAGTACCTTATCACACGTGTGTGTTCCAATCCATTTCTTCATCCTATACGTGTGCTTATTCCCAACTTTACTTACAACTGCTAAAAAGCCACATTTGCCCTTGCAAATTACCCTTACTTTAACTTTTTCATTTTTCACATACTTTATCTATCTACCATTTAATATTGGCCATTTAGTTATTGCCTTCTTAAATTTTTCAAGTGATACAAACTCCAATCCCACTTTGAACTTGTAATTCTTTTCCAACTTCTGCATCTTAAACCTTGGATATTTTGGTTCCTTTTCTCCATTAGAAGCATCAGGGTCACTACTACCAAGCTCATCACTAGCATAGTTGATGTCCATCTCATTAACCATACCACTAGCTGACTTTACATTATCAACACCAATTGATACTTTCTTTGGAGTTTGCTTGTGCTTCCTTGCTGCAACTTTTATCCTACCTCTTTCACCCTTATCTTCATCTTGATTTTCAACAACATCAAAACAATCATCCAACCCAAGAGCCATTTCATCCTCACTATCTTCAAATGATAAACCATTAGCTTCAAAGTTAATATCCTAACTGTCCTCACTATCCTCATTTACTTCAACTTGTTCAACACCACCTACACTAGCTTCTTCATCTTGCTCAACGTGTTCCACACCACCAACTTTATCTACTCAACATTCTCAGCACCACCAACATCAGTACCTACTTCATCTTGTTCCACACCACCAACTATATCTACTTCAACATTCTCGGCACCACCAACATTAGTACTTACTTCATCTTGTTCCACACCACCAACATTATCAACTTCAACGTTCTTAACACCACCAACATCATTAACTAGTTCAATTTTTTTTCCAAACCACCGACACTATCTACTTCCAATTTCTCAACACCACCAACATCATTACCTAGTCTGACTTGTTCAACATCGTCAACATCAGCTTCTTGAAAATCACCCACATCACCTTCTTCTGCATTGCGTTTACCTTTATGCTCGACATATATGTACACTGCGCATTTCATTTCAATGGCATATTGATATACATTAGAAGCATCTGTGTCACTAACCATTCTACTATTCCTATCAGCATCACTATTATACCACCATAACCAATACTCAGTTTGCTCAAGCTCAGTTAACTCTTTCACAATACCTATTGCTTCAAATAAGTTCCACCTATCAAGATCTATTTCTACTACATGCTCGTGTCCCCCCTGTGCAATATACTAGATAATCCCTATCAAATATACCCCCGTAGTAAACAATCAAAGAGAAATCTATTCAAGAAGATACAATGAGTGAATATTCGTACATTCGTTTTGAAATCTACTGCATGCGATACCTATTGGATGATCTTGATATCATCATTTTACCATCTTTGTCTTCCTCCCTCACACAACAACTTCAACGTAGTGTTTATATTTTTTTATTAATAACCCTAATTTACAGGGACTAAGTACAAAACATATATTATGCACACTATTAAATATTTGGTGGGAAATTTATAAATTTCCACGTATGCACCGTTTGTACAATCAATTTTTTTTAATAGAAAATTAACGTCAGAGACTAAAGGATACACAAAAGTGAGTTATAAGGATTCAAAATAAAAAAAAAGGACTAAATTCAAAAATTCGTTAACTTGGGACCAAATGACTATTTAAGCCTTAAAAGAATATCAAAAGTTAAACTTCATATTGCAAAATTTAAATTAAGCCTACACATACTTTATCATCAATTAGAAAAAATAAACTACACATACTCTGTTTATTACCAATAATAGACTAAACATATGATAACAAGAATTTTCACTGTTTATTTGCTTAGTTTTAGTGGTTTTAGTATTGTTTTATATTTGTTTTATTGCAATAAATTTGCCATTTACATTGTGTTGCAGGCAATTAAAAATTGGTATCCATTATAAAAAGAAACTAACAAAAAATCAAAGAGAAAGAATGATCAGGTTCTATAACGGGTAGGCATGACGGCTGTCAAGCCCAAAGGAAGTTGGCCGCAAGCATTTCAGAAGCAAATAAGGTACTTCTGCTCAGAAATCAATGATGGTGGCCCATCATCATCCATGACGCCTGTCATGGATTCAGATTTCAGTGCTTCTTCTGCCCCTGTCATGATGAGGTGACCGTCATTTGGAATGATGCCCGTCATAAAATCCCCAAAAAAACATGCGTATGGGCAGTTTTTAATAGGGGTGGACAATCGGTCGGTTACGATCGGTTTCGGGTTCAAAACTTAAATCCGACGTACACGACAGTTTCATATTTATGGCCTAATTTCGACCGATAAAATTTCGGTTTTCGTCAGATTTGGTTAAGTCGGTTTGGCGGTTAAGTTGGATCGGTTTAGTCGGTTTAATATTTATTAGAAAAAAATTATAAAAATAATTTTTTTAATATTTGTATAAAAAATATTAAATTTTTAAAATAAAACTATTTTTTTAATAAAAATTATTATTACGGAATAATATTTTTAATATTATTTGACATTAATTTTAATCATTATCATACTTTAACCGATAAACTAAATAATATACAATATTTTATATTATATATCTTGTATTTTTAGGAGTATATAATGCAATTATTAATTTATAAAAAAAATAGTATCTTGTAACATTATGAATCTCATTTTTATAGTGAGTTATCTATATAGTAATAAAAATAAATAAAAAATATATTAATTAAGTTCGGTCGGTTTCGATTTTCGTCGGATCTAAAATTAGCATCCGAGTCCGACCGAAACAACCCAATAATATCCAAATTAAACAACCGAATCAACCTGACATCCGATCCTACCCGATCCATTTGCACAAAAAAGACAACGAGTCGGTCGATTTCAATCAGTCGGTTCAAATTTATCCACCCGTAATTTCTTATAGTTTTATACACGATCCAAAGGGTGTGTTCCACTATTCCACAGACTCTCAACGACCAATTTAGGATTTGTAGAGTATATATTTCGTATTGTAACACTTTGTAGGGGGTACTTCATTATTACACTAAAATTGCACTTAAAAAAATTCGGCTTTTATTTAAGTTTGGTCTTCACTTTTTACCGTTGTATTATTTCTGTTGCTCTTATATTACTACTGTTGTATTTGGATCAAAGTCTCCTTTTGAAGCACAATTAATTTCAGTATTGCATACTTCATATCCAGGTTTTATTTATTTGTTTTTATCATGAATTTTATGTATGTTTATGATGTTCTATTAAGTATATCTGAATAGTTTTCAAAGATAAATAAGCTTGTTATGAAAGTAGAAGTATAGAGATACCGTTCACCGCGCCGAAAGGGCGGAAACAATATCTGACTTAAAAATTCAAAAGATAGATTCTGATACTTGTTAAAGCAGATTGTAATTGCTCGACTGAATATCTTTACTTTATAACATATTTTTAAACTTAATTTTCATGCTATAAAAGCAGATATTTTTTCGGGTTTTAAGGTCCGGTGACACGTCGACGAAAGTGGGCATCACCACTCGTTTTGATATTTCCTACAAAATTCAAATTTCTCATTCTCATTAAAATGGAGATTTGCATGATTAAAGTTGAGAGGTAAGAATCTTGATCTCAAACTCGACTCGTGCATTTAATATTATAAAATCAAACTATTTTTCCATTTTACAGACAGAAATCAATTTTGCATAGTCTCAGCTTTACACCAAAAATTCTGGATAATAGTATTTGAGCATTTGGTCTATGTGGATCCGATATGTTTTTATATTATTTGATAAAACGTATATTGCGGCTTATCAACATACACTGTCAACTATCGATTAAAAAAATTTGTTTACCATAAAATCCCAATTAAGGCCAACACAAATAGTACCATGCATCTCCAACACCATCCTAGCCAAAAGCCAAACGAGACAACCTATGTTATACTTTTCCTTGCTCTTGGTAGGAATTCCAATATCAAAATATCTCGTGTTATACTTTTCCTTACTCTTGGTAGGAATTCCAATATCAAAATATCTCATAGGAGAATCAGTGTCATTGAAAGCAATTCTGGGAATATTTTTAAGAGCAGCTTCCTTAATTGGCTTCACACAAACAAAACATAAATATAATCCCAGAATCAAAATTATATCTCTGTACAAATAACAATCAATCAAGGGAAATATATACAGGCATAAAATAAGAGAATGGCAATGGTGAAACCTGGTGATTAGTTCTTGGATCAGTGAGGATAATATGTGGCTCCTTGAATGAAGTTTGAAGCTGGTTTTGTGAATGTACCAGGAGCGTGTCTACCAGCAGTCAAAAAATCATAAAACCATCAACAAAACTTTGGTCATTTAAATTATTGAGATTGCATATAAAAGTCAAAAATCATAAACCAATCAATCTCAAAATATTTGTAATTCATTTTTCAGTACTTCGTACTGGTATGTTAATAAGTTGATTGCCATCTA